>OY720677.1:99289874-99779874 GCA_963170755.1 Amphimallon solstitiale | reverse complement strand
ATGTACGTAAATGTCAAAATATAATGATATCAGATATGTATATCCCTGCTATCCATCTGACAGTAAACATATGTTTTACTTGTTTTCAAAATACAAAGTTCATCGTGTGTAAACTGTGCTCAAATTGTAGCGCCATCTACTTTATTCTTAGACTGAATGGAGTATAGTAACAAGCTATAAAAACTACTGAATAAAAATTCTGTATATGCACGGCATGCCAGTAGACGAGTTATGACAAGTTTGTTTACATCGGGCCTGCGTTAACAGCCGAAGAATGTGTCGACTCCTCGTTATAATCGCAGCGGCAAACAGAAAATTTGCTCGTACTAAAAGAAGTGCTCGTTATATCCGAGCTCGTTGTATCCGAACTCAAATTGTATTAAGTTTAAGGAACAATTTTCCGTAACACTGAAAATCACTCGTTAAAACCGGACGTTCGTTATAAGTTGTACTCGTTATAAGCGGACCCGACTGTAGTTTACTTCTATGATCAAATTCAATTTAGTTTTTCGAAACTCCTCCTGGAAGTAGGTAATTTATTAAAAATCAGCTTTTTGCAAATATCTCGCAAGTCATGCTTTCTAGGCAGATACATAGAGTATAAAAGTATTTAAAGCTTGATTTTCAATACTTTTTGTATTAAACAATTTTGACAAACGAAAGTAACAGTTTTATATTTATCGAAAAGCGTTTTTTTTTTACAAATTCTTGTAAATAATACATTCTGTATAGATTTATCAAGAGAACTGAATTTAGACATTTTATAAATATCAAAATTCGGCCAGACGTATCACTTTTACTCTAATCGAATAGCACTTTCTTGCAAATATCTCGTAAATTATGAATTCTATAGAGAATTATTAGGAGAATAGAAGCACCTGGAATAGAATTTTGAATAAATTTTCTATAAAAAAAAAAATTAAAATTCGAACGTAGTGCCCACACTTTTTTTTTCCTCTTTTGGTTATAATGGTGGACATTATGCAGCCATACTTGCAGACTGAAAAATACTTTTCCCACAGAAAGTTTAGGTTGGTTCTGTCACATGTCAAACACGATTTTGATTGTGTTGTCAGGCTTTGCTTTCATAGTTTGGTAAAAAAATGTTGCCCTTAACTTGTTAAGTTTGAGCTGTGTTCTAAGGTCTAAGGTGTTTTCAACGTAAACTTGGAATTTTTTACAACTAGAGCAAATGTCGTGATGAGGTTTTTCAAATGCAAGATTAACTAGTCCACATTAGCTTGATATTTAGCCCTATTGGTAAATATGATCTACATGTTTTTTTTTCCAGAGTAGTGACTTTTGCGATACTCATATGTAGGGAGCGGAATCGAGCGAGCTAAACTACCACGGAGCCACAACCGTGAAAAGAAATAATGTATACAACTGCGTGTTGTTTACATTATATCTGAATAGCACTAATTCATAGGGCGAACTGCAACATCTGTTTACGCCCGAGAATCAGAGAAAAAACTGCCATAAAATAAGGAATTTTATGAATAAAATCCTTTCTTCATCGGCGTAGGTACAAGGGTGACGAGTTTTTAAAATTTATTATATTTACCTTATATTTCGCAATATAATATGTATCTTTCAATAACATACGCGTACATTTTTAGTTATCATTTATTTAGATCTAGAACGTTGTTTATGTTACTTTTTCTGAGATAAAAATTAATTGTCAGTGATTCCGAAATTTATTGCAAAGTCTGTAAAATATCGTCACTTAGCTTTGCTAAAACATACACAGAAATAGTTTTCATGCAGAGAATTTCGATAGTTTACAAAATTTCGTTACATGTTTAAATGACGATGCTCGAAGTATTTCTGAGTGCAAGGAACTAACACAAATCCCAAATTTAAAAAATCAGTTGTTATTCCTTCAGGAACACTTTGGAAATTTGCCTAAACTAATGACATATTTTGAAAATCGAATCTCATTTTAAAAATGAGGTGTGGCCACCACACGACTTTCTTATACGTATGAGCGTTTCAAACTATATTATATTTTTTTACACAAAAATTATTCAAAATCCTATTCTAAGTACTTCTGTTCTCTTAATAAATCGCTATAGAATGCATACTTAGCAAGATATTCAAAAAAGGACTACTCCCTAAGAGTAAAAGTGTTACTTCCGGTCCGAATTTTGAAATTTCATATATTCAAAAAATATTGCAAATCTAGCACTAAATACTTTTGTATTCTTGATAAATACATATAGAATGCATAATTTACGACATATTCGCAAAAAATCGCTTTTCGATAAGAGTAAAAGTGGTAATTCCGGTCTGAATTTTGAAATTGTTTTTATGCAAAATATATTGAAAATTACGTTTTAAATACTTTTATACCCGTAACGTACCTGTCTAAAAAGCATGACATGCGAAATATTCGCAAAAAACTGATTTTCGATAGGAGTAAAAGACCTATTTCCGGTAGCAGCTTCGAAAGACTTTTTAAATAAAATTGTTCTCAATTTTAATTTCAAGTACATATGAATTCTTTATAAATTTGTTTAAATTTAGTAGTTGACGAAATATTGGCAAAATTTAATTTTTTCACTGAAGTAAACTGCTACTTCCGGTCTACCGATTTTACTGAAAAACTACTCAGATCTCAAGAGGGAGATTAGACACGTAAATACAAAATTTGGAATTGATATCTACAGCGATTATCGTGGTCACATAGAGACACACAGACATTTTTTAAAAACATCTTTTTCGGTATCAGGGGACTTCAAAAGGTAGACATCTGCAAAAATCTCGACGTCGAAAATTTCACATTACTTCCTTATGCCTACTACGTATAAGAAAGTAAAAATGGATTAACCACATTAGATGTGGCTATTAATAATTCCAAGTGACTTAGACGCAGTTTTTAATAGAAATCCAGGTTTAATAACATTGCGTCAATTGTGTATGCTAAATACGCTGAAATAAAAGAATATTTCCATTACGTAAATATAACCAGTTGCGATGTAGAAAAGACGTTTTCTATCTACAAGGATGTACTTAATTCAAAGAGAACAAGTTTTACAGAAGAGAAAATGAACAAATAGTAGGGTATTTTGTATTTTATAATCACCAGCCACTTGTTATTCAATTATATAAATAAAATGAAAACCTCTTTAAAAATACAACATTTCAATAGCGCGCCCATGGGCGATGAGTCATGACTCGCTCGATTCCGCTCCCTACTCATATGATTTAAATCAGACTGACCTGCCCTTCGTCGTTGTTAAGGATTCTCACCAGTATGTATAAATTATAGAGCCAAAATAGTTAAGCGATAAGATGTCGCACCTAAAATGAACTTTTTCCTTAACAATAAACTCGTATTAACAATGTATTAAAGGCGTACCTGTATTATTCGGAAAAATTTTTGCACACACTGGCACCATGCCACAATTACTTCTTCGTATTCTATACTTCACTACTGCTGATTATGGCTGGAATATAAATGTCAATATATTTTTATAGGCAATGGTATTTTGTGATGGCGAAAAACTGTGAAAAATAATCAATATAGTTTGTTGAACTACTGCGGCATCCTAAATGTTCCGCTAGCAATTGCAAATTTTACTAAATAAATAAACACAATTAAAGTAATTGCAAACAATAATAGATACAACTCGCTTTTAATTGATAGAGAAGGAAAGAAATCACGAGCATTAAAATTAGCATTTTCTGTCTCTGTTAAGAAAATAAATTGAAACAATGGGTTAAAATCCCATATTTAGAAAGAGTTAATCAAAAAATCAGCATTTTTTTAAGAACCGTGATTTTACTGTAGCCTTCTACAATAACACATAAAAGTCACCTAATTAATAACAAAAGTTTAGTAAATCAAGAACTTACAAAACAAATGTTGCGCTTATATCAAGAGTTATGTAGGTCAAACAGGACGTAACTTTAAGGTTCTCGGAACATATGCCTCTTAAGCGTGGGCTTTCCTTAAGAAAAATTCCCGAACGGCGTATGCCGCGTTGCCTGAAATAAATTGAATATATTTACCGAGTTTAAAATGCCTGCATCTTTTACACGATGCAGTTACCGGCTAGCAATATGAAGGGATATACCTGGTCAACTGGAAAGCAAATAAATTTGGGATATTTGCCTCCTGCATTTATTGCATGAAAATATTGGTGCGGCTATTTTCTTCGAAATTTGTTTTTGCTGTTTCTGAGTATTCTCCTGGCTTGTATTTATTTAGTTTTATTTAGACTCCCGATTTATGTAATTTGTAATTATTTTAATGATATTTGCCGAAATTAATTAGATATTAAGTTTTATTTTATTTTATTATTATTTATGATTAACAATTATTTAAGTTGTACTTCTTATTATTTCTCACCATGATTTCTATTTACTTTACATGTTGAGGCTTTGTAATAATATGAGTAATGTTTTAGAGAAAACTAAAATCTGCTAAAAAAACAGTGCCGGTGTTTCTTACAAAATGTAAAAATTTATATTCTCTAAATAGCACATGTTTTAAATTATTGAGAATTATATTCTTCACAGTCGACACTGGTATTGTTATGATTATTTATATCTTCAATACAATATGCATTTGCCTCCGGCCCATAGTCGCGATCGTCCGTAGTTCCTGAATGTATTTTTTGTTTCCTATAAAAAATTTTTCTTCTCATACCGTTTTTTTCACACACTGTCGTATACATCCATATTTGGTCTGAAGCTTTGAGTGATATTTGCCCTTACAATTAAATGAAACTGCTGCCGCTTTGCAACGTGCACTGTAAGAATTACGTTGAATATAATACAATCTTTTTACCTCCTACAAATTTTGCAATGACTGAATAAAAGATTCTACAATGTTGGCATCTACGTTTCCTATTAAAGATCTACTATTAGGCTGAGCCGACTTAAAGCGTTAATAAAGTTATCATACATATTAAAATTCTGAAATTTTTCAAACATATTGATCTCACCTTCATTAGATCCTTGACAAAAGTAAGAAGCATAATCCGAGTGTTCACCAAAAATATGTCTTGATCCATTTATAATGTGACGTTGCAGTTTCACAATCTGGTTTGTTATTGTTAAGTTCGAACTTTTGTAATGTTCAATTGCTTTTGTCAAGGCCGCTCTGAATCTAAGTAAATTTTTTGTTATTAATTGTCCTATGTCCGAATTGAATTAAGGTTTTTTCAAACAGTCGCTAATTTTATTTATTACATAATATATGATTTCGGCACTCAATTTTTTCAATAATTTTTTGGGGACCGTAAGGAGCCATCTCACGTAGTTTTCTAAGAACGCTGCTATCACAGTCCCCTATTAATCTACCATAAATTACACCGTGCATTTCACCAGAATGTCGAAAACCTTCCGGAATAATTGGCGACTCCATGGCTGTTGACGACGAAGACCAATTTTTGTAGCATACGTGATTTTTAGATTCACCATATTTTGCACAAATTAAACAAAATTTGATTTTTACGCCTACATACAACATTTTTTTTCGCTCGCCATTAAACAATTGCTGTCACTCCTGATCAACTGCTGTAATTAGGCTTATGCGCTCGTTTGGCCCATGCTCTTTTACTTATTCACATATACAAAAAAAAAAAAATCTAAAAACTGTCCTGTGGTCAAAATACAAAGTACAAATAAAACAAAAACATGAAGGCACAACAAACTCAGATATTTAAATAAATGCTTTTACCATCTAGAAAACTGAAATTTGTATAACTTGCTGTCTAAAACCAATGCATCTTAGTTTGAGGAGTCCGGAAAATCTGTAAATTTCGTATCTTACAATGACATAAAGTTGTTTTTGTCAGATTTTAGTTTTCTACAAACATTGTTCATATTATTAAAAAGCTTCAACATGTAAGGTTAAAAATAACAATAAGTCGTGCAACTTCATAATTAATAATAATAATGTATATTTATTGCCGAAGAAAACTGCATTTCTGAAATTCCATAAAGCCGAAACCTTGTCCTTGAAAAATAAAATACATTTTGAAAGCGAGAAGAATATCAAGGAACAGAAAAAGAGTCTAATAAAGTAGACACATCAATGTTATCACGTAATCAATCATAAATGAACACCGACAAATATCTGAAATATATTAAAATTTGCTTGTATATATCAACCGCACGTATTTTCTTTTACAAATATGTTTAATGTATACTCAAACTTATGTATGAAATAATGAATACAACTTTATTTGGTGATAAAATTTTGTTCGAATCTTCCCTGTGACAAAATGTTTTATAATTTAATTTTGCTAATCAACTCCATCAATGCCGATTGGGAAGAATATAATATTCAACAATCCAAAACGTCTGATTATTATAATATATATATATTTACATTTTATTAAAAAACAAAACAGGCACTGTTACTGTTACTGTTACAGCACAGAATTGTTTTTGTAATATTTTAGTTGACTACAACATTGCTCATATTATTAAGATTAAAAACCTTCAACATCTAAAGCAAAATATCACCCCCAGAAATTAAGTAACAAGTTAAATTTCATAATAATAACAACATATATTTATTCCAGACGAAGAATTAAATATCTAATACATTCTCCCAAATATCATTAAAATAATTAGAAAATAAAGCCGATATCGGAATGAAGCATTCGTTTACCTAAGGTAATAAAAAAAGGTGAAGATCTCTCTGTTTATATGATGTTCGGCTTAATACAGTCGACCAGGTATACCTTCCATATAGCTGGTCTTAGACATTACGAAAGTGTGAGTAAGAGGTTGAATTATGTGTTGCCTATTTGCCATTTATTAGTGCGGACTTTGCGATCATTCTCATTGGTTTCAAAGTAATTTTTTGGAGACCAGGGTTATTTTGAAAGTAAAGTAAATACATTGTCGAGTTCAGAATAAAAATATCTAGGTACTCACGATTCAAAAAAGTACTTTTTAAACAGAGTAAGCTTTATATCGCTATAAAACGAAAAAAATTCAAAGTGCTGTATTTTAACTATTTTTTAATATAATTGCAAATTTGAATCGTCAGTCGCTAGAACAAATATTCATTATTTCGTTCACGTAGCGGCAACTTTTTCAAGTGCCTTGATTTTTGCGATTTTTTGCGTTGAATTTGACCATTTTGTGGCATACGCCGATCAAGTAAAACCCCCCTTAAGTTAAACTATGAGAATTCCAGCAGAGGAAATCATATTTTACAAACGGGTTATCGATATTCATTATAGGGTTTAGAGGGTCCGGTTTAATATAAATAAAAGGAGAAAAATGTGTAGTTTAGAAGGTTATTATATTAAAGAGTGTTTACTTCTGCATCCAAGTAATATTCTTAATATCAGACAAAATTAATAAATTCTCCTATAATAAATCCTAGTACTGTTAAGTCGGATTTTTCCACATCTAAAATTAAGGTGTAATTGTTCATTGTAAAATTATATAATAGATGTTAATTTTAGAACTTTAGTTTTAGTTGAACTCCTGGGGATGCCGCAAGGCAAAATGTACATCGAGTTATTATAAAGAATTTGTGAAAATGTTTCTCTAAGAGAAATCCATAACTTCTTTTAATTATTTGCTTATAACACTGTTTCTTTTGAGTTTTGTTGTACTGAAGTTTACTAATGGAAAGCTGACACCAAAGAATATATGATTACATGTTTAACCCATTTTTCAAGTTACTGATGTTTTTGAGTTCTAAAAACACCACTCCTCATATAGTTTCGCTAGGTAATTCGTATTTTCTGACACGTTTTATTTGTTACAGATCTGGAACACAGACCTTAGATCAAATGGATATTAACCAAGAATTAAACAGTCAAAACTCTTTGCTCAAATATCGAACAGAATCGCAAATACAAAAATTTTACGATGGCAAAAAGATTTTTATTACCGGAGGAACTGGATTCTTGGGCAAACTGATAGTCGAAAAACTACTCAGGTCAACTAATGTAGCCGCCATTTACTTCTTGATACGAAGCAAGAAGGGTAAAAGTGTCCATACAAGATTAGATGAATACTTTGACGATATTGTAAGTATCACAGAGCGCATGAAATGGTAAAAAGTCAGTTTATCTTCATTATGTTAGTAGAATCTATATTACTATTATAGACCTAGACATTTGAGAAGCCGTAGGTGTCCATTAGCATTGTAATTGTGAGTTATGCAAAATTTTCACTGTAGAACAATGCGTTTTTTATTGAAACAATTAAACAATTCAATAAAGCTGAAAAAAATATGTACAGGTCGCCAGAGGCCTTTTAAATTTTTAAGAGAATTGTGAACTTCTTTTCAACATTTATTCCTGTTCAAACAAAGCAGTTCGTTTGGGAAATTAGTAAAAGTTTCAATTCACTGGAATCTAGACAGGAGATTGTCTATAAAGTTTTGTAGAAAACCTTTGTAAGAATCAAAAAAAGTATCTCCACAATCAGGTAATTGAATATATTCCGTTCAGCTCTAAAACGATTGCTAAGAATTCTATTGCCTGAACGATATCGATCACGATTATTCCATGTTTTGTACGAAGACCTGTTTTGTAAAATAATGTATTTCAAAAAGAATCGAAGTAGCAATTTCTTCCGGAATCTTATGGATTATGAAGGAATCATTTAAATTAATAATAATAATACCATACACATAATACAGATACAAAATGAATATATGCAGTAAATACTAATCATAAAAAAATTTGAAACTCTGAAATTAGGATTCTACATCTCCATCATACGTGTAGGTCAAATGGATCTAAGCGAAGCCATACGACAATACAAGCCGGAATGCAGGAATAGTGACGTCACGATCCACAGTGGTTCCAAATCGACATTTTTTTGCCAAAAATCTGTAACTTTGTCATCTTTGGACCAATTTTCATAAAATTTGGTATGAGTACTGCTATATAGTTGAAGTTTAATGTGAACAATTAAAAACTATGAAAATATTATTACTTTATTAAGAAAAAAATATCTACATATGAAGATATGTAATTAATTGCATATTTTTCACCTTAAAAGATAAAATTATAAAAACTAATATAATAAACACTACTTTTTAATATAACAATTATAATAATGATGTATACAGAGTGTTTCAAAAAGAATTATATGTAGCTGTTTATAAATTTTTCACATAAAAATATGATATTCGGCATTTTTTAAATGCGGACAAAGTGACATAAATTTTATCCACGTGTTAAAAGTAATAGGTGAAATGATACAGTCACAACTTTCGAAATAATAGTAATAGTTAAATCAATTATAAAGTAAGCGGTACATAACTTATACAAAATACCTCTTTTTACGTTATTCATCACTATCTAGTAAATTTAGTGCTTCTTCATCGATTTATATATGCTTCGGTGTATGTAGTCTTCTAAGACCACTTATAAATGGATCCGATGAGCATAGTAAAGTATGAAAAACATCTTCATTCGTAGCTGTTTTCGAACATTTTCTAGAATGATGCAGTCGGAATTTTTTATAGTCCTTGTTTCTAGATTCTTGAGCATCTTCAGATAGTTGTCCAAGAGGTAATATTGAATTGTATGTAATGATGCTCTCTCCATGAATAAGTACTTTATGAACTGAAGATGGCATATAGTACCAATTGTATTTGTTTACATAGAGTTCAGCTGTGGATCGTGCGTATACACCAAACTTTCTCGGATTTATTTTCCTACCGCACGACAAAGTTTGAAGTATAATATAAAATCTTCTTATTAGTGTTTCATCAACTCCTGTTATTTGGGATGTACAACAGGAATTGGCAAAAAATCTTCTTGCAGTATTTCCGTCATTGGTATTGCCGCTAACTTGACGGGGTTTGTCAATTATTAAACCAAATTCATTACGGAAACGATCCTGCACAAGTTGCTTTTTGGCCGCTTTTAGTTTTTTAATTTCTTCGGTGGTAGCAGACCATTTTTGGAACGGTAGATTATAGGATACATGAAGTACTAATTCCATAAACCTAATCCAGGCATGCAAAGTTGAAAGACCAAACCTGAAAGTTTCTTCTCTTTCTGGTTTTTGACTTACTCGTGCAAGATCATTCATTTCACTAGGTTTGGCAAGACATACATTACAGTTAGCACTCGATGGAGTATTCGTCAAAACTTGAACAACTTTACCATCGACCATAGTAAAATATAATGTGTGTTTTATAGAAAATGTTGCTGTATTTATTAGCACGGAGGATGATGTTAATGCAAGTATTTGAGATTCGATATCTGTAACTATACTCCTAGTTTTCTCAGGAGTTTCTTTTGCAAACTCTATAAAGATAGGACGACAAAAACGTACTGACGAAGGCGATGGATTCTGCCAAATGACACTTTCATCCACTTCACTAACAAGCTTAAGTGGTACGAGCGATGCTATAAGTAGATTTGCATCTGATATTAATTTGCTTTCACCTGATAAAATTTGTTTGTACTCGCTTTGTCCAGAAGAACCATCACATCCCCACTTACAGTATAAAATCAATCTTGCGTCACCACCAGGGAGATTAATGGAATCAAGCATCAATAATCTAGTAACTGTGTGATCTAAAAGAGACTGCAATTTTATTTTAGCACGTATATCACTTATTTCCGTGTTATCTGGATAACACTGGGTTTTCGCTTCGAGAACGTACTTGTACGCTGGAAACAATTTGAGGTTTTTATCTGTAATACATTTTCTAAAGTACTCATACTGTTGTTTAGTTAAATCTAGATCTAATAACAATGCAAGTGCTTCGTCATTCGAATAAGGCACAACAGATATCTTTTCTTCTATTAAATTCTTATGAAGCCCATCCAAGGTTTCTGTCGGCATAGAGCGTAACTGTTCAATAATGGCAGCATGTTTAGATTTTCCAATTGATTTTAGGCCTTGTATATAGGAATGGTGAATATGATCCAACCCAGATTCCTGAAATAGTCTAATGGCTTGTCTGTGCTTGCTTCTGGCCGATGATAATTCATAATCTTTGCACGGTCTTCCTCGTTTACTTGCATGTGATGTAGATGGGGCCTCCTCTTCATCGAATTGTATACGAAAATCGCCATTGAGCCACTCAGCATATCTTGTCAAAAATATGTCTTTAGATCTGCCAGCTTTATTGCATTGCTGTTTGAATTCTGGCAACAATTTTTTTTGAAATCTTGCAACAGTACAGGTGTTATTTGCTTCAGTTAAACCAGGAAACCTTTCTTTGATGTACCTACATATGCACTGTACTTATGTGCTTTCCATGTTCTATTAAACGAACACATAACTCGCGTTTATTAATATTTATATAACTCATGTTTTCTATTTATGTTGTTTTAATATGAAGAAAGATGTTGAAAACAATGTAATACAGGTTTCTACAAAACTAACATTTGTATCTTTTGTGCTAGCTTTTATACATAGTACTTACCACAAGAATATCACAAAATGTATTTTGGTGCAAATAGAAAAATAATGATGATTCTAAAAATTTGCGGTTGTTGTGATTGTTTTTATTATGCCTGTAACAAACACGGATTTGGTTAATAACGATATTTTCTACCTTATCAACTACTAATATATTTTGATACTATAAATATGCGGCATATGCCACAAATAAAAATATCAGATAGGTACCTATTATCTATCTTTACGTGTACGCCACATACAATAACAACATTTAAGCAGGAATGTTTATACTTAATATATTTTTAGAATTTTATAATCTTTATAATGTATGTACCTTAGAGGGCACATATAGAATTTTATTTTATTCATGTAATTAAAAACATATATTGTAAGTATTTACGCTATGCATTAGAAAATCATAATATGCAAGCGCGCTCCTGTTCCCAATTTTTTAATTTTCACATAGAAATGCAGCGAAATGCAGTATGAGTTTTAGTACATTTTATAGACAAATATATTAGCTTCCAAATGCAGTAAATAGCTTGACCCGGGCAGACCCGGCGAGTAGTTAAAAGTTTAGTTAAAGTAGTTATTATCTAATTTTCAGCACACGTATGAAAAAACGATTCTACAAAGGAAACTAATGTATTTTTTAATTAGGAAGTTATAGGTCTGGAAAGTAGATGAAACACTCGTTCTACTGATATACCTATAACACATTAGTAAATATTGATAAAGTATTAGCTTATTTCACTACACATTCAATGCACGCGCGTATGCCTTTCTCGGGAATAATCGGAACGCTCAACTTTAAGGCAATGTAAAACAATAGCGGAAGCTTCAAACAAAAAGCAAATTTGGTAAATAATACTTTAGTATGTACACTTTACTATAGTAACAATTTCGAACATCAAAGATGACATCGCCAAAATGCATTTTTGGTAAATCTCTATATGGACTGAAACCACTGTGCGATCGTGGACGGGATTATTCCTCAGCGACAAGCGACGTTACTATGTTACATCAAGTTTCTTCCAAAAAATATAGTTTTGTGTGTTAAGAAAAGCAAATTTGACATACATTTCTTGAGAAGAACTAAATACAGTTTATAACAATGACTTTATTAGTGCTAAATATTAAATATTATTTTTAATAGCTATGGAATCATGAAACATTTAACAAAGATATCTTTGATATTTTCTTAAAAACATGGTGAACTATAGATTTTCTACTTAAAAAATAAATATTCAGACATCTTAAAGAAAAATTAAATCAATAGATATACAAATAGTTACAATAACACACAGATGATACAGAAAAATCTAATGACGAAACTTACGGCAACAGCGACATGTTATCGACTAGATAGTTTCTTAACTTTACTTTCTTTTATACCGTTATGAATAATCTTATCTTGTCGAACTTTAGAATAATTATTGAGTAAAATGTTACTGCATTTAACTCTACACTTCTCAATTAAATTAAAATTGGAACAACCACATTCGTCACTGGCCTTATATATTTGAATATCTTTATATATCAAGTAGCCGATAACATAATTTTTTTAAAACAATTCTTTGACTCTGACAATTTAGGAACTGACTTTCAAATTTATCATTTATTAATACTTTAAAAAGTAAAAACATCTGAGAAGTAATATCTATAAAGATTTGCTTGGGATATTTTAATCCGCCGCGTTCTAAATGTTTTAAATAATGAAAAATCTCGGTATTACAATTATTAGTTTCAATTTCAAGGTCCCTGTTGTATGAAATCATTTCTTTACATTGTTGTCACTGCAAATTTCTACCAATAACGTGAACAATGTAACTAGCTATGTATACCAAAATTTCAATTTGATCAGATGATATCATCTCGTCTTCCATTATAATTACAGCTTCTCAAATTGCTCTATACTCACGATAGCTTCATTTGCTATCCCATTTTCGCAAATATTTTAAAAGTCTTTTAGACAAAATTCTCCACTTTTAAAAGATTCTAATGTTAATAAATTTATCATTTTTATTTTTTTTTCTGATTCTAAAACTTATGCTATAGATATGTGATAGTTTTCTCCACTCATTTGTCGATAGTGTCCAAACCTAGCTTCTAAATCATCTGTTTGAAACGACTTAACAATACATATTCCAAACTTAAATCACATATTAAGTATTTCGATAGTTCAATTAAAGAAGTACATGTATGAGTTCGAGCAATTTGAGCCTTTTTCAATCGTTTCCCAATTTCGTTTTGCCTTTCCTCAGGGTATTTCCGCTTTACTGGCAAACATGTTGACATATAACTAGGCTGGTTTTTAAAAATTGTTGGATACGCATCGTCTGCTAATTTTAAAATTTTTCGTGGCATGACCAAAACTGTGCCATCTGACCTCGTCATTCGATATTCCCGTACAATAAAATTTTCTGAGAAGTGTTTAATGCAGACTCTTGAATTATCAATGACAATATAATTTTCTCCGTGAATACTTCGTATCCATTTTTCTTTTATTTTGCCGTTCTTAGGAAACCTAAACACTGTAACACGTTGACCTTTATAATAGTTACCTCGGCATCCGGGCACACAGCAGTTTGGCATTTTATGATAACTATAAAAATTGTTTGATAAAATTATCAAATGAAGTGTACAAACTAGTACAGACCGTAAGCTTACAGGCACTAGGAAAATGGAGAGGCAGTTTAGTGCGAGAGACATTCACCTGCACTCTAAGTGAAACGACGAGTGCCCGACCACAATCATGACGTCACACGCCGCTCGAGCTCCTGCATTCCGGCTTGTATTGTCGTATGGCTTCGATCTAAGTCAGTAAAACGTGCTGATCTTCCCCTAGATCCAACATATACGTGTCAAACAAGAAATATAAATACTAACTGCATGATGTGAACAATATTAAACAATAAATAGTGAACAACTTACTTTAGTAACACGAAAGTACTGCATTATGATGCATAATAACAACATTTAACATACGTACATGAATACCTGCAGAAAAAGTAAATGTGTTCGCAACTTCTTGTTGAATTGGGATAAAGGTAAACGTTTAATTTGAATGAACTGAAAGACCTTTCGCATTAGTGGAACGATAAATAGAAGGAGTACGTAAGACCATCCTTTCGGCGAATATTGACACTTTATACATCTGTTCTATAAGTAATTTTTTGTCCAAGTAAGAAGACTTACGGAACACTAACAACTTTATGTAGATTCCTAACATCTGTTGCTGAGGATTAGTAACTCAACCGAGCGGTCACTTAATCTTATACAATGGAAAGTGGAAAAAATATATAGATGGCACCTAAAATACCGTCAATCATGGGATCTCGTTATTGCTGCGCCATCACATAACAAGATTTTTCTGATTCTGCTAACCTAAAAATTCCGACCTCAACCTGGCGCCATCTATCCAAACCATTATAAACTATTCGGTAATCGCGAAGCATTTTTAAAATCACGTGCTAAAAATATGCAATATGATTGGACTATATCAAGCTCAGTAAACACTTAATTTATTACTGTTATTGACATTTGACCGATTTGACATTTATTTTGTATATTTTTTCTACTTAAATTCTTCTAATGCTACAAACATTAAACCGTTTCATTTAATAGAATAGAATACATTTATTGTACAAGCTGTATGTAAAATAAAATACAAAAATATATAAAATACAGCAGTAACGTCAAACAAGTGGTGTGTGCGTGCGTGTGTGTGTGTGAGTATGTGTGTGGGCGTGTGTGCGTATGTTTGTGTGTACTAATGGTAGATATAATTCAGTGTAAATGAAACTTATTGATAGCTTGTAAAAACTCATGTCTTGAATTGTGGCACTGGTTTTTCAATCCAGGTGGTCGGTAATTTATTAAAGAGTTCTAGATGTCTATGTTTGGCACTCGTGGTATGCAACTTGTGCTTCGGAAGTAGAACCGGTGAATGAGATCTTAGTCGCAACTGCGTCACATCTCCTTTTCTGTTTAACGTGGGCAGCTAGAATTTAGCACGAAGAAGCTGTCTATAGATATATGCTGATGGCAAAGACATGATCTTGTTTCTAACAAAGAGCGACTTGCACGATGTCATTCTGTCGACCTGCTTTATTTTACGAATTGCTTTTTTCTGTAGAATGCATATGTCAACAGCATGTGCCCATTCGCCCCACATTTGAAGACCATAGCTCATACGGGAATGAAAAAGTGCATGGTATGCCATTATTGCTGCATCCTTATTTAATAAAGTTCTTAACTTCCGTATGGCGTAAAGAGCATTGAAAAGTTTCGTATGGAGTTCATCAATGTGGACCGCTAGGTCAGCCGAGTATCCAGGATCATTCCCAAAAGCTTTGCAGATCCGGCATTTACAGGTGTTTTGCTACGTATACAGGTGAATGGTAATTGGATATTCTTTGCTTCATTGACAGTAAGTTTATTGAATGTAAACCAAGTGGCAGCTCTGGACAATGTCGTTTCAGCTTTCACTTTAAGTTGTTTTTCATCTGTACCTCTAAATAAAAAAAGTAGTGTCATCTGCGTACAATACCACATGGCTTGAAATATTGTATGGCAAGTCATTTATATAAATACAGACCAGAAGAGGACCAATGAGTGACCCCTGAGCTACTCCGTGTTCAACACGTTGCGATTCACTCATTTCATTGTTTGCATACAAAACTTGTCTTCTGTTCTCGAAGTACGATTTTAAAAGCCTCGATGTTAAACCACGAACGCCGTAGCGGTTCAGTTTTTCCAAAAGAATCTCATGTCTTACGCAGTCGAAGGCCTTAGATACATCACACATCACCACCAAACCATCGTCCCCATCCTCCATAGCATCCCAAATAAAGTTCAGAACCGATAGTACAGCTTCCACTGTCGACTTTCCCGGACAGAATCCAAATTGTTGCCCGGTTAGAATGGAATGTTTCTCCAGGAATGATGTGAGGCGCAATAGGAGGGCGGCTTCTAGGAGTTTTGACAGTGTAGATAACACGGAAATAGGTCTGTAGTTCTTTGGATTATTGGGGTCCCTGGATTTGTAAATAGGAGTCACTTTTGCAATTTTCATGTTATCAGGCACAATTTCTTGCTCAAAATACGCATTCACCAAACCGGCAAGTGGTTCTAGTAGGTAATATGTGCTAAATATTTACTATAATATATTCTTGAAGTTATAACCTGTCCCAGTAGCAATTACATTTACTTTTTCAATGGAAAAAACGTGACTGTTTTAGTCATTTAGTTCAGTTCATACCAAAATAGTCTGTGCTAACACGCAAGTAATTCTCAAGGCACTTCGGAAAATGAGAATTGGTTATCCGAAATGGAGTATAAGAAAAAACCTTGGTAAAAAGCCATAATTTTTTGCATTATTTGATTAACATTAGCAATATTTTAATAGTTGTATATGTGCAAAAAACACATTTTACTTTCTTATACGTAGTATAAGGAAGTATTGTGATGATGAAAATTTTCGACCTCGAGATTTTTGCAGATGTCCACGTTTTGAGGTCCCCTGATACCAAAAAAGTGGTTTTTAAAAAAATGTCTGTGTGTGTGTGTGTCTGTGTGTCTGTCTGTGTGTCTGTCTGTCTGTCTGTCTGTGACCACGATAGCGGTCAAACCGCTGGAGATATCAATTCCAAATTTTGTATTTACGTGTATAATCTCCCTCTTGAGATCTGATTAGTTTTTCAGTAAAATCGGTAGACCGGAAGTAGCAGTTTACTTCAGTATAAAAATCGAATTTTGCCAATATTTCGTCAAATACTAAGTTTATACAAATTTATAAGGAATTCATATGTACTTAGAATTAAAATTGAGAACAATTTTATTTAAAAAGTTTTTCGAAATTCCTACCGGAAGTAGGTCTTTTACTCTTATCGAAAATCGGTTTTTTGCGAATATCTCGCAAGTCATGCTTTCTAGGCAGGTACATTACGAGTATAAAAGTATTTACATGAAAATTTTAAATATCTTTTGTATAAAAAAAATTTCAAAATTCGGACCGGAAGTACCACTTTTACTCTTACCGAATAGCGGTTTTTTTCAAATATGTCGTAAATTATGCATTCTATATATATTTATTAAGAGTACAAAAGTATTTAGAGTTGAATTTGCAATATTTTTTGTATAAATGAAATTTCAAAATTCGGACCGGAAGTAGCACTTTTACTCTTAGCGAGTAGCACTTTTTTTCGAATATCTTGCAAAGGATGCATTCTATAGCGATTAAGAGAATGAAAGTACTTAGAATAGGATTTTGAATAATTTTTGTATAAAAAAATTCTAAAAATTGTATAGTTTGAAATGCTCATACGTATAAGAAAGTCGTGTGGTGGCCACACCTCATTTTTTTAAATTCTAATGGAGAAATTGTCGGGCTGAACTGAAGTAGCATTGGCAGACGTCATCTAGTAACTAAAATTAAGTCTTAATATGTATTCGAGAGCTGATTTAGTATAATTTTAAAGAGAATGTCAGGAAAGAAGTGGGTTTATTATGTATATATTTCAACATTTACAATTTTTTGTTCAATAATTAGTCTTGTATCTGTTGGGTAAGTGAAGATGCTATAGTAATTATTTAAACGCTGTAATTATTACAAATAATGCATTTTGTTATCATCGTAAAGTTGAAAACTGCCAACAAGAAAGTGATTTGTGTTCAAACACAAACATTGTTCTGTCTTGAAATATGTGCATGGAAATACAATATTTTCGTAAAGGCACCACCAATAGTGTGTCATTGTAAGTAACAAGATTAGCAAATGGTCATGGTGCAAAAGTGGAAAAAAGTACATAAAAAATGTACCGAAATACAAAGAAACAATGAGTTCAGAGAATATTACATTTTTAACTAGTGTTATTTGGATATACTTTGTGTGTATATATTAAGTGTATGTACAGGGTTATTCATTATAAATTACCTACCCTTCATCATCGTTATTATTGCATATACAAAAAAATATTTCAAATAAAAGTTGTGTGGCTGTGACTGAATGAAACAAATAAAACGGTATGAAATAATAACAATATTTTTTATAATGAAATACCCTGTATATTATTAAATATTTATAATGGTCTTTTTTCTGATTTTAAGAATATACCTGCATGTTAAACCGTTTTTTGAGTTATTAAATGTCGAATATCGTAGTTACTGTACCATGGAAAAGTTAACATTATTAAAATAAGCGGTGAAAATGACAACTAATGTGTTTGAAATATTAAAATAGTCAAAACAGTGTACACTGAGGATGAAAAAGTGCAATTATTTAGAAAATAACAAAAATTTATTTAAGAAATTTAAATAAAAATAATTAATAAATTATAAGAGATGTTCTATATATCCACCATTATTTTCAATGCATAATTGATAACGTCTTCTTAAATTTATAAATATATTGGAAATGGTTTCATTAATGACATTTAGATTATTTATTTTAAATCGAATCCTTTATTTAATGACTTGAATACCATGGTTATTGTAATTGAGAGTATCTTTTACAAATTCCAAAAATCATGAATCCATAGGGGTCAAGTCAGGACTATTAGGTGGACATTTAATAGCTCCGTTATTCCCTATACATACCGCGAATATATTATTCAAATGATCTCGTAGTTGTAAGGCATTACGCGGAGGTGCCCCATCAGGCATCATAATCATATCATTCGGCCTCTAAAAAAAAATGGGTGTGCTTAAGACCACACGACAGAAGTGAAAACTTCATCAAGGCGAGGTTAATAATACGAAATACAACTTTTTTTCGTTCTATATTCATCTACATTTACATTTTCCATTTTCGTTCAATAATACATTTAAAAAATATATATTTATTATTATTGTGTATACATTATTCTAGTACATTTCAATCGGTCTGATCAAGTTTTCACTTCAAAAATTCATACGCATGCATGTATATATACAAATAGACGATATGATAATTCTCATACGAGTACCCGCGCTGGTCTAATGGTAACGTGCCGGCCTCATACCCGGGCTGCTCGGGATCGCATCTGCACGCGGACAAGAATTTTTCAGAAAATAAAAATACAATATTTCGCGTATTTATTCTAAATTTCAATTTAATTGAAATTAAATACCGCTAATTAGTGTTATAATACAAAGCCGAGCGTGAAACGGTTGCCGAGCGAGTATAGCAGAGACCGGCAGAGACGTGTTAATTATATCTCTCTCGCTCCCTTAGTCGACTCGACTCGAGCAGACTTTACCCGAACGAGCGTTACATTCCGAGCGTGACGGCTCAGTCTCGTTCAGTGCCCAACAATCAATGCATCAACGCGCCCATAGAAGTTTTCACTTCAAAAATTCTTTATAAGAATATTTCAAACTTCTGGGACAATTATTTCCAAATAGATAGCTCCATTTAAATTATAATCATAAAATATAGGCTCAACAATTTTGTTTCGGAAAATCCCACACCAAACGCTAACAGATTTTTTCCTGATTTTTTAATTTGTTTTGCCAATCTCTTTCTATTGTATTTATTTTCCCAAGACCTTCGACTTTTTTAATTAAAAACTCCTGTAGTGGAAAAGGATGACTCATCAGTACATAATATTTTAGTAAAATAATCGAAATCTTCATTCAAATTTTTAAACATATTAAAAAAGTCTGGTTGTTTTTTTAACGTACATTGGATTTTGACATAACTTTTCTCTAATTAAACAGCTGCATTATTTAAACTACTTTTAGAATTTTCTAAAACTCATACATGTTTCAATAACAGCCTTCTACTCCTACTCTTACTTGCATTCAAAATGTATATCTATTAGAATATCTATTTGTTCGTTCTCATTTACTTTAACTCAACGCTTTTTTCTAGTAAAACTGGAGGTATTGTTTACTTTTCGGCAAATATTTTTAAACATGTTTTCTGACGGTGTTGGACGATTTGGATATAATACTCTATATGCTCTTGTTGCTGCACGTTTATTTTTGTTATTTTGTGTAAAATAGGTAAATATTTGCACTTCTTCATCCTCACTCTAAACCATTTTATCTATTTTATTAAGGAAATGTCATTTATCAAACACATTAGTTGTTATAGCTTACTATAATAATGTTAACTTTTCTATAGTACAGTAACTACGATATTCAACATTTAATAACTCGAAAACGGTTTAAGATACCGGTATCATATGGTATATTTTTGAAATCAGAAAAAAAGACCACTATAAATATTTAATAACATACAGGCTATTCCATTAAAAAAAATTATTATTATTTTATACCACTTTATTTGCACGCCACTGTGTTTTTGATGGCATGCAAAAGAGATTCAGTCACAGCCACACAACTGTTATTTGAAACATTTTACTTTCTTATACGTAGTATTTTTTAGAAAATGTCTCTCTCTCTCTCTCTCTCTCTCTCTCTCTCTCTCTCTCTCTCTCTCTCTCTCTCTCTCTCCTCTCTCCTCTCTCTCTCTCTCTCTCTCTCTCTCTCTCTCTCTCTCTCTCTCTCTGTGTGTGTGACCACGATAGCGGTCAAACCGCTGTAGATATCTATTCCAAATTTTGTATTTACGAATATAATCGCCCTCTTGAGAACTGATTAGATTTTGAGCAAAATCGGCAGACCGGAAGTAGTAGTTTACTTCAGTGAAAAAATAGAATTTTGCAAATATTTCGTCAATTACTAAGTTTAAACAAATGTATAAAGAATTCAAATGTACTCAAAATTAAATTCGAGAAAAATTGTTTTAATAAAGTTTTTCGAAATTCCTACCGGAAGTAGGTCTTTTACTCTAATCGAAAATCAGTTTTTTGCGAATATCTCGCAAGTCATGCTTTCTAGGCAGGTACATTACGAGTATAAAAGTATTTAGAACATACTTTTAAATATCTTTTGTATAAAAAAATTTCAAAATTCAGACCGGAAGTACCACTTTTACTCTTATCGAATAGCGATTTTTTGCAAATATGTCGTAAATTAGCATTCTATATATATTTATGAAGAGTACAAAAGTATTTAGAGTTGGATTTGGAATATTTTTTGTATAAATGAAATTTCAAAATTCGGACCGGAAGTAACACTTTCATACGTATAAGAAAGTCGCGTGGTGGCCACACCTCATTTTTTTACTTTCTTATACGTAGTGATGATGAAAATTTTCGACCTCGAGATTTTTGCAGATGTCCACGTTTTGAAGTCCCCTGATACCAAAAAAGTGGTTTTTAAAAAATCTCTCTCTCCCTCTCTCTCTCCCTCTTTCTCTTCCTCTCTCTCTCCCTCTCTCTCTCCCTCTCTCTCTCTCTCTCTCTCTCTCTCTCTCTCTCTCTCTCTCTCTCTCTCTCTCTCTCTCTCTCTCTCTCTCTCTCTCTCTCTCTCTCTCTCTCTCTCTCGCTCTCTCTGTGTGTGTCTCTCTCTCTGTGTGTGTGCGTGTGGGTGCGTGTGGGTGCGTGTGGGTACGTGCGTGCGTGCGTGCGTGCGTGCGTGCGAGCGTGCGTGCGTGGGTGCGTGCGTGTGTGTGTGTGTGTGTGACCACGATAGCGGTCAAACCGCTGTAGATATCAATTCCAAATTTTGTATTTACGTGTATAATCTGCCTCTTGAGATCTGATTAGTTTTTCAGTAAAATCGGTAGACCGGAAGTAGTACTTTACTTCAGTGAAAAAATCGAATTTTGCAAATATTTCGTCAACTACTAAGTTTAAGCAAATTTATAAAGAATTCAAATGTGCTCAAAATTAAATTTGAGACAAATTCTCTTAAAAAAGTTTTTTGAAATTCTTACTGAAAGTAGGTCTTTTACTCTTATCGAAAATCAGTTTTTGCGAATATCTCGCAAGTCATGCTTTCTAGGCAGGTACATTACCAGTATAAAAGTATTTAAATGATATTTTAAATATCTTTTGTATAAAAAAAATTTCAAAATTCGGACCGGAAGTACCACTTTCACTCTTACCGAATAGCGATTTTTTGCAAATATGTCGTAAATTGTGCATATATTTATTAAGTGTACAAAAGTATCTAGAGTTGGATTTGCAATATTTTTTGTATACATGAAATTTCAAAATTCGGACCGGAAGTAGCACTTTTACTCTTAGCAAGCAGCACTTTTTTTCGAATATCTTGCAAAGTATGCATTCTATGGCGATTTATTAAGAGAATGAAAGTACTTAGAATAGGATTTTGAATAATTTTTGTATAGAAAAATTCTTAAAATTGTATAGTTTGAAACGCTCATACGTATAAGAAAGTCGTGTGGTGGCCACACCTCATTTGTATACATAGAATTAAGTTAGGTCAGGCACCTTCATATTTAACGGATAAGCTAGTACAAGTAAGAGATACGCTAGTTATAGCACACGTAATGTTAAAGACTTTCATATAAGTAGATATCAATGAAGTCAAACAACAACAAGTGTATACGTTGATGGTTTGAAGCTTTATAATACATTACCCAATAGTATAACAGAATGTAATAGACTAAGTTTATTTAAGACGTTGGCTTATAAGCATATACACTTGAATTATTGACTTTAGAAGTTAGTTTGTAGCACATATATATCAAATTAAGTTGTTATATTTAAACATGTATTTATCGTGTATACATAATAGCAATAATTGCTAAATAAAGACATTATTATTATTATTATTATTATTAATTTTCCTAAATTTCTTTTGATTCAACAAAGGTTTATTTCCATCAAAGAATTGACTGAAATAAATATATTTCTTCATTTATGAAACCTTTTCACTTTATAGAAATTAAGTAAACTGACTTTTAGCCCTGCCAGTATTTTGATATTACGAGATTGTTGTTATCATATTTTGTTACACTGATTCCTACTCTTTTTATGTATAACATTGTATTCTAGAACAAATGAAATTGTATTAAATTAAGAACACTCTTTTCAGATATTTCAGAGATTAAAAAACGAAGTTCCAAAATTCAAACACAAAATCGTCGGTATACCGGGCGATTGTTCCCTAGCAGGTTTAGGCATGTCGATTGACGATAGACAATTGTTAATTAAAAACGTAAACATCGTCTTCCACGTGGCGGCAACTGTGAATTTCAATGAAAAATTGAATTTAGCATACGCCATCAACGTGCGGGGCACAGAATCTATCTTAAACCTGTGCAGGGAAATAGAAAACTTGAAGGTACAATTTGAAAAAATTGAAACTGCTACCTAATGAAATATTAAGAATCGACTAACTTTTTCAGGCATGCGTTCACGTTTCGACCTTTTACTCTCAATGTCATCTGAAGGAGATCGACGAAGTTTTCTACGACTCGACAGTGAATTATAGAGATTTGGAAGCTATTCTGGACAAGCTGGATGACGACAGTATCAATAGAATGACTCCAAAGTAATAATGAAATTCTAAATTAATATTACTGTTGTATAAGTCATTATGTTTTTAGATTATTAGGTAATTCCCCGAACACATACACTTTTACGAAATCTCTGGCTGAGACTATGATAAAAGAACAAGGATCAGGATTGCCTATTGGAGTATTTCGACCTGCTATAGGTATTTAGAATGCATATATTTAACTAATTTCTCACATAGAACTATAGGGTTTCTTTTTTATTGAAATAAAACGGAATATTTTAAAAACTGATAATTTTTATATTCCAATGTAAAATCTATGTATATCATAAAAATCTACTAAATTAGATTTATAAAAATATTACCTTAATATGTATCTTAATACAGTGCCGTACAAATTTAGGGGTTATGCTTTGGAATATTTTGAGTATTTTTTTATTCTTAGATAACATCCAAACTTTCTCATCCTATCTCTTCGAAACAAAGCACCTTTACGCAAATTATTCAAAGACAAAAGATAATCTTAAAAAAACCCCTAGATGGCATCTAATAAGAAAGTTAACATTGGGTGCCAATTTGATACAAACGTTATTGCAACTCAACTTGGAATAATTAGTAATTAGCTCAAGGGTACTATTATTAAAAAATTGTCGGTCCAATGTTCCAAAAACTTATCATGCAGACCCCGTATCTCATAACGCCGCTGACTGATGTAGAATAGTCCAAGGAATTACCCCACTAATTTTGGCCGCTTGTTTTTTGAATAAAATTGTATAATATATGTGGTAAAAAGAGAAGTGTTAAATACATTTTCAAAAAGAAATAATATAACACAAAAACCTACGTCCTAATAGTGGTTTCGCAAGCGTGACAAAATATTTTTACACCCTTCTTGTAACTACCAGTTGCATATTGCACCCTCAATTCAATCATCTATTTCCGTTGTTGGGCAAACACCAGTAACTTTTCCGACGTTTTTTTTTTAATGCAGCAATCCTAATAATTAGCACTGGTGAAACCAAATCTAAACCTTGTTTTTGGAGTAAGATCAGAAGTGGGTTTTTTGGGTATTCATTTCTGTGCAACATGAATTCCCATATGGACTTGGTACCGGTGCAATCTTCTCGTTATACAAGTTGTGGTGCTGGTTGTTGTTCAGCTAGATGTTATTCAGTGCCTACTTCAAGAAAACCATTCAGGTCTTGTAACAAGGACGCAGAGTCAGGAATTGCATTAGAATTAAATTGCATTATTCCATTAGACCTGAACCCTGACCGTGTATTAGGAAATATTTCGGATATTCCTAATGTGTCGCATAACTGCTTATTTTTACGTCTGTATATGCTCCTTAAAATATGTTAAAGGAGCATATACAGACGTAAAAATAAAAAAAAATCATACAATTGTTAATAAAACCGCTTGTATAGCAAAACACCTATACCGGGTGTCCACACGAAAACTTTATATTGAATTATTTCTGGTGTTTTTGAAGACAAAAACTTGAAATTTTGGGTGGTTGTTCAGGATATAGGGGGACAATGAATAGTGTATTTCATGCCGCCCCATCGGGTCACCCGCCGCCGCCGGCCACCCCCACTCCAATATTTTAAATGACACCCTGTATTTTTTTTGGTGGTTTTGAAAGAACACAATTTTCTTGATATTCCTATGTGAAAAAACTAGTAACACACATTATTACATATAATACATTCACATATATCTAAATTTACTATGCATGCGTTTCTAAGTATTCCTGGGCGCTCTACGAACTGGTACTGACCAACATTCTTTTGACATTTTTTCTAAATTATTTGCACCGATAACCTTAACGCTTTGCGGTACACAATCAAAATAACCCTGGTCTCCAAAAAATTACTTTGAAACCAATGAGAATAATCACAAAATCCGCACTGATAAATGGCAAATAGGCAACACACAATTCAACCTCTTACTCACAGTTTTGTAATATCTAAGGCCAGCTATATGGGAGGTATATTTGGTCGACTGTATTAAGCCGAACATCATATAAACAGAGAGATCTTCAACTTTTTTTATTACCTTAGGTAAACGAATGTTTCATTCATATATTGGCTTTATTTTGTAATTATTTTAAGGATATTTGCGAGAATGTATTAGATATTTATTGTTCGTCTGGAATAAATATATGTTGTTATTATTATTATAATAATAAGTATACATTAAACATATTTGTAAAAGAAACTACATGCGGTTGGTATATACAAGCAAATTGTAATATATTTCAGATATTTTTCGGTGTTCATTTATGATTGATTACGTGGTAGCATTGATGCGTCTACTTTGTTAGACATGTTTTTGTGTTCGTTAATATTCTTCTCACTTTAAAAATGCATTTTTTATTTTTATTTTTCAAGGACAAGGTTCCGGCTTTATGGAATTTCAGAAATGCAGTTTTCTTCGGCAATAAATATACAATATTATTATTATTAATTATAAAGTTGCACGACTTATTATTATTTTTAACCTTACATGTTGAAGCTTTTTAATAATATGAACAATGATTGTAGAAAACAAAATCTGACAAAAACAACTTTATGTCTTCGTAAGATACGAACTTAGAAGTTTGCCGGACTCTTCAAACTAAGTGGCAGGAAGTTACACAATTTTCAGTTTTCTATATGGTAAAAGCATTTATTTAAATATCTGAATTTGTTGTGCCTTCATGTTTTTATTTTATTTATACTTTGTATTTTGACTTCAGGACAGTTTTTATATTTTTTTTTGTATATGTGAGTAAGCAAAAGAGCATGGGCCAAACGAGCTTATAAGTTTAATTACAGCGGTTTATCAGGAGTGGCAGCAATTGGTGGATGGCGTACGAAAAAAAAATTGTACGTAGGCGTAAAAAACAAATTTTGTTTAATTTGTGCAAAATTTAGTAAAACTAAAGATCACGTATGCTACAAAAATTAGTCTTCGTCGTCAACCGTCATGGAGTCGACAATTATTGCGAAAGGTTTCTCGTGAAATGCACGGTGTAATTTATGGTAGATTAATAGGGGACGGTGATAGCATCGTTCTTAGAAAACTACGTGAAACGACCCCTTACGGTCCCCAAAAAATTATTGAAAAAATCGAGTGCCGAAATCATATATTACGTAATTATATACATAAAATTAGGGACTGTTTGAAAAAAAACCTAAATTCAATTCGGCCGTGACAAAAGCAATTGAACATTACAAACGTTCGAACTTAAAAATAACAAATTATAGATAGTGAAATTGCAGTGTGACATTATAAATGGACCAAGATATATTAATACTATGACTTACATATATACATTTATACGTAAAAAAGTATATGCATATATGCATGTGTTTGAGATACACACATACCTCAAGTGCCATTGCAGACAATCGAACGCACAGACACCGGTGTTTCGACCTTTGAGGTCTCGTCAGTGTACGTGGAGACTCTCGACAATGGCTTTAAGACTTAAAACGCTACTTATGTCATTTTTGCGTGTTAGATGTCGCTGTGATACTCTCACTGCATTTAACACGCAAAAATGACATAAGTAGCGTTTTAAGTCTTAAAGCCATTGTCGAGAGTCTCCACGTACACTGACGAGACCTCAAAGGTCGAAACACCGGTGTATGTGCGTTCGATTGTCGGCAATGGCACTTAATGTATGTGTGTTTCTCAAACACATGCATATATGCATATAAGTTTTTACATATAAATGTATATATGTAAGTCACAGTATTTATTTACTGCTTGATGTTAGTTTTAATATCCATGTGTTTACACTTTTCATTTTCGTCAAGATATATTTTTTGTGAACACTGGGATTGTGCTTCTTACTTTTGTCAAAGATCTAAATAAGGATACTTGGTATGAGACAATACACATAGATGTAGAACTCTGACCAGAAATGGTAATTAAGTTAGAGTAATTTTATTTTCTCGCTTTATTATCTCAAATTATAAGATCCTCGTATTTTGAGAAATCGAGAAATTAGAAACGTAAAATTGGAGAATTAGTATGTACCTACTGATTGTGATACGTTTAGACAAAACGCTACTTGGCCATTCTGGTTTATTTTCTACACTGTCTATACTTTTGTAAAAAAAAAATTGTTGTAAAAAACTTGAATTAGGCCTACTGAGAATACCATGAGAAAAAAAACGCCCTTTGCACTCTACCTTTAAGGTGGTGCGGAAAGAATTGCGTTTGACGTTTTGTCTGCCACATAACGGTTATTTAAAAATTTTATCGAAGCTTTACTGAAAAAAAAAATTAAACAGTGCAAGATATGAATAAAAAAATTGATAATATCAATAACATTCGATTTCAAGTTGTGGTATTAACATTGGCTTCTAATCAATGATTAGTTCGGAGTCCGCACAGTTCGTATCTTACCCACGGTGAAATTTTTATAATTTAATTTCGCTAACTAACAATATCAGTGTCGATTGTGAAGAATATAAATATTTTTTACATTTTATAAGAAACACCGGCACTGTTGTTACAATAGATTTTTTTTATCAGATTTTAGTTTTCTTTAAAACGTTACTCATATTATTACAAAGCCTCAACATGTAAAGTAAATACAAATCATGCTGAGCAATAATAAGAAGTACAACTTAAATAATTAATAATCATAAATAATAGTAATAAAACTATATATTTATTACAGAATAAGATTTAATATCTAATTAATTCCGACAAATATCATTAAAATAATTACAAATTACATAAAACGGGAATCTTAATAACACTAAATAAATACAAGCCAAAGGAATATTCAGAAATAGCAAAAAGAAATTTCGAACAAAAGAGATGCACCAATATTTTCATGCAATAAATGCAGGAGACAAATATCCCAAATTTATTTGCTTTCCAGTTGACCAGGCAGCGCTTCATGTTGCTAGTCGTATACCTGCATCGTGTAAAAGGTACAGGCATATTAAACTCCGTAAATATATTCAATATATTTCAGGCAACCTGACATACGCCGTTCGAGAATGTTTCTTAGGGAAAGCCCACCCTTAAGTGATACTTTAATTCCAAATATTTCATTCACCCTACACCACCCTACTAACATAAAACATGATTTACAGACTATTAAAATTCCCGATAACAACTGCCAATTTTACCCAAGAATCATGGAAACACATACGATAAATGGCATTTTAAACACGGGAGTAGAAAAAATGTTTCGGAAATGTTGAAATTTCTTGTAGCTACTTCATTAACGCCCATGTTTCCAGAAGTGTGTTTAGAGACCTCTCGGTCATGCATTTAATTTTCGTATATTCGGCTTTTTCTGAAACCTAAAAGCGAGGGGTTAACCACTCAGGAAATCCGTGGAACATTCATGTTGAAATCATCTTGAAATCCTCCTGCAATCCAGTGAAATGATTTGAAATCTCATGACATCCCATCAAATCCCATGAAATCTTATGAAATCTCGTGAAATCTGAATAAAATCCCATGAAATCTCAATAAAATTTCATGAAATCTCATAAAATCCAGTATGAAATCTAACGAAATCCGAATAAAATGCGAATTAATTAAAATGACAGTTTTTGTTGACACGTTGCATAACATGTTCTTAAGTGAATTAAGCTTCTAACGATAAAGAGATTGATTTTTGTAAAAAGGAAGCAGTCCGGTACTTCCCCGATATCGCTCGAACTCGCGCTCGAATTTCGAGTGGAATCACATGTTGGGCGGCATCCATTCGGCAATTTCAGGCGAGTTTCAATAACCCAGAATTTTCTGCGGCCGCGTTTTTGTGCATGTGTAGTGAGGGTGTAAAGATCTTGTAACACTCGTTGCTAAGTGTATTGTTTAAGAGATTTTTTCGTTGAGTGCATATTTTATTGGTAAGTAGATACCTAACCTAGAAATTACTAATATTAAGTACCTTCGAGATTTTCGCTGACCGTATACAGAATTGGAATCTGCAAGAAAAATTGTTCTTGGCACAAAGACAGGATCAAAATCAAGAAAAAATCAACGTCTCATTATTATTCTTATTCCTGAATAAACAAACTAAGGGGCTGATTTCAAGTTAGATTTGCGGCGCTGCAACTTTGCGTCAGTGATTTTCATATTCGTATTACAAGTGACTATAGCAAAATTTTATGACGTTTTGTGGCAAACTTAACAAGATCGTGCTGTTCTTACATGTCTGCAGTAAACCTGGTTTTGAAAATGGATGAAAAATTACAAAAAAAGGACTACAAAAATCAGTGGCGCAAAGTTGTACCGACGCAAATCCAACTTGCAAATACAAACATAATACCTAATTTGTGCAGAAAAAAACTACTGACATTAAAGTTAAAAACCAATAATAAATTCTGCTCAAAACAAAAACGAACAAAAGTACATCTTTTGGAGAAAAATCAGACAAATGAATGCGTCTACCTTAGCAACAAAGCATAGTATCCTAGCAACGAACTGTCGTTGCTAAGATAAGTAAGATTTTCTCCAATTTACTATTTATGCTGTAAAATAATTCCAGTCAGGAACAGGCTGATTCAAGTGTTACCGGGATATCTCAAAAACCGGGCAGGACACCCTGCTCAAACCGGTATAGTCCCGGTCAAACCGGGACGTATGGTAAGCCTACCAATGGACAAATTCGTTCGTTGTTGACTGAAAAGTAAACCTATCCGTAACATAGCCACTGCTATATTTAGTAAGAAACTGGCTTGCTTCAAACCCCTCTAACTACTTTACTCTTGAAGTCAGGACGTTTTTTCCTGCAGACTGCGATTCTGTATACGGTCAGGAATAACCCCTTCATTAGTGTGGCGGTAGTTCTGGGAACTCTGTAGGTACGGGCTGATTCACGAATGTGTCTGCTTTAGCGCCGTTTTTTATGCAACACAAATTACTTTGTCACAGGGAGAGTAATTTGTGTTGCTGGAATACAGACGCTAAATAAGACACTATTCGTGAATCACCCGGTATATAAATATGTAAAGTGTATGTATTTTCGTCCTTAGATATCCTGCCGATAGTCAGGGACTCATGGCATCAAGCAACTCCGAGAATCCTCGCGAGAATCCAAATGAAACGCTTGCTGAAAAATCAAATAGAGAAGTAGAAGATGAAGACGGAATACCAAAAGCCAACCAAAACCCCAAAGAAAATATATTTTGGTGAGCAATTGAAAATGATTTAGGAATTAACGTTCCCTTATATTTAAAAAATATAATAAAATTATGTGGTTATGACTCCGCAATTGCATTCAAAAATGTAAGGGAAGAAACTATTGAAGAATTCGAAAAGTTTGCAAAAGAAGAAATGCATTTGTTTATTGAAGAAAATGAAGATCTGAAAAACTATTATGATAAATACTACATTCACAAGGACAAATTTAAAATAGTTAACGGACACAAAGAAATTATCAGAGAAATTCAAAAATATATAGCTTTAAAAATTTCCGAAAATGACGTAACGTATTTTAGTTGTTATTTTGGTTACGCCACGAATGCCAAATGTGGAATAAAAAACGTTCATAAACGTTTAAGCAATCCCAAGCAAGTAATGAAAAATCCTGACTTGCAACAGTCTACAACCTCTTTACCACGAACTTCATCAACACTAGCAACAGATCCAGATTCTGGATTAGATCTAAACCATGAAACTAGTCAATTATACACATCAATAAAAACCTGGATGAAAAAGCAAATAGGTTTAACTGAGGTAGGTAATCTACTTTTTAATTAATCTGTTATTTTAATTCGGGTACTTAAATATTTGTATTTTAACAGGTTATTCCAAATTTTACATCTTCTATGGTCCAAGTTAAAGTAGAAGAAAATGAAGATGATTCGTTTGTATACTCTGCAGTAGTTAACTGTCCGTTATGCACTGATAAAATCAAAGCCTTCAAAGTGGGATATGGCAATCCCAGTCAGGGGAAAAAAGATGGATAAAATCAAATTTCGAAAGACACGTACGAGCACATAAGAAACGAAATTTACAAAAATTAAGTAACGAAACGAAGAACCAGTCACAAAAAAACATCCGTAATTTTTTTAATAAAGCATCTTCGAGCAAAGCTAGTGCCACACCTTTTGAATCAGTTATTAATGAAACTCTAGAGGAGGAGATTTACGAAAAGGAAAAATTTCAAGAAGATGACGAGTATGACAAAAGCCAGGACGAAGACCAAATAATTTCACTTAAAAAAAGAAAATGTTTGAAAAATGTTTCTCGAATTCTCATATCCAGTAGCGAAGAAGAAGATTCAGAAAGGATAGAGCAAAGAACAGCTGAAGGTTCCCTGCAAGCATTTGCAGAAGTGAGGTCAGATGTAAGTGTAGTGTCAAACGAGGAAACAAGGGCTTCGGGGGAATTAGTCCCTGGGGCAGTACTAGGACCACCTGCCCCGGGGAAAGCAAAGGAGTCCACATTTTCCACAAAGAAATAAAAACCTTGAATAAGACAATAAAATAGAGATGTGACAAAAGAACTCGACAAGACAGAAAACTTAAAGACTTCACAAATCATCAAAACGTAGCTCTGGTAATAGGCAAACTAGAATACCACAATATTTTAGAATTTTAAAAGATAAAGAACTGTTGAAAGAAAAGCACAAGGATTTACAAGATTGTTTTAAAAACTTTTCCAAAAACTTCCGGATTGCAACCCAAATGAGAGACTTATCTGACTCTGTAAATACTAACACAGACACTACTACCTTAAAGACTAAATCAAATGACAATGTCATATTAAGCGTACTAATAAATGCAGCACATCAACATTCACGAACTGCAAAACATGGTTTTAGGTATGACGAAACAATTAAACTTTTCTCTTTGTACATCTTTATGCTCGGAGGCCGACTTTTATACGAAACTCTCCATGCAAACTTACCGCTCCCCTCCCCCACAGCTATTAGCAGATACATGAAAGACAACGGACCATCAATTACTGAAGGCAAATTACGATGTGCTGAATTAAAAGATTATATAGAAAAAAGGAATCTACCTTTAAAAGTTTGGTTGTCCGAGGATGCCACAAGAATAACAGGCAAAATTCAATACGATACGTCTATAAACCAATTGGACGGCTTCGTTCTTCCCTTTGACAGCCATGGTATGCCCATACCTTTTACGTACCAAGCTAGATCAGGCAAAGAAATCGAAACGCATTTTAAGAATAATAATTGTCAACATAATGCATCATTGGTCTGTGCTGTTATGGCTCAGCCGCTAAAAGAAAATATTCCTACATTTTGCCTTTTACCTTTTGGAACTGATAATAAATTTACTGCGTCTGACGTAACGAAAAGGTGGGACTATATAATTGCTGAGTTAGCCAAATGGAAGGTTGAAGTGTTAGGCATTTCCTCAGATGGGGATCCAAGACTTTTAAAAAGTATGAAGCTAAAGGCAAAGTTGGGTGTGTCAAGAAGTGTATCCAGGACGTCACAAAAGTCAAACTTTAATTGGCCGTGGTACAATGCTTCGTTTAATGAAGATAATAATAGTGAAGTTTTGTTTGTACAAGATACTATACACATTGTATTGAAATAAATGCACACTCTATTGTTAAGGTTCTGATTACACTACGGAATTTGGAATTACCTCACCTGTTTTTGGCAACATTATTTAGTAGTCAAGCATGTGAAATTTTTTTCAGGCAAATACGTTCAATGTCAACAACGTATTCCACAATTGTTAATTGCAGTATGCTTGATATAATTCATAAACTTAAGAGAGTGGAGCTCCAAAGTGACATATCAATGTGTCAGCTCCCAAATATTGTGTTTCCAAGAATTTCAAAGAAAATATCGGAAATTTCACCAACTATTTTGCCGAATAATGAAGAAACGACGCTACTATTGATGCTATTTCTCTTGATCTTACTGTACCCGCAGATTATGATTACAAATGTTCTCTACCAGTAGCAAACGATTCTGAATTGACGATAGACTTAGAAGGTGAAGATGATTCTGTCATTGAAACAAGTGATGCCATGGATGAAAACGATACTACACAAAGTTTAGATAGCGATAATTCAGAAGACAACCATAGTTCTCACACAAGTAACGAAGAAATACTGGAAGATTTAGCTGTACTATCTTGTGTAACGGACGAACTTGTCCTTAAAGATTATACGGAAAGCAGTATTAAACTAGACGAAACTAGTCCATTCACAACAGTAAGGGACGGCATGGGTAAGGAGATGGTAGTAAGAAAATCATCAATATGCTGGTTATTGCAAAAGAACAGTGGCCGTTTAAGTAGTGATCGCCTACAAATAGTCAAGGAAGCCGAGTATAATTCTTCCCACTCAAAGAAGCAGTCTATAAGCAAGACACAAGCCTGTAGAGTATGTGAAGACATTTTTATTGGGGAATGGTGTTTGTTTGTAAACGATCAGCATGTAGCCTATCTAGGTTTTGTTCTTGGATTTTCTTATTTGAAAGGAAGGAGTGCAAAAGAAAGGGAATATTCGAAAGCTTGGGCTGCTGTGAAAACTGAAAGACTGACAAGTGACATAGGCGTCTTATGCACTTGGTATAAATGGACTGATGACGGACATATTTTCTCAGTACCTGTAAACACTCATGGCTATATAAGCATTCAAACCTATAAATTTACCATTACCAACCCGACTGCGACACACACTGGCTTACGAATAGACAAAAATGTGTTAAATAGTCTGAATAGAATAGAATAATGCTGATAAATAATCCTCATGTTCATGACAAAATTTATGTTAGAATTCCTTACATATTATAATAACTTCATATTTATTTTTATTCTTTAGTTTTATGTTTGTTGTTCATGTTAACAAATGTTAGAATTTCTTATATGTTTATTTGATAACTTTTATTTTAGTCACATTTCCTCGATTAATTATTAATACATGTTTACAAATAAGTGTAATACAATATGTAGTTTCAAGTTAAGTAAAAAAATTCATTTCTATGAAATCTTATGAAATCAATGTGAAATGCCGTGAAATCCTATAAAATCAATGTGAAATGCCGTGAAATCCCGGGAAATCTTTGTGAAATGCCGTGAAATCGCGTGAAATCTGTGAAATTTCCTAATACCTCAGCAAATCCCATGAAATCCCATAAAACGCCGTGAAATCCACGTGAAATGCGATGAAATCCCGTGTCACATGAAATCTGTGGAACACGTTTTCCTTTAGTGGTTAACCCCTCGCCTAAAAGTCCATCGTTTCGCCACATCAATGGCCCAACTATGTTTCTAAAGTTAAGGCGCGCACCAAAGTGGCGCGGCGATGGTGTAAATTTGAAATGGCAAGTGATATAGGAATGGCACGAACGTGGTGCGGCTGTGGAATGGCGGTAGTATGATAGCAATGTGGTTTAATGCGCACCGAAGTGGCAGTCACTCCATTCCACTATTGTGGTTAGCAGTTGTAATGTCGTCATCCGAGAGTGCTTCCGCATTTCTTCAAATCGCTAACCTCAGTGGTAATTGTAGTAATCGTAGAAAAGCGCACTGGGTTCATCCACTGTGGCCGAAAAATACGTAGTACGGAATTCATAATGTTTACCTCAATGATATATACTTGGACGACAAAAAGTTTAAACTTCAATCAATGAAAAAGGCCACTTTTTGCAGATTACTTGAAGAAAGGGGTCCTATAATACAGAAGAAACGAAACACACGAAATAAACATATAACAAAACATAATTCCAATTTAAAAAGTCCTTTACTTCCGCTCATATATCATTCTCATATAATACATTTAATGCATTTCCTGTCATCTGGTATGTGTATCTGCCGTCAAAATAACTCCTCAGCAAGGTTTGAACTCGTTTCCTCTATTAAAGATGTAGTTAGTGCATTATATATATTCGTATGAAACTACATGACAGGTACAAGAAAAGAAACATATATAAATTTTATTACAAAAGTAGAAATATATTTATGTAGAAGGGCCATAACTGCAGGGGGCCTCTAAAACACTGCATCATTTGGTCTAGGATGTAGGAAAAAACCTGCAGAATAAAAAACCTACATCACAGTGCCACAAAACTAAAGGTCTTTAGTTATTAAGATCCAAGCAACAGCCTCTGAGTTAAATTATGTAAGTCCGTGTATCCAAATTCAAACTTAGCTAGAGGACATTCTTCAACAATATGTATAACTATTTCAATCTTAGCTCCGCAATCACAAGCTGGACCCGCGATCATATTCCACTTGAAAAACATACTATTTTCCTCTTAAAACCAGTCAATTCACTGATGCTGCATCAATTTCATTTGTCTTTGGATATACCTTCGATATTAAGTTGACAAATCTTAACAACTGGACCAATATTCCTAAGAATTCCTAGAAACACAATATGAATTAAAACTTGAAAAATGATACCTGTCATATGACCGTGAGGATCTTAGGCTCTTGTACGGTCTTCCAAGTGATGGTTATTGTGGACAACATAATATTCTCCATTTTGGACCATCATAAATATGGTCACCATCAACCAAAATCAAATTAAATTAAAGAAATATAGATTAAAACATAAAAATAACTAGAAAAATAGAAACTTAAAATTGACACTAGTTAGTTACTGCATTACTACTTGTAGACGCAGGAAAAGAGTGAGTTGCGTTTATATCAGTTGTAGGCTCAAGATTTGCCCTTTTTTAACTCTGACAGTACACTTATGAAAAAGTGTGCATCAGCGTCCTCGAGACATTAGGCACTCCTGTATGATCCTTGTCTTTTTCTTTCAAAATATTCAAAAGCCGATTTATGTACTTTCTACTAAGTAATTCAATTTTGCATGATTTTACATTTTTTGTACTATTTCTCAGTTGTCTTTCATTATTTTCTTGCAATGAATTGGGCTCCTTACTTGTAGCAAACTTTGCCTGGAGCACATGTTGATTGTCTTCTTCTTAAAATAATACTTCTACGTCATAATTCACTCCGATTTCCTTTTCCTTTCCATCTACGCAGTCATCGTCTGAGGAAATATCCTCAATAAATACATCAGATACTTGTTCCGTTGGTGGAGACAATATATTCCCTTTAGCTGGAGCGGACAAATACTGACTGCCGCATTCTGCCACACGCCACATGCCACTCGAGATTAAACTTGTCAGAAAGCAGTGGCGACCGGGTGGCGCCCCGCTACATCTATAACATCTCACCACTGCCACTCCATATCGATGCACGCTGTCACATCTGATTTCACTCGTTTAAAAATTGCCACATGTCACGTAGTCACCACGCCACTTCCATGCCACTGTAACAACCTGCACCTGTGGTATCGGAGAATGTTGTTTTCGCTGCCACCAAATGTAAACTATAGTTAGGTACATTAATTAGATATAATAATTATATTAATTTTTTTCCACTCAAGTGTCACGTGCTGTTGAGTAACGCGTCGAGCTGGTCAAGTAGCTATGATCTCTTCGAGCGTGGGATTGAGATAAAGAAAACATGTTTTAATAAAACTAAATATTTAATAATGCTTAGGTACTTTTTTTTTATAATACAATAAACATTACAGAATGCAATAAAACATTAAACAAACAACAAAACAAAAAAAGAATGTACTTGGCGCTATCTCGGCCTCTGAAATCTTACTTACGCAAAGCTATAATAATCCCGCTGATGATTCTCCGTAAATTTAAGCCCAAATTTAACATTAACCACAACAAACAAAACAAAATATACTAACGACTTACTGACCTTATTGTCATCCAGCCTATCGTCTACACCACCACAAATTAACCAGACTCACAAATCAACTATCACTCAATGGTGAATTTAATTATTTATTACAATAGCTTGAACGTAATTTATAAAACGCAGCAAAGAGAAACACATACAAAAAATTATAAAACACAATTTTACAAAAAGAATTAAACTGGTTACACAATTATAGACAGTTCATACTCTATTAGACCGACTTCTTAACACACAACTTAAAACTGCGATTGTTTGATAGGATGACTCAAGTCGAGGTTGAGATCCTGTCGAACTTTTGTAACTTCTGCCGGAACTGTCGGGCGAGACTTCGGAACTCTCGGAACGGTAGGAGCCCCGCCGACACCCCGGCCGGAACTCCGCCGAAACTCTCCTTATTTTTCTTCTGCACCTAGTTTTATCAGTTCTTGGTCTAATTCTTCCACGTCCTGTATACAGTTAACGTGCCCATTTTTAGTTCTTATTGGTCGTTAATTTGGATATGTTATTTGAAAGTACGCCTTTGACATGTACCTTCTTATTTTGGTCTTGTCATTAATATAATTTAGACACCACTGTGTGTGATGTAATATTTTTTCAGTAGATGTAAGAATGTGTAAAACACACTTGACTAAAGGTCTGTTGCGCACACATGTTCTTCTTCGAGTGTGGTCTGTGCTCTGTTACAACTCAGAATTCTACATACATTCCGCATTACCAATTACTATTGACATATTTATGCAATTTTAACAATAGAGTTTCCAAACCACCCCATAATAAACTACTTGAAACTCATGTAAAGGATATCTACTGACCGTCTGCATTAAAGTGCCTGGCAACAAGTGCTCTGTATATCACTTACACGTAACAGTTTTATTTCCCACACTTATACTTTCCCTTAACGAATATTTATGCATTCTTTTAAAGGTACTTGTATTTTCATTTCTCTTGACAGACTTAGAACTTATATATTTCTTTTTAGCAATATGTATACATTTCTCATTGGTCCATGTATATAGACGATAGGTGTGGTTTTAGTTTATAAGATTTCTAATGCCGTCCTTTTTAATTTAAGGAGAGGGGTTTTACGAAATATTGATCGGAATAATATAAAAAAATAGAAAATAAGGCCTGACCAATAAATCACGCCCAGCATTGAGTCAGAATGACATCTAATGAGGTTAGGGACAAAGGACTAACATTAAATCAGTAACGTTACATACAAATCTTACATTTAAACTTTCCACACTTTCGGTAAACTCGATTACTATTCCTTTTCCACAAATTTTCCGCGCGGACTAATGTGTAATTTTTTTTTTTCGATTGAAGTAACCTATTATATGTACCGTGACACAAAACTCACACAAGACAACTGCGTTTATTTGCCATTTTTGCCATATCTTCTTTACCCTAAATCTGGAAACTGATTAAAATCTAGGCTAACATAAATTAAAACTTTTAGTAATATCAACGTATAAGGAACCAATTGAGGCTTGGATCGATAACCTATATGGACCCACCGGAATTTGCGCAGGTACTGCCACTGGATTGATAAGAACCATGCAAGTAAAAAGAGACGCACTTGCTAATCTCGTTCCAGCAGATACATGCGTGGCAGGATTAATAGCAACGGCCTGGGACATTGCCGACAGAGCGTCACGAAGGTAAAATTTGGAAACAATCGCGAGATTATTCTCGCTGGACGCTTGGCTTGTAACTGTTTTAACAATTTCAGAATGCCGCCAGACATTCCCATATATAATTACGGATCCACGACAGAAAATCCAATAACGTGGGGAGAATATCACATGTTGAATATGCTATGGGGTGAAATTTATCCTATATCTACAGCGTGGTGGTGTATTCGATTTGATTCAGCCGAAAACAGTATAGCTTATGCCATGAAGAAAATGTTATATCACACTTTACCGGCCGCTGTACTAGATATATTATCGTTGTGCAGCGGTAGAAAGCCAAAGTAAGTGACTGGCATCTAATAATTTAAATTTCGAAACATTTTTAATATAAAAATTTTAGATAATCATATTCATACCGAGTGTTCAACAAAGACGAACCAACACAAACTTATGTTATTTTTTAATGGCATTTTTTTTCATTACATAACAACCCTTTCAGACTTGATTAAACTGACATTATAAGTTGATTTTCAACTATGTCTGTGATGATGATTTTTTTATCAAAAATTGTAAAACTTTTGCAAAATTGCTTTAAAAGAACGACTGAGGATAAAATACTTACTTTATTATTATATTCAAGGCAGGTTCGCTAAGTTCAAAAAATTCTAAAAGCAATTAATGTATACAGTGAGGACGCGCGGGTTAGAATAAATTCATTTAAAATTTTTGGTTTTGTTTTATGGAAAAACGCTCGGATAGGTCGATTTTTATTTTTAGCTGAGGTTTTTCTGATGGTAAATTGATGTACAAAGGTTAATCCAAAAATAAGTTACGACCATCAATTTTTTTTTTCAAATGGAAACATATGTTTTTATTTAATTTGTTAATTCTGCATCGAATTCTAAGTATGTTTCATGTACCATGTCCTATCCCCAAACTCAACAGTTATCGAGAAATTTACAATTGAACATATCAATAACTGAGACCGTATCCTACAAAATTTATTTCACTCTCTTGTCTGAAAACGACCGATTTATTAAAAAAAAAACCGAAAAACAAGTCAAATTAAATGTTCAAACTGTTGACCACTACCTTCCTGACAATAGGCAAGCCGAAGATCAGTTTCTCGTAACACTGCAGTTAACGTTTGCGGCTTAATTTGTTGTATTTCGGTTATAATTTTTCGATAACTGTTGAGTTTGGGTATAGGATATGGTACATGAAACATACTTAGAATTCGATGCAGAATTAATAAATGAAATAAAAAACATATATTTCTATTTGAAAAAAAGAATTGATGGTCGTAACTTATATTTGGACCACTCTTTGTACATCAATTTACCATCAGAAAACCCGCAGCTAAAAATAAAAATGAGGTGTGGCCACCACACGACTTTCTTATACGTATGAAAGTGTTACTTCCGGTCCGAATTTTGAAATTTCATTTATACAAAAAATATTCCAAATCCAACTCTAAATACTTTTGTACTCTTCATAAATATATATAAAATGCATAATTTACGACATATTTGCAAAAAATCGCTATTCGATAAGAGTAAAAGTGGTACTTCCGGTCTGAATTTTGAAATTTTTTTTATACAAAAGATATTTAAAAGTATGTTCTAAATACTTTTATACTCGTAATGTACCTGCCTAGAAAGCATGACTTGCGAGATATTCGCAAAAAACTGATTTTCGATAAGAGTAAAAGACCTACTTCCGGTAGGAATTTCGAAAAACTTTATTAAAACAATTTTTCTCAAATTTAATTTTGAGTACATTTGAATTCTTTATAAATTTGTTTAAACTTAGTAATTGACAAAATATTTGCAAAATTCGATTTTTTCACTGAAGTAAACTACTACTTCCGGTCTGCCGATTTTGCTCAAAATCTAATCAGTTCTCAAGAGGGAGATTATATTCGTAAATACAAAATTTGGAATTGATATCTACAGCGGTTTGACCGCTATCGTGGTCACACACAGACACACACACACACACACACACACACACACACACACACACACACACACACACACACACACACACACACACACACACACACACACACACACACACACACACACACACACACACACACACACACACACACAGAGAGACACACAGACACACAGACATTTTTTAAAAACCACTTTTTTGGTATCAGGGGACCTCAAAACGTGGACATCTGCAAAAATCTCGAGGTCGAAAATTTTCATCATCACAATACTTCCTTATACTACGTATAAGAAAGTAAAAATCGACCTATCCGAGCGCTTTTCCATAAAACAAAACCAATAATTTTAAATGAATTTATTCCAACCCGGGTGTCCTCACTGTATATATTTATAAGGCAGTAAAAAGTGTAAAAATTTACTATTAAATTATACCACTTTCTTGCGTCAGTGGGCGATATTGCAAGAGTTACAGAATATTATATCTGAATAAACTCGATTACAACTTATTACTTTAAAAATGTGGATTGCCATGACATGCATTACAAATAGCAATAACTAAAATTAATCGAAAAGAGTCACTTACAATATTATCTATTTACGAATATGTAATTTTCACTAAAATTTTAAAATACATTAAGCGACAAGGTTGAAAATTAATAAATGTCAAAGATTGATTAAACCACAAATTTTCGTTTATAAGTTTAGTTCGAATAGAAAATCCTCATTACAAGTATAGTAAACACAATCAGAGAAAGATCTGTATGTCATGATGTGCAAAGAACGCATTTCAGTCGGTCAAGTTCATTATGAGTTCATTACATACCACCGGTAGTATACTGGGTGGTGCAATAGTGCGTCGGCGGAGCTTAGTGTGAAAACTAATAACGCTGCAGCAATGAGACTTTACGTACGTATGTAGTATGCGACTGTGCATTTTCTAATTTTATTTACAAATATACAGGGTGTTCCAAATTTTCGCAACCACATTCAACTTTTTTATTTTAAATACATTGCTATACTTTCTAGATATTATAATGATAGCCATTCAAATTATCTTTGCAATGATATATGGATATGTGCACTTCAGACTGTTCGTTTTGATTTTATTGATAATATTGTTAAAATCTTGACAGTTGCAGCATCTAACATTTTAAGCTGTAGTCTGTAAATGGGTAGAATGCCTCACGTAACTCTTGTGTTACTAATTTATGGACTAACACGTTATTTGTTTTGAGGTTGAACAAAGTGAATAAATATACAGGGTGTTAAATATGTCGTGTCTAAGTTATCGATCTTTATTGGTTATTTTCTCGTTTTTTTTTAAATCTAACCTATAATATTTTTATAAGTCAGCATATTCCTTGTAAAATCGCCTTTAAAATGGTACCAATAACATAGTACTTATTTCTAGTATTTTCAAAGTTATAACCCTTTAATGGGATATACTCATGTTTATAATATGCAATATGTGGGGCATCTAATAGTTGGTTGGCCTTGGTTTAAAAAAAAATGGCTGTACAACCAAACGTCAAATCTCTACTTCAAAAGTCCATAAAAAGTCGTTTTCTGTATTTTCTCTTTTCTGTAATTGCGTTTTGTTGTTATAAATTAAGTTCGGCTAGTGAATTATTAATTTCCGTTTGTTTGTTAGTAGTTGTTACGTGTTGTATTTACCTTGTTATCAGTTATATCGCTTTATTGACATTATTTCTCATTTAGATACCATAATAGTTTATTGTTGTTTTTGCTTTAAAATGAATTTTTCGAAAGAGGAGCTCATAGACATGGTATTTGCTCTTGGCGCTAGCAACAGAAATCCATTTTTAGCATCAATAACATATGCGATGGAATATCCCGACCGAAGAGCACCGGATAGTAAAACGTTTGAAAATTTGTTAATAAGGTTTCTTCGAACGGGTTCAGTGAATTACGTCGAACATGAAAGAAGTAAGACTATGATTACAGAAGATAATGAAGTGATAGTCGTCCAGTCCATTGTGGAAAATCCGCACGTATCTACAAGGATAATTTCGAAACAACACGGGATAGAAGTCACTGCTGTAAAAAGGATTTTAAAAAAACATAAGTTTCACCCCTACAAAATTCAAAATCATCAAGGCTTATTGCAAACGGACTTTGAAAGGAGACTAGTGTACTGTGAATGGCTACTTTTACAATTACGACGCGATATAACTTTTCTAGATCATGTGCTTTTCACAGATGAAGCAACATTTGCTAATTGTGGAACCACAAACAGAAAAAATACCCATTATTATGACACTACAAACCCACATTTTGTTCAGCCCATTTTATATCAACAAAAATAAAAATGGAGTGTTAACACATCATCATAGGAAACACTATTATTGGTCCATTCTTTTTTGATAATACTTTAAATTGTGCAATCTACACAAATTTCCTACAAAATAATTTACCATTGCTATTAGAAGGCCTCCCAGATAACGTCATCAGGAGATTGTGGTACCAACATGATGGTGCACCAGCAAATTATGGTGCTGCTGCAAGAGCACATTTAGGTAGGGTATTCACCAATACTTGGATTGGGAGAGGAAGTTTGATAAGCTGGCCACCACGATCACCAGATCTCACACCTTGTGATTTCTTTCTGTGGCCAACTGTAAAAAACATTGTTTACGCAACACCTCCTACAACGGCAGAGAACATGCAGCAACGAATAAGAAACGCTTTTCTTCAATTAAGTGAGAATAACTTAGCTGAGAATGTAAGTCTGTCGATACAGAGACGGTTGAGAGCATGTGTAGAGCAGAATGGAAATATATTTGAACACATTTTAAATTAAGATTGTTTTATTATCGAAAATTTTCAAAATGTATTTCTAAAACTAATGATAAAGCATTTAAGAAACAGGTGTTTGTTAAAATTACTTTGTTTTATTTTCATGGCCAACCAACTATTAGATGCCCCGCATTTTGCATGTTATAAACATGAGTATATCCCATTAAAGGGTTATAACTTTGAAAATACTAGAAATAAGTACTATGTTATTGGTACCATTTTAAAGGCGATTTTACAAGGAATATGCTGACTTATAAAAATATTATAGGTTAGATTTTAAAAAAACGAGAAAATAACCAATAAAGATCGATAACTTAGACACGACATATTTAACACCCTGTATATTTATTCACTTTGTTCAACCTCGAAACAAATAACGTGTTAGTCCATAAATTAGTAACACAAGAGTTACGTGAGGCATTCTACCCATTTACAGACTACAGCTTAAAATGTTAGATGCTGCAACTGTCAAGATTTTAACAATATTATCAATAAAATCAAAACGAACAGTCTGAAGTGCACATATCCATATATCATTGCAAAGATAATTTGAATGGCTATCATTATAATATCTAGAAAGTATAGCAATGTATTTAAAATAAAAAGTTGAATGTGGTTGCGAAAATTTGGAACACCCTGTATATTTGTAAATAAAATTAGAAAATGCACAGTCGCATACTACATACGTACGTAAAGTCTCATTGCTGCAGCGTTATTAGTTTTCACACTAAGCTCCGCCGACACACTATTGCACCACCCGGTATAAGGGCAGTTTAGTTTCCGTTTTCTACTTGTACTTGTACTTTTACTTTCTTATACGTAGTGTAAGGAAGTATTGTGATGATGAAAATTTTCGACTTCGAGATTTTTGCAGATGTCCACGTTTTGAAGTCCCCTGGTACCGAAAAAGTGGTTTTTAAAAAATCACTCTCTCTCTCTCTCTCTCTCTCTCCCTCTCCCTCTCTCTCTCTCTCTCTCCCTCTCTCTCTCTCTCTCTCCCTCTCTCTCTCTCTCTCTCTCTCTCTGTGACCACGATAGCGGTCAAACCGCTACAGGTATCAATTCCAAATTTCATATTTACGAATATAATCTTTCTCTTGAGATCTGGTTAGATTTTCAGTAAAATCGACAGACCGGAAGTAGTAGTTTACTTCAGTGAAAAAATTGAATTTTGCCAATTATTCGTCAACTTCTAAGTTTAAACAAATTTGTAGAGAATTCATATAAACTCAAAATTAGATTTGAGAAGAATTTGATTAAAAAAGTTTTTCGAAATTCCTACCGGAAGTAGGTGTTTTACTCTTGTCGAAAAGCAGTTTTTTGAGAATATTTCGCAAGTCATGCTTTTTAGACAGGTACGTTACGAGTTTATATAAAAGTATTTGGAACTTAATTTTCAATACCTTTTGTATAAACAAAATTTCAAAATTCGGACCGGACGTAACACTTTTACTCTTATCGAATAGCGATTTTTGCAAATATTTCATAAATTATGCATTCTCTATATATTTATCAGGAGTATAAAAGTATTTAGGGTTGGATTTGGACTATTTTTTGTATAAATGAAAATTCAAAATTCGGACCGGATGTAATACTTTTACTCTTAGCGAGTAGCATTTTAATGCAAATATCTCACAAAATATGCATTATGTAGAAATTTATTAAGAGACTAGAAGTACTTATAATAAGATTTTAAATAATTATTATATAAAAAAATTTTCAAAATTCGGACCTGAAGTAACACATTTACTCACATGCTTATTTTTTTAAAAGGATAGAAGTATTTAAAACTTAGTTTAGAACAACTCTGCATATATGTATAAGAAAGTCGTGTGGTGCCCACACCTCATTTTTAAGTTATGTATTTATTTCATATTTTTAAGCAACTGTTCATCATTATAAGTAAAATATATGTTTTAGATATTTTATTTATTATATTATTACCTGAAATACCTCATAATTATACTATAAAATTTCAAAGAAAATAATAAAGTATTACACAATTTTTAAATAAAAAAAATATATTAATAGCAGGGCAAAGTTCAGCAGTAGCTGTTTTGCAACTTAACCTAGATCTAATTTAATTAATATTGTCTATAAAATAAAAATAAAAGATAATAGAAATTACTTTTTACTGGTACTCTTCGACCGCCTCTTGTTCGCGCATATTTTGAGAACGTACAGGTCTTTCTCTGATTGTGTTTACTATACATCTATTTAATTTACGGTAAAAATCAAGTATTCAAAATTGGATTTAATAAAATAAAATAAAATGAAAGGTACTGAAATTATTAACTGGCTAAAGAATATACAGGTATATACAGTTCCTATTGTTAACAAAGAAATTGTAGCAAATGCTTATAGATCATTTAAAAATATATGTATACAAAAGAAGAAGGCGATACTTTTGAACATTTATTAGTCTAGTTTATCATTTGTTACATTAAATGTTTGTTTTTATACATTTTAAATAATAAATTATACACACGTAGTAATACACTCATATTATTTATGCCTCACATCTATCAAGCATTTGACTTATGATAACTGTGATGCTGTGCTTCTTGAAAAACGCAACCCGTACTATGTTTTTCAAAGTACTTATTTTTCAGTAAAGTAACTTTGAATACTTGTACTAACAGTTTTGTTTTTCAAGTAAAGTTATAAACATACATTTTCTGAATTATCACTCTTATCACTTGAAAAGTTGCAAAAATTCAATTGAAAGTACTCGTTTGTAAAAAGAAAACATTATAAGTTACGATTTTCGATTAATTTTAGTAATGCCATGTGTAATGCAAGAAATGGCAATTCATACATATTTCTATACAAATAATCAAGTTTATTTAAATAAAGTATTACTACAACTTTTATAATATTTCCCACAGCTAAGAGAATAAGTATTTTTAAATAGTAAGTTTTTAGTACTTTTCAGTGGTACGTAAATTTGGAAATGGTATGGAATTCTAAGGAACATACGTTCAAATGTCGAAATAAATATTAAACTCACTTATTGAAAGCTCTTTCATAATCAATCGTTAGTTCAAAGCAATCTTTCAAAAGTTGTACAATTTTTGACAAATTGAAGCTAGTTTAATCAGCTTTTAAAGGGCTTTCATAAATTGTGTAAAAATGCATAGTGTTTCGTTTAGAAAACCATAAGTTAGTGTTGATTCGTCTTTGTCAAACACAAATACAAATATTTTTAAATTGTGGCTCATTATTATCTACAACTTTTGTATTAAAAATGTTGCAGCCTTCATAATTAGATATCAACAATGTACTTTTCTGCTTCTGGAGCACCAGGTATATATGGTTTAATTCAAGAAATATGATCCCTACGTCATCATCTAACACTGTATGATTCAAATCAATAACACCCACTCATGATAAATACTATAAAATGACTATAGAAGTTATAATGATAAGTTAATATTCGATTTCAGATTAGATTGAAGGACAATCAATCTAGTTGTAGGTTATGAGTTATTACATAACCAACTTTTTCATTAAAAAGTAGTGACAGGAGTTGTTTAACGTACTGTATTTAATATATGCCAAAATGCTGTTGATAATAGAACTTTATTGAACAATAACGTGTCTACAGAAATACATTTTATTTACATCAAATACATATCAAAACATTAATTTTTTTTAGTTGAAAAATATTTTTATATTGAAATTTTCACCGTCTTCATTATTACTGCTGTTATATCATTAACATTAATTATGTCATCGATTTCACAATCTAATTTCTCAACATTTGAAGCAACCCCTGACTTTTAACCAGTATGTTTTACAATATGCCATCATAATCTTCAGGTTTACAAACACTGTACACATTATTATCTTGCTAAGACATGCTTGAATTTCCCCTAGAGAATATCCAAGTCTCATCGAGTAATATAATATATGAGAATTTTAATTTTCCAAGCTTATTAAAACAGCTCATTTTGGCTATGTTGGATTTTTCCGCTAATAATCTACGATTATTCTCCTTTTTGAATTTAAATCCAATATTATGAACTACCGGATTTAAACTGCTTCTACTTAATAAGATATAATTTTCGGTAGTTTCTGCATTTAAAATTGCCTTCCTATAATAAAATATTATTATTTTAAAATTTTTCTTAATTGTATATTATACAGGCTGTTTCGGAATTGCACGGCACTTTTGTAGGTACTTGTTCTCCAGCATAAAATAAACAAAGAGTCCATATAAAAATATGTCTCAAATTAATTTATTACTAAGATATTGGATCATAAAGATATTTATTTAACAATACAACATCCAGAGGAACTATTTAAAGTGGCCAGCGTTTTGTTGAATTCAGCATTCAGCACGACAAATTCATGCATCTTTAGCACATCGTACAGCATCAGGACGATTCTTGATAGTTGCTGCGGCTTCCACGATGCGATTACTAAACTCTGATGAATCCCGATCTCCCGATCTAACGGCGTTAGATCGGTAGTTTAGTAATCGCATCGTGGAAGCCTCAGAAACTGTCAAGGATCGTCCTGATGCTATACGAATTGCCAAAGAAGAATGAATTTGTCGTGCTGAATGCTGCATTCAACAAAACGGTGGCCACTTTAAACAGTTCTTTTGGATGTTGTATTTTTAAATAAATATCTTTATGCTCCAATATCTTAGTAATAAATTAATTTGAGACATATGTTTATATGGACTTTTTTGTTTATTTTATGCTGGAGAACAAGTACCTACAATAGTGCCTTGCAATTCCGAAACACCCTATACAATATTTCGGGAGACTTATTTTAAAGCATTATGCCAAATTTTCAGTTCCTTTCCTGGAATAGATGGAATAGCATTATTAATTTACGTTTTACTGTAGCTATTGCCACCTTTAGCACATCTTCTACTCGCTGAAAGAGATTCATTAGAATTTGTAAGAGATGAAATCATTCACCTGTTGTACAGATATAATGGACACTAAAGAACAACCATTATCTTTCTCTTGTTGGAAATACTGCAACAAATTTAAAACAAGTTCTTGCTCTTGCTATTGTGAACGTAATATTCTACCCACGTCTTGAATTTGTAGTTAACTACTGTCTAAGAAATTGTGAAACGAATATACTTATGCAAAGGTAAAAGAAGCATTTCAATCAAATACAAACGTCAAAGCGTAAAGTCAATGAGAACCTGTGTCAACATAAAGGTAAACGGAAATGCATGAATTATAACTCCGTTTTTGTCTTGATCAAGCAAATTGTATGAATTCTATGTTCCTGCACACACTAGAAACACATGCAATCGTTTATGCTATATATAAATAGATATATTTCTGATTTGGATGTAGACATTATTATTGGATAGAATTATATATTAGGAAAGAGGACCCCTACATTAAAAATAAGAAATAGTGTTATTTATATAAAAAGGATAGCATAAGCGAATGTATGTGTTTCCAGTGCGCTTCAAGCACGAACATACGATTCATAAAATTTTCCTTACATTTCAGTTTAGCGTCTTGTTGCCACTGGTTTGCTTAAAATTCTTATGAATGTGTAAGGCACAAATTAAAAGAACACTAAATACGAAAAACATTGTTATAAAAAAAAAGTATTTTGATTATATTTTTGAGAAATTTCCAAAGAAAACTAAAATAATCAAATATGCATTAAATTTGTATTATGTGCCCAGGAGGAAATTATAATAATAACCTAAATTTAGTTTTAACTTAATCGTTTATATCTATATTAACTTTTTAGTCTGCATTTCAAATTTCATTAAAACGCTAGATTGTGCTTGGCTTATTTATTACTTCATTTCAACACCGTTGGATAAATAACCATTGATTTCATTTCACAATTTATGACGTTAATCCTTTGTTACACCCTTTTACTTTCTTATACGTAGTATAAGGAAGTATTGTGATGATGAAAATTTTCGACCTCGAGATTTTTGCAGATGTGCACGTTTTGAGGTCCCCTGATACCAAACAAGTGGTTTTTAAAAAATGTCTCTGTGTGTGTGTGTCTGTGTGTGTGTCTGTGTGTGACCACGATAGCGGTCAAACCGCTGTAGATATCAATTCCAAATTTTGTATTTACGTGTATAATCTCCCTCTTGAGAACTGATTAGTTTTTCAGTTAAATCGGTAGACCGGAAGTAGCAGTTTACTTCAGCGAAAAAATCGAATTTTGCCAATATTTCGTCAACTACTAAGTTTAAACAAATTTATAAAGAATTCATATATACCTAAAATTAAAATTGAGAATACTTTTATTTAAAAAGTTTTCCGAAATTCCTATCGGAAGTAGGTCTTTTACTCTTATCGAAAATCAGTTTTTTGCGAATATTTCGCAAGTGATGCTTTTTAGACAAGTACGTTACGGGTATAAAAGTAATTAAAACATAATTTTCAATATCTCTTGTATAAAAGAAATTTCAAAATTCAGACCGGAAGTACCACTTTTACTCTTATCGAATAGCGATTTTTTGCAAATATGTCGTAAGTTATGCATTCTATATAAATTTATCAAGAGTACAAAAGTATTTAAAACTGGATTTGCAATATTTTTTGTATATATGAAATTTCAAAATTCGGACTGGAAGTAGCACTTTTACTCTTAGCGAGGAGCACTTTTTTGATAATATCTTGCAAAGTATGCATTCTATAGAGATTTATTAAGAGAATAGAAGTACTTAGAATAGGATTTTGAATAATTTTTGTAAAAAAAATTCTTAGAATTCTATAATTTGAAACTCTCAAACGTATAAGAAAGTCGTGTGGTGGCCACACCTCATTTTTTACTTTCTTATACGTAGTATAATGCATCAAAATTAATCTAAATCAACCAGCGCAAAAATACTGAATCATACAGGGTCTGCTCAAAATTAAATGTAACACTGAAGCTTTCAAAGCTCTACCTTTTCTTCTGCATTTGTGAATGATGCATTTAATTCATCGAGCACTTTTATATATTTTGTAAAAGTGTCGCTAGACACTTTCTGCTACACTATTTACTTTCTGCTTCATTATTTCAAAAATGGATAATATTCAATGAACACGTGTTTATTATATTAGAACAACATGTGCTGTATTCTCGCTCAACACTCTTATATTTGTAAGATGTAACTTTATTTCATGTAATACATGTGCATTTTGTGCTGGTCATATGTAAAAGTTTTCATCTAAAAGCAATATAATGTGAACCTTGTCTTTCACCGCCTTGTTTATTGTCATATATGACAGTCATATAATAAAAAATTTATTAATGACAAACTATAACACACGGGTTAGTATTGAGGTGCTCCAGGATGACTTACCTCTACAGACGTTGCATGTTTCTCATATTTCGTAAAGTCTGAATGATTATAGATTAAATAAATTGTCCATTTTGTTTGTTGTGTAGCGACGTTATTTAAGAATAAAATTCTATTGTGATTTGAATTTTGGCATATGTTAAATAAGTACATTTAATAACTGTTGAATTTATATTACATATTTCTAATGAATAATAATAAAGTTGATTATGTAATTATGTATAACCTAAAACTAGAGCGTTTGATTGTCAAACCAAATGGAAAATGTAAATTGTAATTATCATTATAACTTTCATATTCATTTTATATTTTACAGTACTTATCATGACGGCGAGGTATTCATTTGAATTATATAATTTAAATGATGTCGTAAGGATCATCTTTGCTGAATTAAATTCTGCAGGATGTCAACGAACTAACAAAGTAAGTTTACTCTTTGATGTTTAATGTACCTAACAAAAAATTCACCTACTGTAGTTGATAGGACTGCTATTGCCAACAATTCAAGAGTGCTATGCTAAGACAAAAATAAAAATAATTTGAGATAGCGTACACATAAGGTGTGCGATATAATACTTATAAGCATAACTTGTATATATAGTGGGTGTTCGCGAAGCTATGGCATAATAAGGAAACTTCAACAAGATCTTAAGACCCGATTTTTTTTTATAGAATCATATTAAGCCACCTATTTTGTTAAGTATGTCCTATACCTATCTATGATATTTTAGAAGATATTCAAAATTATTCTAAATTCTTATTCATGACGCTCTAAAAATAATAGTAGCCATGACATCACAATACTAAGATATATTGTGCTTCTGTTATTGATCTTTAAATGAATTATTATTATTATTATTATTATAATTTCTTTGTTGTTCGTGTTATTTTTATCAATTTTTCCTTTTCATTGTAACATCATGTATACAGGGTATTCCACGAGAGCCGTTCGTTAGAAGTTTTCGTGGTTAGAAAAAACTTAGAATTATGAAATTTTGGGTTCCAGGGTTATTCAAGATTCTCTTTCATTTTAAAATATTTTCAAGATCATACTACATCCGGTTATACCGGAAGTCGCCATTAACTTCTTTATTTTAAATAGAACACCCGGTATATTATTTCATTTTTGGATTCCTGAGAAAATTTTATAGTGGGTTTTCATCAGGTTTCCCTATACCTATTTTCAATTTTTTCTTAGATATCTTAATTTTTTTGAAAATTTTGACAGATGTAGCCCTGTTTTGAGCATTGCGCCCTTTAACCAATTTCGATTGGTGGAAAGCGCTTCTGGGGTAGACGGAAGCACAGGAATGATACTTTCGAATGCCATATTGACAACTGATTTATCGCATACAGGGTATCCAAAATTTAATGACCAATTACATCATTTTAAAAGTTGAAACAGTTCATTTTTTCAAATGGGACAACCTGTATTTTATTGGATGGTCGGATGCAGAATTTGATTCTGCATCGATTTGCTATAACATTCCCTATACCTATTTCCAGTGGTTTTCTTGTTGAAACGGTAAAAAATTTACTTTAATTAGAACATGACATTAGTACATAACATTTAGAACGAAATATAAAATAAAAACAAAAAATTGGAACATAATGACAAAAAATAATAAGAGAATGTAAACTTACAATAATTATTATTGTTCTATATGACCTCGATTTTGGTTCAAACACGGAATAACTCTGTCATATACTCTTCGCGAAACAGATCTCCGTTATATTAGTAAACGCATGGTGAACACGGTTCAATAATTCCTCTCAAGTTTGTACCGGCCTAAAGTACACTAGTTCTTTTATACGACCCCAGAGGTAAAAATCCAAGGGGGTAAAATCGGGTGATTTGGGTGGCCAGTTCCAAGGTCCCCGCGGGCCAATCCACCGATCCTCGAACATCATTGACAATTGCCGGTGTACAGCTATAGTTGAATGTGCTGGAGCACCATCAAGCTGAAACCAACTGTTTGCTCTATCACGTGGAGGTAGGGCATTTAGAAAATCACTAACAAACCCTCTCAGTATCTCCAGATATCTAGCCGCGCTTAAATTTTCATCGTACACTTGATAAGCCACTCTGTTGTCCATAATTAAACAAAAAACATTGAAACTAAAGCGGTCTTGGTGATTATATTCCCTAATAACATGTGGATTATCTTGTGCCCAGTAGTGAGTATTTCGGCGATTTGTAATTCCTTGCCTGCTGAATTTCGATTCATCAGTCCACATAATCTGATGAAGAAATCTCGGATCTTCGGTCATTTTCAAAATCATAAATTCGCAAAAGTTGACACGTCTTGCCTCATCACCAAGACGTAATCCGTGAACAGTTATCTCACAAAAAGGATGCAATCCATGTTTTTTTAATATTCTGTGGATTGATGTTTTTGGAATACCCAAATCCAGCGCTGCTGTCGAAATTGAACTCCGCGGATAAGCTTGAAAAAACGCCAACACATTCACCACGTTATCTTCATTATCAGTTACGGGTTTTAGGTTATTTTGAGTTGCCCTTACGTTTCCAATTGCTATAAAGCGAGTTTCGATTCTTGTGAATTTTCCGGGAGTCATTGTTGGTAGGTCCGGATATCATTCATTAAATAGTCTGCATGTTCGTCGAACAATTTGTCCACATTCATCGTGCGTGTAAAACAAATTTAATAAATCATTATTGGAATATTCTTCAACATTCTCCATTATAAACTGTACTTAAGCAAGTTAACAAAATCCCTAGAACTGTAAGTAGATACCTCACGAATCTGTACGATGATACTGATTTGACATTAAATCAACATTGTTTCAATTCCTGTCAAAATCAAGGCTTACTAGGTGGAACTTTTGGAGTTTGATCACCTTTTGATAAAAATATGGATTAACAAGAAAACCACTGGAAATAGGTATAGGGAATGGTATAGCAAATCGATGCAGAATCAAATTCTGCATCCGACCATCCAATAAAATACAGGGTGTCCCATTTGAAAGAACGAACTTTTTCAACTTTTAAAATGATGTAATTGGTCATTAAATTTTGGATACCCTGTATGCGATAAATCAGTTGTCAATATGGCATTCGAAAGTATCATTCCTGTGCTTCCGTCTACCCCAGAACCGCTTTCTACCAATCGAAATTGGTTAAAGGGCGCAATGCTCAAAACAGGGCTACATCTGTCAAAATTTTCAAAAAAATCAAGATATCTAAGAAAAGATTGAAAATAGGTATAGGGAAACCTGATGAAAACCCACTATAAAATTTTCTCAGGAATCCAAAAATGAAATAATATACCGGGTGTTCCATTTAAAATAAGGAAGTTTATGGCGACTTCCGGTATAACCGGAAGTAGTATGATCTTGAAAATATTTTAAAATGAAAGAGAATCTTGAATAACCCTGGAACCCAAAATTTCAGAATTCTAAGTTTTTTCTAACCACGAAAACTTCTAACGAACGACTCTCGTGGAATACCCTGTATAGTTTATGCCAATAATAATGAACATTCCAAAAGGAGCAGTTAATTGACATGGTCTAAATCTTGGGTGAAACGCAGAAAAATTATTTGCTTGCTTCACATATTTAATGATGCGTCATACGAATAGACATCACTCACTAACATTTGGAAAACTTAAACTTTTCATGCTAACGAAAAGGTATAGTATAATTCGGAGACATCTTTATGTCACACAAGATTGGTAGGTTAGTAGTAGACAACTACAGAAGTCTTACTGCAGAAGCATCTCATCCACGATAAATCGCTTGTTATATAAGCTTCATAGGTATTGCATAGAATTGTATCAAGGGTTAAAACGTCAAGATTTTGAAAATATAAATTCCTGACCCTGGTAACGTGGTTTTTGCATGATAGTGCTTACCGTAACAATGACCTTTAATCGTTAAACGTTTCTTACTCTGAAAGATGAATTGGCCAAAGTGATTTCATAGAATGGTCACCTACATCATGTTGTCTTACCGCGTTGGGTTTATTTTAATGAGGATATATTAAGAATAAGGTTTATAAGGAAAACCCAACAAGAAGGCAGAATGTTAAAACAAGAATAAGATATATTTGCAGAGAATAATCTACTGAAACTTTCGAAAGATCCAAAGAACTGCTTTTGCATAGAATCGATAGGTATATGTACGCAAGGACATACGACGGATAAGCTATAATTATTGAGAAATAGTCCATAGAATAAGCTTCTGTTATCGGAAAAATAAAATTATCACGAGAGAACTTTCGGATAATGATTCACTATGATTTCAAGAAAAGCTTGAGCGCGTATGAGTGTAAGGAAAGTGTAAAATCGGCATTTGGGGATCTCGCAGCATCATTGGCTACTGTTTATAGATGGTATGTTCGTGAGATCAATATCGCACGAACATTTTCATATGAAAAAGGTTGTATCTTGGTTTGTACCCATCATCTGACAGATTTACAAAAAGCAGAACGTGTTAGAATTTTCCAACAAACTTTAGATATGTTGAATGCTGGAGGCCATCAAATTATTTCTAAAATTGTAACTGGCGATGAAACGTACATACCGTTTTTTTGATGTTCCCACTCGCCAAGAAAGCCGAGTCTGGATACATGAAGACGAAAGACGAGGAAACCCCTACGATGGTGAAAAAACAACTAGCAACGAAAAAAGTTATGTACGCAGTATTTTTTAGAAGTACGGGTTTGGTGGCCGCAATTAAATCAGAAGACAGTTACCGCTAAATGGTATGTTAAAATTGTTTGCCTGCTGTGTTTAGTAAAGTGCCCAGAAAGGGGATCATGTTAATATATGATTCTGTAAAAAAAATATTGGGTGTTCCATTTAAATTAAATAAGGTTTTCTTATTTAAAGTTTCGTCATTTTGCCACACCCACGCGGACACTCAGTATAAATTAGGACAGACCTTGCCATATCAAATTATTTTGAATAATTATAGGCAATTAAAAAGATAACTGTAAATGTCATAACAATATTTCCATTTTAACGCGAAATCCAATTTGAACTTACATATAAGTTTCAAAAAAATACATCTTTGTGTTAATGATCTATTGATCACACTGCGTATAAGGGTATACATATATCATTAAATTGTGAAGAAATGACTACCCCATCAACTATAGTACGCAAATTTTTAATTATATTAGGCACTAAAGAGTAAATTTACTTTATCAGATCGTTGACTACCTGTATATTCAGGGTGAATCATCTCCGCGGGGGAGGCACATTGTGATTTACTGATTGAGATATTTCGAAGCGGTTTTTCTTCCAATGATAGTCACTTATTAAGAGCACGTTTTAAAATTATTTTGTATTATATAGAGTGTTCCATAACATGGTCGCTGACAATAATTATAGTTTTTTAAGAGGTACACTCTATATACAGTATGTCCCCGGATCGACTTTAAAATTCCGGGGCAAAAAACATGGTGACCAAATTCCTTAAAACAGGCTCGGTTTTAAACATTAAGAAGTCAAAGGAATTGTTCGATGAAGACGATGCTCCTTCAGATCTCGCCGTTCATTCCACAAGAGAAGCTCCAAGGTTGTCTTTAAGAAGAAGGGCAATAATAACAGGGATAAGTAAATCTCATTTACAAAGAATATTTAAGGAGAACAAAATTTTACCATTTAAACCGCAATTTAGGCAAACTTTAGAATATGGTGATGAAGTCAAACGTATGGATTTTTGTTTAGAAATGGGCAACAGAGTTTTGGAAGATTCAAATTTTCATAAACGAATTATAGTCTCCGATGAATCAACCTTTTCAACTGACGGAGTCGTTTCGTCTCACCATTGCCGGTACTGGAGTGAGACGAATCCAAACTTTAGAATTACTTGTCGCAGACAATATTTTAAAAAAGTTAATGTGTGGTGTGCGGTTTCGTACCATGGCATTATTGGCCCATATTCTTTTGATCAAAACTTAAACCGTAATTCATATTTGGTAATGTTGCAACATTTTTTAACTAATGAACTAAAACATTTCCATTCGGCAAGGAAATGTTTTACCAGCACGATGGGTGCCCTGCTCATTATGCCGGCATTGTTCGCCAGTGGCACAATACAGAGTTCCATGATAACTAGATAGGAAGAGATGGTCCCATTTGATGGCCACCGAGAAGTCCTGATCTTACAATAATGGACATTTGTCTGTGGGGTCGTTTAAAACAAATTGTGTACAGTGAGCCACTAGGCAATGATGAAGAGCAATTAAAAAATAGGATACAAAATGCAGTCCAGTCCTTATCAATCTTAGAAATAAGACGAAGTTTTAATAAATTTAGAGCTCGCATTGATATCTGTGCAGAAAAAGGAGGAGCATTGTTTGAATAGAAAATTAATAGTTTATTTTTTTGAGAATGATATTTTATTTTACCATTATTTGTTACTTTTTATTATTATATTATTATAATAAAACTTGAATCCAATTTATATATTTTCTAGGAAGAAAATGATATACATTATCTCGAGAACCGTTCGAGTTAAATAAAAAGTAATTTGTGTTTTGGGGGTTTGAAAACAAGCAGAATAAATCATCAAGAGTGAAATTTTCTGAGAAAACAAAAATAAAAATTTGTTTCTTCTCTTAAAGTCGATCCGGGGACATACTGTATATTTTTGTATTCTCCGAATAATTCTTAATCAAAAAGTTATAAGATAGTATAGGATCAAAATTTCATTTTTATAAAAAATTCAATGTTTTTAAAAATTATATTTCTCGAAAACGACGTATTAAATGGATACAATTTCTGGTACATTTATCGATAATAAAAGATCCTAATACAAACATATTTTATTTTTTTGCGATTACTAATTGAATTTGCAGAAAACTGGATTAAAGTTATATTTTAAGACATACTTTGGTCTAAACGTGGTTTTTTTTTTCAAATGGAACACCCTGTATATCGATTTATTTTTGGATTGCCTTCCGTTATTATGGAAACCACCTTTATCCGCAAATTACACACTATCAGAAAGGACTGCCCGGCCTTTTATTTTAATTACTGACCATTGGCAGAACCCTCTTCTAACTTTAAAATGATGGGTGTGTAACTCAATATTTAAATGTATTCATGACGGATGATATTTATTTCATTTTAAGGTCATTGAAACGATGATTTGACTAATATCCAGAAAACGACGTGTGGATTATCTGTTGTTGCCATAAGAATTCTTAATTGATTTTCATAATTAGCCACATATTTAAGTTTCCTTGGTTTTGAATTAGCAGTACTACCAGTAGCAATGAAAGCATCCATTACTTTTCTAAAGGCATCTGCTTGGGAATCTTCTCTTAGCGTAACGTTGCTGCAAAACTCTTTGGGCTAACAAATAATTTTTTTGACATTCTTTCAGTACAAAAAGACCATATTAAAATAGAAAACATAAATGTGGCAAAACGATATAAAAAACGACAATAGCTCAGTAATGGTCACTTTTAAAATAATAACGTCTTACATGTTTTTGGTGCGAAATTTAGTAAGCAATTCAAAAATAAACCGATATACAGGCTGTTCCATTGGAAAAAATCACTTTTAGGCAAAAGTATGTCATGTAATTTTAATCCAGTTTTCTGTAAATCCATGCTACAAGAATGTTGTCCATCTAATTTCGCGAAATATAATTTTATAAAACATTGAATTTTTCAAAAAAAAATGGTAATAAGTTGCAAACCTTACATTTCAGACCTATACTATCTTATAACTTTTTGCCTAAGAATTATACGGGGAATACAAAAGTGTAATAATATACATAGTGTTCCATTTAAAAAACTATAACTATGGTCAACCACCATAGTCACAATCTGTCGTCCCCGCGGAGATGACTCACCCTATAAATATAATAAAGGAATTATCGCGAATACATAAAATAAAACAAGAAAAAGAGAATAATTATTCCTTGGCTACACCGTACTGATGACGACCAATTAGTCAGAAACACGTGTCTACGGTTGCATTACAGCGGAATTTACACCATTTCTCTTTTTCTTGTTATATATATATACATGAGTTGGGTCCTGAACAGTTTAATTTAGCGAAAGCATAAATTATTGACTTTTTTTTATTGTAGGATTGTAAAATTTTACAGTAAGATCCATAAATTCTCAAACGTAATATCGTATTTTGCAAACAACGAATGGAAATGCAGCAACAGTAACGTTGTAAAATTGTGGAGCAAATTGAATGAGGCGGACAAAAAGCTGTTTCCTTTCAGCATGTCCACAGTACATTGGACAACGTATTTTAAGAAATACGTCTTAGGCGTACGTTTATATTTGCTTAAGGATCCTAAAGAAACTCTATCTGGAGCGAAACTACGAAGTCAAAGGTAACCATTGCAACTGCTCTGCTCAAAGCCGTACAGAAATATTTATACAGTCTGTCACATAAGAACTTAACGGCAGATGGTAAGTCGTGGCTTTTTGATTTTCAATTTCAAATGCTGAAGGTGTCTTTGCCGTGTTTTACACTATGAACAAAACAGCAACTGTTGTTTTGTCTGTTCTTCTAGTCTGATACTGGTATTCTAGCACGTGCGGAAGAAAATGTGTACTGTTTACGTTAGACGCTACCAGGCTGTGTTGTTATGTAAGGGAGAAGTGCCAAAGGTGACGCTTCTAAGAGAAACAGACCCAGACGGTAATATCAGTATTTTGAAAATTTATTATTTTTTGAACGATAACACATGCTGTTGGTGTAGAATGACGCATCTTTATTTACCTCATGTTAATAAAGAACAATACTTCAATATTATATTTTATTACAAGTAAAATACAAAACTTAAAGCAAATAATAAATATTGTAAAAAACCAGTAACTCTCAACGATGAACAAAACAGGAACTTTTAAAAATGACAAACAAAATAAAAACAAAATTAACAATAATCCTTACAACAAAGTTTCAAATATCACACTTTAATTTTCAGGAGAAGTGACTCCAGCGCAATCTTTTCGTACCCATTTATATATATAAGCGGGGGTCCTACAGCCTCAGCCGTTTCCCGCATTTTGATCTCCATCTCTTCCTGTCTCTCTAGATGTCTTCATCTATTGCTCTGTCTTTCATTGTTTCCATAACCCCACTTATCCATGACTTTGCCGGTCTTCCTCGTTTCCTTCTATTCGTTGGGTTGTATTCTAGAGCTCTTCTTGGCCATCTGTTTTCCTCCATCCGTCTTACATGTCCGTACCATATCAGTTTCCTCGTTTCTATTCTTTCTGACGTTCTATGTATTCTGTTGGTTCTTTGTCTGATTTCCGCATTAGGTATATGTTCAGTTCTTGATATGCGACAGGCTCTTCTCAGGTAGTTCATCTCAACAGTGTCCACCTTCTTCTTTCCTTTCTCAGTCATTTGCCAGCATTCGGCTCCGTATGTAAGGATAGGCTCTACAATTACTTTGTAGATTGTCATTTTGGTTTTCAGTGTTGCTCTTCTAGACCACAGTATTGCGTTCAAAATTTGTACACTCTTCCGACCTTTTTGTACTCTATATTCGATATCGCGTTCTGTTGTTCCTTTACTAGAGATGATACTTCCCAAATATTTGTATTCGTAGCATCTTTTCATTTGTCTTAATTCCAAACCTGGGTCTTCGTCTGCGTTACCTATATGCATATATTCTGTTTTTGCCATGTACATGCTCATTCCCCATGTTTCGTACTCATCTCTGAGTTTCCTGAGCATATAATCTGCATCTTCTTCACAGCTTGCGAAGAACAGCGTTGTCAAACCATGGTCGTTAATCTTCAGTCCCATTCCTGCGCACTTCTGTCTCCATTTGTATAGTGCTTCTTGGATATATATTTTGAACAAGGTAGGAGAAAGACAACATCCTTGTTTCAGACCCTTCGTTACTGTGAAGGTCTCCGAAAGAGTATTACCTATTTTAACCGTGCTTTGAGGACTTTTATAGATATTAAGCAGTGCTCCTATATATGTCTTGCTAAGGTTTGTCTTCGTCAGAACATTGAAGAACAGTTTCAAGGGGACTGTATCGTAGGCGTTCTCCAGGTCTATAAATATTAGATGCCTAGCGAGGTTCCGAGCTGCTCGTTTTCCGATTATTTGTTGAAGAGTGAATGTGTTGTCCGTGCATGATCTGCAATCTCATTATACTCCTCTTCTATTCTTTTTTTCAATATGCGACCATACAACCGTACCAGTGAGCTACTCAAGCTAATTCCTCTGTAATTTCCGCACTCTGTGCTGTCTCCCTTTTTGTATATGGGGCTAATGTAGGCCAAATTCCAGTCTTCTGGAATATTTTGACCCTCCACCAGGCATTTATTAAAAATGTCTACTAAGATCTCTAGAAGAGCGTCTGGTCCGTGTTTCACCAGCTCAATGGGAATGCCTCCAGGTCCCGAGGCTTTTGCATTTTTCATTTGTGTTAACTCTTTTCTCAATTCTTCCTTATCTATTCTATGTATCTCTATGTTTTCTCTGAGTGTGACGTTGTCTATACCTCCTAAAAACTCATGTCTACTTTCTGTCAGAAGTGATTTGTAGTATTCCGCCCATTTTTTATTCTGAATTAGATTTATGTTTCCACCATCTTTTCTTTCTTTCCTGAGACTCCTTATGAATTACCAGGCCTGCGTCACTTTCGTACCCATTTGCTATAGAAAATACACCTAAACCAAGTTTCACGTGATTTTCCAAATTCGTCCCATATTTCGCAACGATCAATGTAAAAGACACGGGAAGATGGTCCAGCTGATCATATTACAAATTTTTCTTTCATCAATACCTTCTTTATTACTGCTAGTGATATTTGTTAATACTTTTCTCATTACTCTATTTACTTGCGCTTTTTAGGTCGTTGTTTGGAATTTCTCTTCTTTCAACCGTTTCCTCACTTTTTTCTCATCTAGTATGTCTTTTTACAGGAATGGTTGTAAGAATTTTTGTGTGCTGTTGTTTATTTGATTTCACTATTTTCCTTATTGAAGCAACGGGTATGAAAGATAGTTGAAAGAGGGACTTTTGAAGTGATGCTTGATTTATTGAAAAGGCCGCTCTTTTACAGAAGCTGAGGTGACCATTATTCTAGAATTTTGCTTGCAATATTTATATATCGAGACAGAAATGTAGCTCCCATGATTATCAAGTACTATCAAACATTAGTAGTGTGTTATATTCCTCCTCTCTGCATGTTTAAACACAAGTTGACAAAGTTCGGTTTTTGGTTACAGCTCTGCTAAGTTGAATACCTGATCGCTAATTTCACGTTCTTCCTTCTCTGATCTTTATATTTTTATTAATTATAGCATGTAGTGCTGCGTAAAGTTTTACCCTATTCTACCACCTTGTTGTTTTTGTTAAGTACATACTTGTCCATCTGCAACGTTTATTAGTTTATTTTTCTGTATGCGTATTTAGTACATGTCTTTCTTGATGAAACCATCTAAGATGACACGTGTCAACTTATTCCGTCAAGACAGCGTAAATTTAGCCCATTGTTTACAAAAAAATACAATTGTCAATAATGAAATAGTAACCATTTAATATACTCAACAAACTAGATGTAAAGCACATGCAATTGAACATAATTTACATCTAAGAAATTGGTTTTATTCAAAATAATCAACTCACCTTGAATTAAACAGCTTGTTAAAGTCGGATGAAGAAAAGCGTCTTTAATGTTTGAGTTCCGCGAATAAACTAACACGTTCAGCATCATCTGGTGCTACACGCTGTCATCGAACACGAGTGTAAGAATGCAGGGAACTTTAATGTTTGAATATTACTTAACTCGTACAGGATAGAGTTCCTTTATAATCAGAGTGGTGACACTGATTAGATTTGTTCTGATAGGCTGACGCAAATTGTACTCTCATAAATGCGTCCTGTGAAAACAGGTATTTTAAGTTCTTATTTTATACATATCTATTTAATTCGCAAATTATAGGTTATTATATCAATCCACATTTAATAATTCTGAATTATTTGTTATTTTACCTTTTGACATATACCCACAGTGTACCCACATAATGGCCGATTTTGTTTCTATTGATTTCCTATCTCGTGCCACCACTCTGATTATAAAAGCACTCTTGTACGGGAGCAACAGAGTTGCATCATCTTTTCGACACCCTCATCTTTGACACTTCTCTCCTACACACCTCCAAGGACCCAAAATGTCACATGCGGCTGCGGCAAAATGTCATGCAGCTGCATGAAAATGTCGCAGCAGTTCCTAATCATGTGCGAAAACCGGTTTTTGCAAGTCAACAATGTCGATGACTTTATGGATCATGGTAGTGTTGGCAAAGTGTCGAATAGAGTCGAAAAAATCTTGCTCCAGCTCACTTCTATCACGAGTGGAGCAACGAAATCTTCAGCGAAGAAGCATCTTTTTGGACATTTCTTAGCATTAACATGTCTGGACTGATTCCACAAGCAGATTGCTCCAGCGAACTGCCTGTCAATATCCATGTTTGGGGTGCATTTCAGAAAAGTGTTCCGAAACTTTGCATCTGTTTACAGTTATTTGAACGCCAAAAGAATTTACAAAATCTACCAGAAAACTTTATTACCGACTGCTGAATGCTGGTATAAGAAAAAGAAGGAGGACTGGATCTTTCAAGAAGACAACGACTCAAACATCGATGATGGGGGAGACTGGACGTCTTACTGACAACCCTCTCCATTTGAAAAACAACAAGACTACGACTTACCGGCTGCCAGTAATCCCAGCAATACCCTTATATGACAGAGTGTAGATAATCAAAAGTCTTTACGGGGTCGGATCTAACTCTTTCCTTTCTTTTTCAAAATCATGTTTCACGCAGTTAAGCATGTAACATTTAAGAAGATAAAAGATTTTCTCTCATTCTTTTATTGCATCAATAAAAGAATGAGCAAGGGCTTCACGAAAAATATTTCTTATTATTAAGATTTATTTTTTGGGCAAATAAATTAATTCAGTTTAATGTTAGATTAATTGTATTTGCAGATATTTTACGAAAGCACCGAAATGTGTTACAGATATAAAAATTACTAACGTTGCAAAACATCAGTTGTATAGTTACAATTGTTTCCAAGGATAACCTCATCTCGTATTAAAAAAAATATACTACGCCCAGTATTTCCTTGTATATTGTTAATCTAAATTTTCACAATTTCCCTATACGACTTTGAGCAGTGAAATAACCGAGAATACCTCACCAATTAACAAACAAAACTTTCAGGTTCATCGTTCTACACAACATACTCAAATTTGCATGCTTCTTCATGGTTACCCATTTACTATGGAATACTTTGTACAAACATTTAGGAAGAGTGACACCTAAATTGGATATACTGTGACATTTGGTGTAACGTTATAAATGTAGGTACCTTAACATTTTAATACTATTTGTCAGGATTAGGATCATTTAGTTTCTACGATTTTTGTAATATATTATATATAGATTTTTTTATAAATATAATGTATATGAATAAATAACATATTTTTATATTATTTTAATATATTCATTTATTTAATATTACCCTTGTTTATTAATACTATAGTTATACAACTGAAGGTTAGTTCGGGTAGGTAGCCAACAGAGGGGTTGGGCAGTAGGATGTGCCCATTCATAAATTTCTCCCGCTAAATTTGTTATAGTAAAAGTAGTCTTCTCGTAGTAGTAAAGAGAAGCCAATGGGAGCCTAAAGGAAGTGACGCAATTATCCAATTACACCAATCGTGTTTGTTACAATTTTGTAGGCGTTTTGCTTTAGATTTAAATATCTTAAAATATTTTGAATTAAGTGATATGATAAGTCTACTGACACTAATTTTTCAAATTCCAAAAATAAGTGATGATGTGATTGTGGATGTTAAATGTTATTCTAAAATACATATTGCATGACGATGTAACGAAGAAATGTCATTTTTCCTATATATTCACTTATAATTGACAATGATATTGCAGTTCAAGCTGAAAAAGGTTCAAAGTACTAACCTTTAATAAAATCTTTGCTTGGTTATGAATTAGTTTGTTTGTATAACTTGTTGGGTATGTACCATCCTCAACAATAATTGATGATTATTCATTCAGACTTGTATCATGGCAGTTGTTGTTACGATTCAGGCCTAGATAAAATAAAAATAACTAGAACCATAATAAAATAAGTAATGTCAAAGCCGAGTACATTTAGGTGTGTATCTAAATAACTTTTATGAAGTGATATACCTCACTTTAACCAGTATGAAGGCTAAAATTCTACATATATAACACAATAAAATCCATGAAGATTTCAAACAATTGCAATTAAACGTGGGTGAAAGAAAAATTAAATAGTAGAAATATAAGTAACCTAGTTTAATAATGACATGTAATGTTGAAACTGCAGTCACATAGTGATTAAAATAAAGTGAAGTTATTCAAATTTAATTGAGTGTTTTATTTTACTTATATCCAGTATCATGAATCTTCACAAAGTAACAGCCGAAAGTGTTATATATTTTAAACTAGTTTTGTTTGATAACCCCAACGTAACTTCAATTATTAGGAATTACTATTATTGAAAGCAATTTTTAAAATCGCAGGTAAATATATACAAATTGAAGAAACGTCCATATACAGACCACGTATAGGCAGTACTTATTATATTGATAATTACCAAGAATGTAAATGTATAATGAAAGTTGCTGCGACTTCCCTGATGAGATGAAGTATTGTGGGTGTAAAAGCAGGATTAATTATAACACTTCTACAGTAAGAAGGATAGTGTTTCTATAATAATAATAAATTTATTATATCAATAATAAGATATACATACAGTTTACACAATAGCACATCAAGCAAAAATGTAATGATAACGTCAACATAGGGCTAATTTATGTCATTGACATTGTAGAAGCTTCTTGAAGGAGAATGTCCTTTATTTTCTCTTTAGATACGAAAGTAGAAAGATGTCTACACATAACTTTGATTTTGTTAAATAATTACCAGTGACGTGTTGTACTGAAGTGGCTTTTGTCCTATGTAATGCGGGATGTGCAGCAAATGGTTATGAGGGGTGGAGACTTCTGTAACCTCACCCCTAGTCATGAAGTGTGACAGCTTTTTCAAAGCCCTCCTTAGTTGTTGAAGAATATGTGTCTAGGCTAATGGACTTATCATAAGTTCTCTGAAGAGAGGTTTGCAGCGAATAGTTTGTGAAACACAGACAATTGCTCGAACAGCCTTCTTCTGCAGGATGAACACCTTTTCTACATAGGCCTACTTACCCCATATTGGTTAAACATTGTTGATATGTGATTTGATAGTCCATAGTATGTCGTTATTCCAGTAGACTATCAGTTATAAATCTGATACGTCTATTTGCATAAGTAGCAGAAGATAAGTGTTTGATTAATTCAACTATCTGCGGCTTCTATATTAATCTTGTGTCTAGTCTAATATCAAGAAATTTTCAATTCGTAGAATATATGTTTGATCTATGTTTACTAGTAAAATAAATTGTCTCACATTTATCCTGGTTAAGTGATAAATGATTGGCTGTGAACCATTTAAATTTCTAAATTCTGAAGATACCTGTTCAATGTAATAAAGACTGTAATAGTGTTTGATGTAAAACAGGCTTATGTATTAGGTTGTCAGTTTGTAGATTCATAATAAACATGTTATACCAGTATGATGTATGTGTCATTATTTCTTAAGTATAAAAGAATAAAACAAGTGTAAAATATAAATATAAAATAAAACATGGCGCAGTCATTAAAGTGATAAATTATCGAAAGGAAATATGTACAACTGAAAGGTAATATACCGTAAATATAACAAGTATATAAGAAAAAAAAATGGCTAACCCAAGCTCAGGCACAGTAAAATTACCGCCAGATTTTAATTTACAAGGAAGTAACGCATCGAAAGAATGGAAATTTTGGAAAATAACCTTTGAAGATTACCTTATAGCGACAGGGCAAAATGAATCTGCTGATAGGATTAAACTTTCGATTTTGAGGAACATCATAGGAACAGAATCTGCAAAATTGATGTCAACATTGGTTATTCCGCAAGAAGAAGAAGACAAATATGATAGTGTTATCAAAGCAATTGACAAATATGTTAACCCACGGGTAAATGAATGTTTTGAACGATGCAAGTTCATGAAACGTATGCAGCAGGAAGGCGAATCGTTTGAACAATTTTTAACAGAATGCAGACACTTAATAAAGACTTGTAACTATGATGAAGTAGATGATAAGGAAACTGCAGAAAATAAATCACTAAGGGATAAGATTGTAATGGGAATTAGGGACTCGAATACAAGAGAAGCTTTATTGAGAATCGACCAATTAACATTAGAGAAGGCGATACAATTATGCAGGACCAGTGAACAAAGTCGGAGTCAAAACGAACAATTCCAGCAGGGAACAAGTGGTGAGATCAATATGGTAAGAAGACAACAGAGAAAGTATAATGTAAGTAATAGTGATAAGTTTAAATCACATCATAAAAGAGACAAAAGTGACACTCGAGTTAAAAGGACTGATACATTCAAGTGTAGACGATGTAGTAAAACACATGGACAACGAGAATGTCCAGCATACAATAAAAAATGTAGAAAATGTGGTTTATTGAATCATTTTGCTATATCGTGTAGAGTTAAAAATGTAAAATATGTAGACCAAGAATGTAACAGTGATTGTTCTAGTGAAATATACATAGGTAATGTAAACGTTAAGAAAAATAAATGTAACCGTAATGTAAATATTCATCATGTAAATAACATTTGGGATGAAATTATTAATATTGAAGGTAAAAAAGTTAGAATCAAAATCGACACAGGTGCAGATATAAATATCATGCCATTAAATATATTTGAAAATGTTAATAAACAATTTAGGGTTAGACCGACAAATTATGTATTAAAAGCTTTTGAAGGTACACAGACCAAACCAAAAGGTATTGTTAATTTAAACTGTAAATATAGAAGTTCAGACATATATGAAGATTTTGTAATTGTTGATAAAGCTAAATATGTACTTTTAAGTGGACGAACATGTGTAAATTTAAACTTGATAAAAAGAATTAATAATGCTAGGTTGGAGGGTAATAATGTTAAAAAAGAAAGATTTATAAAGCAAAATATAAAAATATTTGAAGGTTCGGGAAAATTTTCAGAAAAATATAAAATTACTACTATTGATAAATTTGAAACAGTGAGTCATCCACCAACAAGAATTCCTCTCGCGATACGTCCAGCACTAAAAAACGAATTAGACAGATTAGTAAAAAGAAATGCGATTGTTAAAGTTAATGAAATTGATGCACGCGCAAATATAAATAGAGTTGTAATTGTTGAGAAACCCAATGGAAAATTGAGACTCTGTTTAGACCCATCGGATTTAAATAAACAAATAGTTCGAAAACCAGAATTAATTCACAATATCGAGGAAATATGTTCAAATTTAAGAAACAAGAGTTTTTTTTCAGTTTTTGATTTATCGGAGGGCTATCACCATCTGGAATTGGTTGAAGAATCCTCTTGGAAGTGTTGTTTTGCGACACCATTTGGGATATATAGATATGTGGTATTGCCATATGGTTTGTCAAATTCACAAGATTTATTTCAAGAAGCAGTTGCTTCAAAATTCAGTGATATTGAGAATGTTCTAATTTGCCACGATGACATGATAATAGCAGGTAAGACTGAAGAAGAGCATGACGAAATAATAAGACAAGTAGTCGACCGTGCCAACAAAGTAAATGCGAAATTTAATAAAGAAAAATTTCAATACAAACAACAACAAGTTAAGTTTATGGGTCAGATATTTTCAAGGGATGGAATGCAAATAGATCCTGATAGAATAGAAGCATTGAAAAAGTTAGAAAGCCCAAAAGGCAAAGTAGAGTTACAAAGAATTATAGGCTCTTTTAATTATATTAGACGATATATACCAAATATGGCAGATTATTTGCATCCTCTGTGTGAATTATTAAAATCTAGTATAGAATGGAAATGGATGCCAAAACACAAGGAAGCCTTCGAGAATTTAAAGAAAATAATATGTAATACACCAGCTTTGGTACCGTTTGATCCTGATAGAAAGACAATTTTACAATGTGATGCATCCAAAAATGGACTGGGTTGTTGCATGTTTCAGGAATACGAAAATAAAACACTCAAATTAGTAGCTTGTTCATCACGTAGTATGAATGACCATGAAATAAACTATAGTCAAACAGAAAAAGAATTATTAGGGATTTATTTCGGTACACAAAAATTTCACCAATTTATTTATCATTGTGTTGTTGATGTGCAAACGGATCATAAACCTATCATTGCCATTATGAAAAAGCCTATCTGTAAAATAGGATCTGTTAGATTACAGCGACTAAGATTAAAACTTATGAAATATTCTCTTAATGTATATTATGTGCCAGGTAAGGAAATACACTTTGCAGACATGTTATCAAGATCATTTTTACCACACGTAACATACGACGCAGAAATGATAGAGATGATACATTCTGTATCCAGACACTTACCCATGAGTGATGAGAAGAAATCCGAATTTAGAACAGTAACATCAAATGATCAGGTATTAGTAAAAATAATTGATTATTATTTTAATGGATGGCCCAAATCAAACAAGGTTGAATCTAAATTGAGACCATACTACAATATCAAAGAAGATATATATGTTGAAGCAGGTATTGTATTTGTAAACGACAAAATTGTGGTTCCTAAAAAACTTAGAACGTCAATCATAAAAGTATTGCATAAAGGTCATATTGGTATGAGCAAAACAATAAACAAAGCGAGGAGTTTGTTCTTCTGGCCAAGTTTAACTGAGGATGTTAAATTATATATTAAACAATGTAGAACTTGCGAAATGTTTATGCCGCATGATTTCAAAGAACCTATATTGCCTCACGAAGCTCCTAAACTAAGATTCAATAAAATAAGTGTTGATATATTGGAATTTGGAGGAAAAGCGTACTTAACGTTAATTGATCATTTTTCACATTGGATTGAAATACTAGCAATGCCAGACAAGACAGCAGAATCTACTATAAATATTATGCAAGATGTTTTTACAAGATTTGGATATCCGGAGTACATAGTAGCAGATAATATACCATTTCTGTCAAATAAATGTAAAGAGTATTACAGAAATAAAGACATCACCATAGTAACGTGTTCTCCGCACCACCATCAAAGTAATGGTAGCACAGAAAAGGCTGTTAGTATAGGCAAACAAATTTTACGCAAAAGTTTTCATGAAAATACCGACTACAGAGAAGCATTAATGGAATATAACAACTCGCCAATAATATATTTAAAGGCATCTCCAAGTCAAATTCTCCAAAGTAGACGACTGAAGACACAATTACCAATAACTAGTAAAATGTTAGAACCTAAAATTCAAAACCAAATTTATCCACAGCTTTGCAAACAGAAAGAACATACGAAGTTACACTACGATAAAAGAAGCCGTAAACGAATTCAAGAGTATAAGAACGGAGATAAAATAGTAATTAAAAGTTCTAAGGACAAGATTTGGTATAAAGCAGTTGTCATTGAAAAGGCAAAAGAACCAAGATCATACTGGGTACGGAAAGAGTGCAACAATAAAATTGTGAGACGCAACTCAAGTCAAATAAAAATATCAATAACAAAACCCCAGCCAGGTGACTTGAAATTATTACCAGAACTACAAATAGACCAACACCCGGAAAAAGAACATGCAAATGAAAAAATAAAATCACAAGGTACACATAGTGATAGTAATAACCATGAAAACCAAGAGATAGACGAACCAACTTTGGTCCCAAATCATAATGTTGAAATACCTTCACAGCTTGCATGTAAAACAAATGTTATTAGTAATAAGATCACTCGACATGGACGCCAAGTGTTACCACCCCAACGACTAGATCTTTGAGGGGAAGGTGTTCAATGTAATAAAGACTGTAATAGTGTTTGATGTAAAACAGGCTTATGTATTAGGTTGTCAGTTTGTAGATTCATAATAAACATGTTATACCAGTATGATGTATGTGTCATTATTTCTTAAGTATAAAAGAATAAAACAAGTGTAAAATATAAATATAAAATAAAACAATACCAAAACCTTAAAATAATGTGGTGTTTATAATGCATTTTCTTTGTAAAACGTACTACATTACTGGTTTGAAAGCCTCACATAAACCAGTCAAGTTGATGAAACCATGCAAAGCAACTTAATAAATGTTGTGGTTCGGATAGCTTTTAATTACTTTTTATTCTTTCACATAATATATCTAGTCATACCGAATATATAGAAGACTGTTTTAGACATACCTGTTGAACACATAGAAAAAAATTAGAATAACCCAAACTCTGAACCCGAAACAGACTGACATTTCATGTAGGTGAGTATTTAATAAAAATGCTGATTTTTTAATACCGTTTTCTTGTTTAGATTTATTTCTTTAAAAAACATGAATACGTTTTTTAAAAAGCCTTTTGTATGTCTTTTTTTTTTATTATGTTATAAAAGGGTAATTGTGAGTATAATAAGGGAAAAAAATAGTAATCCTACGATTCTTCAATAAAACATTTACTTAAATCTACTTTATCACAGTTAAGCTATATAGGTTATGGTGATATGTAATTCAAGGGCAAACGATGTGAAAAGCAAATCAAACAAAATATACTCTTATGTAAAATTTAATAGAAAATATCAAAATATATTCACATTTTTTATAAACTTCCGGATTAAATTGTGGGAGTGGCGTTGAGAATATTTCATTGGCTGAGCACTTTCATTCATTCGTATTAATCCATTTGAAAGATATCAGAGGACGACACTTTACTACATAAGAAATATTTACAGTTTTCTCTAGGTTGTATAACTATAGTATTTATAAACAAGGATATTACCTATCCTGGCACGTCTTTCTCCTTTCTTTACATCGCGTTGGCATATCTCTGTTATTATACTCTAGGCATAACAGATATTCAAATTTCTTTGCAAGGAGAAGACACTTATTCTGGATAACTTTAAAAGAAAATGACACAAAATTCTAACCTCTAAAACGTGAGGATAATTTTTTGCTTCAACATCTTCAAGCCACGATATCATTCAGTGAGTGTACAGGTATACTCACTTGAGCTGTTATTGATGTCATTGCGAAGCAAACCGGTTTCGGCACACCTTTAACTTAATTTTCAGAGTTTTTGAAGTGTAAACTTCTTTATGCGCTGATTGTAGGCAGTGAACAGGACTGACCTGCAACGCTCGGATATGTAACGCTCGGATATATGTAACGCTCGGATATGTGTAACGCTCGTTCGGGTAAAGTCGGCTAAGGGAACAAGATAAATATATCATATAGAGGTATTTAATTACAATTAAATTGAAATTTAAATGAATTAATAAATTCATGTCCCCGAGCAGATTCGAACCCGAGCCGAACAGGGTATGACCAATGTATGACGCAGGTACGTTGCATCAGACCAACGCGGGACACGTAATCGATTATTCATATCGTGTATTTATACATATACATACGTCACTGCTATACTCGTTCGGCGACCGTTACATGGGAGAGCATGACGCATCAGTCGTATAATACGTTACTGAATATTATACGCGTGTGTACATGTCTAAATGTAATAAATGTGGGAATACGTTTTATTTAATACGTTACTGAATATTATACGCGAGTTAACAAGTCCTTTCTCTCTTATAAGTTTTTAAAAAGTTTTATTTAAAATTACAAATTTAAAAGAAAGAACAAGGAGTATTGCTAAAGAGTTTTATTCAACAATATACTGATCTACATTTGTCATGTTCGTGCTTATATACTAATTCTCTTATCGGGATGCGCTTTTCCTGGAATTCTCCGGGATGCAGTGTGTCGCGTCATGTAACTCCTCCGCCGCTAGTTGAAAGCCTCATCTGATGTCTCGTTGGACGAAGGTGTGGATTTCATATGTGCGGTCAGCTGTTGGAGCCGTTGTCTCTTCTTTAGAATTGTTGACCTGTACTTGCATAACAACCACATGCCTAAGCATAACATACATATTATTAATAAAATGTCATATATTGAAATAGGTTGTTTATGCAGTTGTACGTTACTGATATTTTCTTGCAGTTCCTGGAAATTTTCTTTAATTTCTTGAAAGTTTTCTTTATCTTCTTCGCTGAGAGGTTCTAATGGGTTTGAAGTTATTTGTAAATTATTTAAATTAGGCAATTTAGGTAAAATTATATCGTGATTTTTATTTTCAAGAATTTTTAAATTTACTTCATTGATTCTAACATTACATGCATTACTTTTGATTTCAATTAGAACAGTTTCTTTTATTAATATAAACTCTTTTAAATTATTACATTGCTTTATAGCTTTTACTGCATTAGGTAAAGTTACAATCCATTTATTTATATCAAACATTTGAATTTTAGTTTCTTGAAGTTTTACAAAATCGAACATGCATGACTTATAATTATTAGAGAATGCTAAAAGTTGAATTTCGCAAACAGTATCCTGGTTGATGAATGTTTCTTCTTGGTTCTCACAGATGTAGACCTCTTCAGTTACTTCTGGACATTTTTCGTTTACTAATACATACTTATTTTCACTTATCGCTACATAGGGTTTTGTAGGAGTAATTTGTCGGAATAGTGTTTCGTTAATTTGCATTGGGAGTGGAAATACATGATAGAAATGATAGGGTTCATTATTGATCAAGGGTATTTGTACAATGAACATTATTCTGTCATCTTTTATATATGATTTGATTTTTATTATTTTTTCTAGAGCATGGACATTTGTTTCAGTTGGCTCCAAGGGTAATTTCAAGGAGTTGTCTAACTTAAGGGTTCTCATTTCGTGAACTAAATCATTTGTAGATAGGATTGCCGGATGATAAATTTCTCGCTTTGCAAACGTAATAGCGTTTATAATTATATCCAAATTTTCATTGATTATATTTATTAGAAATATCATTTGATTAAAGATACTTTCGACTCTAATTTCATATAGATTTGCTTCCAGTTTTCTCAAATGTCTTTCAAGTAACATTTGATTTTTTTGTATTACTTCTGTAGTATGTTCGAATTTTTCAATGGCTTGTTTCACTAATGAAATTTGTTTGTTTGTTACATCTTTTAATTTATATTGATTGTCTACTAGTTCTTGAATTGCTTTGTCATACTTTTGTGCGTCTTCACTGTCAAGATTACCTGTGACAGCTTTGATAATTCCTCCAAGAAGGTTTAATGCTCCTCTGCGGTTCCTGTGTTTCCGATCTGGTATTATTTCAGATAATTTTCCTTCCGCTGCTTTTATTCTGTGTTCCAAAATGTTCTCATAATTCTTGATTTCTAATTGTCTGCTCTCATCCCATGTCATTGTATTTATAATTTGTTTTTGATAATAGATATATTTTTCTTTAATTTCTTCAGTTCCATTCACAAGAGGTCCTAACGAATACAAATTTACTAAATTCCAATGAGTCTGTGTAGTGTACATGGATCCTAGACTTATTGGTAGTATGCCCGTTGTTGTATCGACGTTGATTATATTAATGGTTCCCCAGATGCGATGGATTCCACATCCGACGAGGCTGGAACAATTCCTAGTTTTAGGTTCTTTATATGTACTTTCCTTATCTTATTTTTGTCATCAATTACTATCGCGGTATTATCTTCGTTAATTTGTTTTAGTTTGTACGGTCCCTGATACATATACGATATTTTACCACTGCGTGTATTTATTTTAACGTATACTTCTTGACCAATTTTCAGTTGAGCATCCTTGGTATTTTCGTTCCTTTTTCTAATGACGTTTTCTTTCTGTTCTTGCATTCGATTACTGATTTGTTCGTACAGTGTTTTAAGACGACTTTTGTGATTATGCACGTATTCGGAATAATATCGTTTATCGTAATACATATCAAATGGTTCTCGATTGCCTGAGTGTCCAAATATAAGTTCGAATGGAGTAAAATTTGTGCTTGAATGTACTGAATTATTGTAAGCTAAAATTGCTAATCTCATTAGTTTTGTAGTATCCTCTGTTTCATCTCGTTTTAATAATGTTCTCATATGTTCGACTAAGGTTGAGTGAAGTCTCTCTATATAGCTGTTTGAATTTGGATTGTTCGGTGTTGTTATATGCAATTTTATTTTATGACCTTCTAGTAATTCTTTTATAATTTCATTACAAAATTCCGTGCCTCCGTCACTGATTATTTCTCGTGGCAGGCCAAAATTGGAAAAGTATGTAGTTAATGCATCTGCAGTATCGACAGCATTTTTGCTACTTATCGGTATAGCTTGAGCAAATTTTGAAAATGCATCTATAATGGTAAGAAACTTTTGTTGATGAATAACAAACGTGTCCATATATAATTTTTGAAATGGAATTTCTAATTTTTCAGTTAAATTTAAACTAGGATGTAATGGATGTCTATCATACTTGCTTTGATTGCAAACTTGACATTTCTTTATGAAGACACTTACTGAAGCTTTCATGTTGTTCCAGTAATATAACCTTGATAGTTGTTTTAATGTTTCTTCTATTCCTCTGTGGTTATTTTTCCCTTCATGGTAGTTTCTTATTATTTCAATTTGTTCTTCTTCGTTGTTTATCACTTGTAATTTGTGTAAACACCTGAGAATTTTCGGACCATTATTTGTATAATGTTCTACATATATTCTACACATTTGTCTATATATACTTTCCTGTGGACAGTAAATAAAGTGTTTGCCTTGTACCATATAATCCCTCATGAATTCAAATATTTCTCTCTCATTATTTTCTTTGGGAATTTTCACTTTATATATTTTCTTACCTTGATTGATCTGTAATGTAATTTTAACTTTATTTAAATGCGTATATTCCAAATGATATTGAGGATTTTTAGAATCGATGGCTTCATTCATAGATGGAATAGTAGTTTTTGGTTCTCTGTTGACGTTCGAATGATCGGTTTCTGTCAAATCGATCTCAGTAGTAGCGATCGCGCTTTCTTGTGCGGGCTGGATATTCTCTGATGTTCCGGGTTGTGGTGCTTCGTGTTCAAAGGTAGTGTTGGGAAATGTTTGTGGATTATTTTCTATAATTTCGTCCCTCATGAGTTCTTCTATAAGCTTATTTACTTCGTCGCCTACATTGCCTTGTACGCTTTCCGTTTCTATCGCGTTGATCTTTATTCTAGACAGTGCGTCGGCATTTTGATTATGTTTACCTTGTTTGTATATAATATCGAAGTTGTACTCTTCTAACCTAATTCGCCATCTCGTTAATTTGGAATTTGGTTTTTTCAGCGAGCTTAACCAACGTAGAGGTCGATGATCCGTATAGATCGTGAACTTTCGTCCATAGAGGTATGGCCGGAAGTATTTTGTGGACCATACAATTGCCAGTAACTCTTTCTCTATCGTTGAGTACCTTTTTTCTGTATCACTCAGTGTACGTGAAGCGTAGCATACTGGTTTATCGTTGCCAATTTTTCCTTGAGACAAAACTGCTCCTATTGCGATGTTGCTAGCATCTGTAGTTAATATAAAGGGTTTACTGAAGTCTGGGTACTGCAATATCGGCTCGTTCATTAGTATGTTTCGACATGTTTCAAAAGCTTTTATGTATTCGTCATTTATTTTGATTTCGGCTCCTTTCTTCAAACATTTAGTTAAAGGTTTCGTAAGTTGGGCCAAGTCTTTGATGAATTTCCTATAGTAACCCACTAAGCCAAGAAAGGATTTTATTTCTGTGACAGTTCGTGGTAGTGGATATTTTCTTATGGCTTCAATTTTGTCGGGATTTGGTTTAACGCCATCTTTGGTGATTATGTGCCCCAGGTAGGCTACTTCTCTCCTAAGGAATTCACATTTGTCCAACTGGATCTTGAGATTTACATTTCTAAGACGTTGAAATACCTTTTCCAGTTTTTCGAAGTGTTCCTGTAAGCTGGTCGAATATATTATGATGTCATCTAAATATACTTGGCATATGTCTTCTTGCAATCCTCTGAGGACATTGTCCATCATTCTTTGGAAGGTAGAGGGCGCATTTTTCATTCCGAACCCCATTCGGGTAAATTCGTAATGCCCCTGCTCTGTAGAGAAGGCTGTCTTTGGTATATCTTTCTCCGCCATTTCGATCTGATGATATCCCGATGCTAGATCAAGTGTGGTGAAATATTGGGCACGACCAAGTTTATCCAAAATGTCAGTTATGTTTGGAATAGGGTACTTATCGTCAATAGTCTGATCATTCAATTTGCGATAATCTATTACCATTCTATACTTCTTTTTCCCAGATGCGTCCATTTTCTTTGGGACAATACTTACTGGAGCTGACCATGGACTGTGGCTCTCTTGTATTATGTTTTGTTCTAATAATTGCTTCACTTGTCGTTTGATTTCTTCTTTTTGTTCTGGTGTTTTTCTGTAGGGTTTTAAATAGATAGGAGTTTCATCTTTTAAGTTTAAACTGTGCTTAACTTCATTCGTGAATGTTAATGGTAATTGTTCTTCATGGCATATATCTTTATATTTTAAACATAAGGCTTTTATTGCTGATGCTTCTTCTGAATTTAAATGTTGTGTGCGTAATTTGTTTATTACGTTCATATATTGTATGTGATCAATATCTTTAGCTGTTTGTGCAAAGTTATTTACATTTTCTGTGACTCTATATATTTCGGTGTGTATGGGAGTGTCTATATTGAATTCAACAGGATAATCATTAAAATTAACCGCTTCTGTGATTGCTTCAAAATCTTTCGCGTTAGTCAACGTCGATGGAATTTCAACATTTGGTGCTAAAGCTTGATGGTTTATAATTATATTGCTAGTATTTTCTGTTACAGGTATTCTAATAATTTTTCTTTCTCGAGGCCCTATTTTTATTTTATTTTCTTCAAAATGAATTTTTATATTACCAAATTTTGTCTTTAAAACTTTATTTACAATATCTATAGTGGCACCTAATTGTTCTAATAATGAAATTCCTACGAGACCATCATATTTTTCTGAGAAATCAAACACATGGAATTTATGCTGTTGACCTACCGCCTTGAATGTTTTCATAGAAGGTATCGAGATAACAAAATCATGCTTTGTTGTTGCATGTGCTGTCTGTACGGTGAATGGTTCGTATGACATGTAATCTGTGAAAAAGGAATTTGCTTTCGCGGTACTTATCATGGAACGTGTTGCGCCGGTATCTATAAGCATCTTAGCGTTAATCTCTGGTAAAAAGATATACGGTAGTTTAAAAGATGAGTGTGTATTTAGTTTGATAAGTTCGTTTTCGTGTGAATAAAAATCTACAGGGTGATCTGTTATGTATTCAGATTCGTTGAGGCTGTTGTCGTAAAATTTGTTGCTTCTTCTTCAAGTACTTCTCGTATGTGGTAATTTTCTTCGGATGATTCCTCGAGTACGTTTGTTTCGTAATCTTCTTCTGTGTCTTCGTACACTTCATTATCGTGATAGTGGAGTTCTTCAGCTACCCAGTTTGGTTTTCCTGTACTTCTAAACTGAAATCCTTGTTGTTGTATTGGGATTCTTGCGTGTGAACTTCCTAGTTCCATAGGTGTTTGACGTGGTTGTTTTATTTGCGTTAATTGCCCTGGTGACTTTGCAAATTTAAATGATTGTTGTTTAGGTATTTGCGGCTGTTGATAACGTTGTTGTTGCCAATGTGGTCTTGGTTGATGCACTTGTTGATAATAACGTTGAATGTAAGTGGATTGTGCAGCAAAGGGTTGTCTTGGGGGTGGGTATGTAATTTGCCTCTGCATGTGATTCATTTGTGAATAGTTTGGCACCTGTGGTTGCGCTTTATATGGAATACTTTGCGTAACGGGTTTGAATTCAGTTTTACTGATATTATTTGGCTGTTTAAGAAAGTAATTGAAATTCTCTTCTTCAAGAACATATGACATAGCTGTTTCAATGTCTGTCGGATTTCTAAAGCGAACTCTGTGACCTATTTGTCCGTATTGTGCGATGCCTCTAAGATATGCTTGCAAAACGGTATCTTTATGAATTTCTGATTTAATTGCGCGCCTGTTTACATCGGCTTCTGACATTTTAACTTTTGATAAGAGTAAGTTTAACATGTTTTTACATCTAATGCCAAAGTTGTAAGGTGTTTCACTTTTTTCTGGTCGAATATTCATCAAGTCTTGAACTAAACATTTTTCCGAACGTTGATCGCAAAAGTTCAGTTGTAGCATTGATTTTAATTCGCGCCATGAATTTACATTTTCACGACTGCCTAATAGTTGTAATGCTCGTCCTGTCAATTTTGAATAAAATACTCTCATGAGAAAAGCATTTATAGGATCTGTTTTATTAGCAATATTACCAAAAATGTCGATCAAATATTCGCAACTATCGATATATAAACTAAGGGTGTTTGGATCTCCTTCAAATTGTGGAATTATTGAAATGTGATTTGATGTAATATCTTTAACAGTTAATGCAGGTACGCCTGGAATATTTTGAATTTGTTGTTGTACATCGTTTACATTTCCGCCTTCGTTAGCCATTGTCGAATTAAGTTTAGTAGTAGGTTTGGTGGTTTCCTTAATAGTTTTTCTAATACGTGTGGGATTTTGTATAGACAGTTTTGTTAGACTAGACAATAATGTATCGATATCGGAAGTTTCGGGAGTATCGGACATAAATGAATAGCGTAAGCGATAATAAAATTGTATGTACTTACAGTATGTATAATATGAAGTTCATTCCAATGTATGCGTTGGTTTCTTCTAGTAATCCAATTTGTTTAACTGTTCACTAAAGTCACTATAACTAATTCTTAACACTAAGTTTTATCAATTTTAGATTTGTCGATTTTAGATTTATTCGATTTTAGAATGTCCGTCGAACTTAGACGTAGATTTTCGTGCAAACTGTGAAAACAGACCGTTTCCGAAAATTTTGATTCTTCACGTCACGAAATCCTACTGACTGCGCCAGTTAACAAGTCCTTTCTCTCTTATAAGTTTTTAAAAAGTTTTATTTAAAATTACAAATTTAAAATAAAGAACAAGGAGTATTGCTAAAGAGTTTTATTCAACAATATACTGATCTACATTTGTCATGTTCGTGCTTATATACTAATTCTCTTATCGGGATGCGCTTTTCCTGGAATTCTCCGGGATGCAGTGTGTCGCGTCATGTAACTCGCGTGTATTTCGTATTATTAACCTCGCCTTGATGAAGTTTACACTTCTGCTGTACGGTTTTAAGCACACCCATTTCCTTGTTTAAATAATATTCTATTTAATATGCCAGATTGTGCTGCCGTACGGTTGTCGTAATTATAATAGAAGAAGTGGAGATAGTCAGATTAAATATTACAGGTTTCCCAAGGAAGAGGCGGTACAAAATTTTTAGTTAAATGCGTGCAAGAGACAGTAGAAATTCCTGTGATTTAAAATAATGATTTTCTTTATAGACTTGGCATTTGGTAATTCACTTTTTTGACATGCTTCTATGAAAAGTAATACAGCAGTACATACGGTGCCAATATCCAATACGTTAGGTCTATGCAATCAAGAAAAACTTCAGAGTTTGATGTTGAAAAAACGTTAAAATCAAATAAGATTTTGCTTGATTCAGAAAAAAACCTCTTAACTAAGCATATTTGTTTGTGTAAACAAACCCTTTGTTTCCGTAAACGTTTTACATGCTTGAAGCAAAAAATTAAACATGAAACTCTAAAGTTTATCTTGGTTACGGTTAAAAAATATATTATATATATTTTTACACTTTGATTTTATTAAAAAGAAACTCAAAGTGGCTTGATACTAAGCAAAATACACTAAAAAAGCACCATTACCAAATTAATGCATCTCTACACCATTGCGTATACAGAACAGCACTGACTTCAATTTTTGGGAGATTTTTGCCTAAACCTAAACTGTTACATCATTAACGGTACCTGATCAATATACTGTTCATTTCGTCTAACTTAATACAAAAATCGTACCCTCCAATTTTAATATTCTAGGAACTAACGATACCTGAAAGCGGTACACCATAAACTTATATAAACAAGTTTGGGGTATCGGCCCGTTATCTGAATTCATTAATCTATTTCCATTTTTTTATATACAAATAAACAAAAAAGGTTTAAAAACATGTGTCCGCAAAGTAACGGTTTCGGAGGTAAGAAAGTTTCTTTTTTGAAAAATGTATTATTTACTATGTACAAACAAACAAAGGAAGCTTGTAGCAAAAACATAAAACAAAGTTACATGAGAAGTACTCCTTTTATTTCCAAGCAGACATGACATCTTAGTCCGAAGGATATTCGAACTCTTTCTAAAACCCCTCATTGGCTCAGATTTTTTGTCATTTTTGATTAATTCGTAGCTGCAGATCCTTGTTAAGGAAACTTCCTGTTTTGACAGTACCATAAATAAAACTCAATTTCAGTTCAAATACACATTTATTTATTTTCGGTGTGCGCTGATATGTCGGGGCCGCTCTGCATCGAACATAAGATATACAGCATATAAACATGTGAATCGCTCGAGAAGCTATGGACCACTATATATACGCACATGCCAGACACTGCCGTCCGTCCGTATACTCCCGAAAGCCGCTCCGCATCAGTATGCTCACAATATTTGTAAGTAAAAAATACATTAAGTGACAATATAATTAAAATTTAAAAAATAAAACATATATTACAAAAAAATTAATAACACATAAAAATAAAGAAAAACATTCATATATAAAGCAAGAAACAATAATATAAAATGAAATGAAAGATGTTAAGTTCTTAACAATCCTCGAGGCTCTTTACAGGAGTACCATAGACGAATCCCAAAGAAAAAAAATTAGAAAGTTTTAATCTGGCGATCTTGTAGGCCATAAAACGGGTCCACCCCTTCCTATCCAACTATGTGAAAAAGTTTGATGTAAATGCTCTCTACTCAAAAAATGGGTTGGAGCACCATCATGTTGGAACCACATTTCTTGCCCTTGCTCCAAAGAAATGTCGTCAAAAATATCACACATTGTGTTCTACAAAAAGTGTTGTTAATCAATCGGTTTGGTAAAACAACAGAACCTAGAAACATGTCGCCAACAATACCCACCCAAATGTATAATGAAAATCGTGTCTGATGTCCAGAATCTACTACAGTATGGGGATTTTCGTCGGCCAAAACATCCGTATTGTGAAAATTAACAACTTCATTTCGTGTAAACCCGGTTTCATCCGTAACACGAATATTGGTAAGGAAACGGGGGTTTTCAGCATCATTGCGCATAAATCAGCTACAAAAATACATGCGTTTTTGATGATCGAGTAGATTTAAAGCCTGCAATCGTTGTATTATAACGGACTTTTGTCCGTCACTGTATAAATCATCGAACTAATTTGTATTAATGCTTTTTATTTCATTTTAGCATTAATAGGTTCGATAATTACATACGAATATTCTAGTAAATATTTAATTTATCTAATGTCAATTAGTAATGCGTAAGTTGATATTTTTGTTAATTTTCTAAATGCATTTTGCACGTGATAAAATCGTGTGTTTGAGTATAGTGCATGCGTTTTGCGCGTGATACTTCGGCAAAAATACTATTTTAAACTATTATTTATGCGAGTACAAGGCTATATAATGCCACGATTTTGTTAGTAAAGTCAGAGTTCTCTTTGGCAATCCGAGGGAATTCTCGGAGAGATCTCTTTGGCAGCCCGAAGGAATTCTCAGAAAACTCTCTGGCAGTCTGGAGAGTATACCTTTTCCTTAGTGTTTCAGGCAGTCCAGGAAGGAAGTCCGGTAAATTGCTTTATTTTCTGGCAGCCTGTGGAAAGAAAACAATTCCGTCCCGTAAGTTCCAAATCAATCTTTACATGGTTATTCCGTCAATTTAAATAATAATGTCAGATAGGTTTCTTTTACTTTCATATGTACTAAAGTAAATTATAACTTCACGTAAGATTTTAAATATCTTACTTTTGTCGATTATCTCTTCAATAATACGAACACGTGTGCTAGATGAGACGTTAACTTCTTTTTACCGGACTTGTGTAAATATAATCCTTCTCGAAGTAAATAACATGCATTTAATATTTCATTTTACTAAACATTCACGACCGTATGATTTATAGATCGATATTTGAATATCCCGTTATATATTTATTGACATATTGCAAATAAGTTTCAGTAAATATAAGGTTAATTTCAATATAAGAACTGTAGTTGCTTTTGTGGATGACAAACATATGATTTTCTTGTAAATATATATGTGTAAATTTGTGTAATTTAATATCTGTCTTATATGTAAATAAAAGGATTGACATAGTAAATATCTCGTTTTTTCTTAATGCTAGGAGGTTATATAAAATGAACCTTAAAGAATTAAAGATGCTAAAACATACCGTACCATAGTTTTTGTCCGTAAAACCGATCTACCCGTAATTGGGCATTTACTGTTGGTAAAATTCCCATCACCAGACACTTAAAACACTTAATATTATTATAACACGTATTGTTTTGAGTTTAAAATCTAATTAACTGTCAAATATAGATAGTGAAGGTGGACGAATACAGTGGCGGCTCGGGGTGGTTCACATAGGGAGTGCATAATTTCAAAATTTAAAAGTGTAATACAAGAACGCTTACCCAATCTTTATAAGTTTCACCGACATACTGTTCCAGACAGGTACTATTCATTGTACAGTTTGTTTTGAGGGAATAATAAATATAACACTACAGTTTGATTACATCTGACGATAAACGAAGTCCATTTTGCGTGTCTTTGACTTGCAGAACAGTTCTATCACTTTTTCATTAAAATTTGGGAAATCATTTATAAATTCAATTAAAAACCGGTGCTGCTTCGATGTGATCTCTGAGCGATTTATCTAATTCTGCCGTAAAATTTATCAATTCCCGAAAAATGCCCTTGGTATTCGACGTTTGCCGTTCATCATGACCCCGAAGTGCCAGTTCAAACGCGCCACAAAATCTAATGCAATTTATTATTAAATTTAACACATGCCTATTTTTTGTTACCTGTTCATTGTGTTGTTGAACTGCTTTTCTATATGATGATCTAAAACATTCTGAATGTTATTTTTTCCTAACATTCTTAGACTAAATATATTTTTCAAATGCCCTTCGGAATTTTCATGATTCGTAATTTTAGCACTAAGATGAATTAAGTCTTTTATTCCGTTCTTTGACCAAGACGGTTCACCACCAAACAAAAGACACGGAAAACAAAACAAAGTATTTTTAATTTCACACACACAAATCCAGTCATTTTTCTGATAAATATTCATTTTGAATTTTCTTATAACGTCTTTACCTTTAACAGATTGTTTATTTTCTAAACATAATTGAGGCATCGGCCGTTTAAAATTTTTTATTGCGATTTTAACGCAGCAACAGTAGCGCTTTGCTCATGGGTATATTTCTCTCGGTGGAAGGGGTCTTTACATCCGTGCGCTGTTAGTCGTCATTATATCTGTGACGACGATCGGTGCATGTAGGTTGTTTCGCGTGCCGTACACGCCACGTTCCTGTTCAATAACTATGAATACGTAATAAATAAATACTTTCACAGTTAGTCGCCGCTTGGTTTGTTTTGTTTCAAAATTCCAGGGGGTGCAATTGCACACTTGCTCTCATTAAAGAGCCGCCACTGGACGAATACCAACTGTAGTTTTAATTGATGACAATACCACTCTGATGTTAAATATCCCTAAGAGTGTACAAAGACATTTAGTTATCCGTTGTTAAGTATAGGTGGGATTTGGCAATAAGTTTCGTTAATTAATATTTAACAATTTTAAAGGGGGTATCACTACATAGTACATGGTACGGATAAAGCAGCTGCTCGTGTAGGGTTCTCCAAAAAAGAGGATCACTAATTGCAAGCTCGGCTTATATCTTCCGCACACTCGTACGTGGATTATGCTCTATGCGTGCTAGAATTTCTTCCTCTACTCGAGGAGTAAATACCGACCTTAATCTTCCGGATAAATGGCACTATTTGCTAAATGAACCAGTATCACACAATATTTGATGAATTCTTCCAAACATACGATTTGAAGGAATCTGGCGATTTGGACATAAGTTTCAACATAAAGACGGCGCGCTTCGGTGACAATCCCATTAGCACGGCCATACATGAAATGCATGTCGGCTAATTCTACATTACTGTAAACAGCCATGGCAAACAAAAACTTGTGCACTGACAACAAATGTCAAATACTTGATGTTTATTTCACAATCTATCAGCCAACTATGAAAAGAAACTGCAAGTTTGTGCGAAATATAAAAATATATAAATAAAAATAACATTCCATATCTCCAAAACTGTTACTTTGTGGACACAAGTTTATTCAGACTATTTTATTTGGTTTATACTACTACATCCATAAATATTTACACTCTTTTTTAACATGCGCTATATATTGCTGCAATACATTATTTAAGTTATTTTGAATGTTTTAAAATGATATCTCGAATTTTGAAAATCATATTTACATGTAACGTCATGAAATGAATGGATATAATAAAAATATAATATATTAATAATTTTGTAAATGTAAAAGCATTGTTACTGTTAAGTATATGTATAAATAAATGTTTATTTGATTTATTGAAATATTCTTAACAATTAAAAAAATATGTGAACAGAGAGACGTTTCCACTCCATAATAGATATTAGACGCATTTAATTTTGAAGCGAATTTAAAAATTAAATTATATAATATAACAATTTTCGAGTGCATAAATTACATTAAAGTGTTTCTTATAAGTTAAATAATATTTCGAAAAGAGATCTTTAATTTAAAAATATCCAGAAGAGTTGCTGCATTCTCATATTGAAGAGGACCTATAAAAGAGAAATAAGATGATATTATTTGCATATCAATAAGGGAAAATCCAGTCCTGTTCCGGTGTGCATAGGAAGTTCAAGGATTGTTGTATACCATAAAAGAGGGTTCCTGATTGAGTCCAAGCAGAGTATTTTGGATGTTGTTATTGTAAAGGTAACCTACACCTTCGAGTATTTTGGTTTTTCGATTATATATATATATATATATATATAATATATATATATATATATATTGTAAAGGTAGTGTGATCCAATTTCATACGCCTATTTTCAAAGTTTATATAGTTCAGAATAACAAATAAATTAAAAAAAAATACTAAAATTGATGTTACATAATATTACTTTGGTCGTTTAGTTTATATTAAAATTGAAAGAGATAATAAATAGTGTAATCAGAAAAACTATATTCCTACTTGAAATTTGTAATTTTATACTAGATTTAAATTGAAAATAAACATTCATATTATGGCAACTATAAACATATAGAATAACCGTCAATTTTATTTGAAACATACATAATAATAATTGCTTTATTACTATCACTATTTTATTGTCAAATTATATTTAATTGAAAGTTATTTATTTAATAACTTACTTATTCTCGAATTTAGTGGTATTATTGGTTACCTCCATAACCGTAGTATAATTAGTTTTATTCACATCACAGTGTTTGACAGAGTTTAATCATTTATCAGTTCACAATCATTTAAAATAAACGTACCTTTTACATTACCTGAGATTTAAAAGTTATAAATTTAAATGAGATAAATTTATCACGTTAGTATTGATTTAATATTGTATCAAGCTGCAGTGTACAGTTCTGTGCAATAAACTGGCGTACACTTAATATACGATTATGTGAATATGACTTTTGTTTTCAATTTGTTATATAGCGTCAATTTAATTTGTCATACTTGTGTCATATTTAACTGACAGATACAGCTATTCAATATGTCCGCATATTTAGATTTGATAAGTAAGGCTCGTGTTATATAGCGAAAAACGAAGATAACTGGTCAATTAGAACAGTAGTACAGCAATTTGGCATAAATAAATCTATTGTGATAAAAATTGAATGAAAAAAGGGAGGAAATGATATATATATACACCATTATTGAGACTCTTTATTGTATTTACAACCTCATCATGTTCCGTTAAATGTAAAGCAAAAGTCATATTGAGTTTCTTGTTGTATTGGACATTATGTATGTGAGGTGGTTCTACTTGATAATTTTAAATAAAATAATCATCAAAATAAAGGTTAATTGGAACCAATCAATTTGACAACTAATGTCAATAATGAAGGCATTATTTAACCTTTCAAGTACAGGAAAAAATAAGCCATTTTCTCATTGATAAAATAATGTCAAAATTAGCAATAAGACGTGTACGCCACTTTATTGCACATAACTGTACATCGATTGCAGTCAACACTTGTCATTTCATGAGCCAAAGCCGCGGTAAATTTGAAAAAGTTAAATATATGATCATTTTATATTATTCTTTTATATTGATTTAATATTTTTATGTAGAGTCTCATATCATCGTGTGATCCAATTAAGTTAAAATACAAATAATTGTATTAATCCTGTATGGATTTATATTAATATATACTCTCATAACTCTATGTAATAATGATAATAATAATAATAATATATTTGTAAAATAATACGTATCCATGTGTATAAGAGCACCAAACGCATTTATATGTCATTAAGAAACCTTTGCGAGATTTTTGATTGGATGCCATTTTCACTGTTACACTCCTACAGTTATACAATGTAGTTCTGTAAAGATATTAATACGTGGCGCCACCGTTTCATACTCATATGAGTATATGACTATAGGTTCAGCGCACGCATCTATCCCTTTGGAAGAGGGTGGTTTCTTTGGGTAGGGGTGAATGACGGTCTGTTAATGGTGGCGCTATCGGAGAGGGTGTGGCGATGCTCGGGTGAACTATGGGATCGCATTACAATCCCCCCTAAATCCTGAGCCGTTAGGTGGTGGAATCAATGTGGAAGCGCGATTGCGGGGCGTTTTCCTCGGTCTCCCACGTCGTCGAAAGGGCTGGATTGGTGCTTGGTCTGATCCATGGTGGGCGGTGAGATGCGAAGTATGGTAGTGCCAAAGGGCTTTGGGAAGCAATTTCGTAGAAACAAAGTCCTCGGGCCTAAAGAATCACATATGGTCCATCTCGTTTTGGAGCTAGCTTGGCGGTGGTGTGGCTTGCGGCTTAGCTCACAGGGTGGTTACAAGTACCAGGTCGCCAGAGCCATAGGTAGGGGCTTGGCGTCGAGATTAGTCGGCGTAAGTCTTGCGACGGTCCTGCTCACGTTCGTGCAAGTCTCTGGCTTCATATAAATATGCCGCTAGCTGGGTTAGGTGAGGGATGATGGTTGAAATGAAGTTATCAGTTTGCAGAACTTGGCGGCTGTCCTGTTGTATCTCGTCCAAAGTTCGTAATTCGCGGCCAAAAGTCAAGTAAGCGGCGCTGTATCCAATGCTTTGGCAGACAGCACTATTCATGGCGAAACGTATGGCGAGAGGCTTGTATCGCCAATCGGTGTGTTGGGTTCCGACTTGGGTGGCCAGCATGAATTTTAAATCTCGGTTCCTGCGTTCCACTGGGTTGGCGGCAGGATGATAGACAGGAGTGAGATGATGATTCACCTGGAGCACATGCATCACTTGTTGCATGAGGAAACTGGTGAATTGGGCCCCGTTATCACTAACCACTCGTCGCGGTAGTGCATAGCGGAGGAATATTTCGTCCACTCGGGTCCGGGCACATTCCTCTGAGGTAGTAGTAGTAGTAGTAGTAGTAGTAGTACTAAATTTTATTAATGCATTTAAAAATACAATAGGTAATAGTCAATAAAAACTGCAATATAAACAATTACAGGTCCGACATAAATATAAATATAAAAATAAAATATAAAATAGGTATATGACAAACAAACAAAATGTTTACATACAAACAAAAAAATTGATGATATATATGTATGTGTGTGTAAGAAAAACAATTAAATACGCAGAGAGGTGTTAAACGAACTACTCTATCTTCATTTACCAGGCATCCCCCATATACTCCTCCATGGTATAATATTCCTTTTCTGTTAAAATTCGTTTAATTTCTTTTGAGAAGCGTGTGTGACTAAGTTGTTTTATGTCTTCTGGTAGGTGGTTATATAACTTTACACCATAATAGTGAAGACTGCCCTGAGTCATCGTTAGCCTTTGTCTCGGAATACGCAATTTATTACGTTCCCTTGTGTTGTATTGGTGTTCCATTCCATTTGTCTCGTATTGGTGAAGGTGTTGGTGAACGTAATTCACGATATATGCATAATGATGACAAAGTAAGTATTTTTGGTCGTCTAAAGAAACTCCTGCACGACTCATTATACCTCAGACCACAAAGAGCTCGCAATGCCATCTTTTGAAGAATAAATATTCTACTGGCTGCGCCTGACGGGCCCCAAAACTGAATTCACGAGAGATGGCTATGGAAAACGATGATAGGTGAAATGATAGGTAAGTACCGCAGCTTGATGTGTTGCTATAAACTCTATTCTCCTAATGGCATAGATCCCCGAAGTCAGTTTTTTCGCCAGTTTATCTATATGCTTTCCCCACTTTAACCCAGTATCTATGGTGAGACCCAGAAACTTAACACTTTTATCATCATCTGTTTTCGTCTTAACAACTAATTGTTGTGTTTTATCGACATTTAATTTCAGTTTATGGGCTGCGAACCACAATTCAATTCTTTCAATTGCTTCATCGGATTGTATCATCAGTTCTTTCGCGTCACTATGCTTGCAAATGATGGTGGTGTCATCGGCATATTGGCATATTTCTATCTCAGGCAGGACCCCTGGTAGATCATTGACATAGACAATAAACAACAAAGGACCCAGAATCGACCCTTGGGGTACTCCATAGGTGGTATGTCCTACTTGTGATTTATTAGATTTTCAATGAACCGTCTGTTTCCTATTTGATAAGTAGGACCTAATTAATTTTAAGGGTTGGCCCCTTATTCCATAGTATTCTAATTTGTGTATCAATATACTGTGGTCCACCGTATCAAACGCTTTGCTTAGGTCTAATAAATTTAAGCTTGTCATCTTCTTTTCATCATTTATATAGTTCAATACACTTACTAGCGCAGTCGTTGTCGATTTATTCTTACGGTACACATGTTGACATGTCATTAGTAGACCATTTTCTCCAAAAAAAGTAAGATAGCCTTGATAGGATGGCTTATTCAAAGACTTTAGATATAATGGGTAATATACTTATTGGCCTATAGTTTTTACAGTTGTTGATTTCATTTTCTTTATATGTATATAGGTACCACTTTTGCATGTTTCAATTGGTCTGGGAAGTACCCATCCATAATGCAGGCATTAATTACCTTTGTCAAAGACTCACTTAGCTCATTAGAAACATACCTCAATACTCTGGTGTTCATCCCATAAATATCCTCACTGTCCTTACATTTGATATCATTAACTATTTGTCGTATTTCCCCCTGCGATACCGGTTTCAAGAAACAAGATCCATTTCTTTTTATTTTAATACGATTTATTGCGCTTAATGGATTGGTGCCAGTAATTATACTATTTGCCATTTCCGTCCCTATTGTACAGAAATATGTATTCAGTTCATCAACTGAGAGATTGGAATTTTCAATTACGCTTTTTCTCTTATCAGATACCTCCCCATTTATGATCTTCCATATCATCTTAATTTTGTTATCGCTGTTTTGTATAATATTAGTGTTACTTTCCTTTTTATTTACTGTAACTGCATCGTGATATTGTTTCTTGTAACCACTATATATCGAATACCATGTTTCATGTTTGGTCGACTTAGCTATAACTGCAAGAGCATCCAATGTATTTTTCATGTTTAGAAGGTCATTATTTATTGGTGTATTCATATTTCTGTTGGGTAAATTCTTGTTAATTTTTCTCAGGGGAAAAGATTCTTGAAAGGCCGAAACCAGAGTGTCATGAAAAACGTCAAACAGAGCCTTCGCGTCATTCAAAGAGTCAGGTAAATTTGATAATCTGAATGTAATTAAGTCTTTGAATGCTTTAAGATTATGTGTCGAAAAGCTTTTGAGATATACGTTTTTTCGTGTGTCAGGTGTATTACTCACATCAAAACTTATTATTTGACCCATGTGATCCGATGCGTGAAGATGCACTGTTTGGTAAGACAACTGTGTCTGGACACATTCGTGAATATGTTATCAATACATGTGCTAGAGTTGCTTGTGACTCTAGAATATTCGTAAAACATTTTGTGGAGATCAGATGCATCAAGAATATCGGTAATAGTATCTGCACTGTTATTAGATATTGCAAAGTTTATATTGAAGTCTCCTGCAATAAATACCTGTTTGTTGACGTCATTGTTTAATATCTCCATTAATTCACGAATTTTTTCCATAAACATATCCATATCACCTGAAGGTGGTCTATATACTGAAATAACTAATATGTTTAACTGTGATATGTCCACAGCTGCAATTTCTATATTTCTTTCAACCGAGAGCTCTTTTATATCCTTCCTTTCCATCCCTATCAATTTATCCGCGACCATAATCATTGCTCCTCCATGTTTTGCGTGTTTTCTACAAAACAAAAAGCGCTTTCGGTAGTGTAACCTCGCAGATGACAACGGTTAATTTTATCATATGAAAGGAAATGCTCTGTCAGACACATCATATCCAAATTATGATCCTCGGCAATTATTTCTAAAGCATCCAACTTTTTTGAGACAGACTGTATATTCAAATTTAGTATTGTGCAGTGTTTGTTTACTAATGCTTTTCTTGCACCTGCTATGTTTAGAGCTTGCTTTTTAGTTTCTTGTATTGGTTTTTGTTGTCTGTTCATATCTGTTACTTCTTGTTTTTCCGAATTTTCGAAAAAACCGTACGCCTATATTTTCGGGCCATCGATCAGAGTCAAATATAAGTTCATTGTTAATATTGCTTGAGAAACCTATCCTAAACACATTATATTTTTCTCTCGTCTCATAATCCTGCTTTTGAAGAATATTTATAATAAAATCATCTGTGCCATATTTAGTATTCAACATTTGCCTCATATCTTCTGTTGTAAAATTTTCCCTGAAACGGTCAGCATATATCCATTTTCGGTTTGCTTGATGAAAGCAACGTTTTCTTTACCGTTACCGGTTATACCGCATTCACTATTTTTCTTGCCTTTGTCGTATCGCAATTGGCGATTGTTCTTTATTGTTTTGCTTGTCTCGTGATCCGGTGTCTTGTTATTGTTATCTTCATTACATTTCTCTATTGTATTCTTACTAATGAGGTGGCTGACTTCAAGGCAAAAAGTTCGATTCAGCGGGAGGCGGTGTCCTCAACGACAAATATCCAGCGGTAACCGTCTAGGTCAGTAGGCAGTAGATCAAAGAGATCTATGGAGACAATCTCAAACCTCTGATACATGACCGAAGTTCGCAACAGGCCGGCAGGTTTCAGGTTGCTAGCCTTATATTTTTGACACACCGGGCAATTCTTTAGATAGTTAGTGATGGCTTGTCGCATTCCGGGCGAAAAGTAGAGTCGAGCGATCTTGGGGTAGGTCTTTTCAACTCCATAGTGTCCAGCAGTCGGGAAGTCGTGGTGCTCTTTGACCACTTGTTCTTGTTCTTGTGCAGGTATAACACATTGAGCCGGCTCTTTATCGTCGTCAGCAGTGTAACGATACAGGATTCCTTGGGGAATTATGTATCCTCGGCCGTATATTACATGTTAAATATTTTTAAATCTGTCCAATTTAAATTACATTCAAATTATGTTTCAAGTTCTAAATAAATTAAGTTTTAAAATTATAATCAAATTTCATTTCAAAGTTAAAATCAATTTGAATATTTAGTTTATGAACAACTCTTGGTCAAATCTAATATTCGTAATACTTGCATTTTTATCATTCAAGGCTTCTTTATCTAAAGGCTTGCGCGCATAAGTCGACAACAGCCCGGAAAGTAACGCACGACGGCGGCCGGCATTTTTTTTAGGGTACGCGCAATAGCCGGTAAATAATTTTTGCAAATCACCGGCCGCTTGTCGCTTAGGTACCAGAGCTGGGCAATTACTTTACAAAAAGGAATTAGCAATTACAAATTACTTTATAAATCAGTAATTGTAATTAGTAATTAATTCCTTTGCCTTTTCAAGTAATTTGTAATTGTAATTGTTTGAATTGTATGACAGTATCAAACAAATACTGGACGTGAAAAAAAAACTTTCCATCTTTTTAAAATTAAAAATACCGTGCTTTTCTGAATACGAGTTCCTTACTCTGGCAGAATATTGTGAAGTCACTGCACTTTTAGCAGAGATCGTAAATATTTTAAAAGGTGAAAACAAAGCTTTTTATGGCGTTCTTCTTCCAAGTGTAGTGCCACTTAAAAATAAGCTAAATAAATTAAGTAAAAAGAAGTTTAAAAGTGGCGGAGATATAATACTTCAAAGTGCCATTAAAGGTTTAGATAATAGATTTAAACAACTTATAACTTTAGAGAATACCTATGCACTTTTAGGAGCAATTACACATCCTGAGTTTAAACTTCGTTGGTTGCCGTTAGTCGAGTCAACTTTTGTGTTATCTAAACATGATATTAAACAACTGCTTATTTCGGAGTGAGAATTATTTTCTATCGAACAGTCCGAATTAATGAATGTTACAGATATTGGTACCGATAATTATAAGAAGGAAGTTAACAATAGTAGCTTATTTGATTTTAATGAAGGAACTGAAGGAATCACACAATCAGCTGACAATGAAAATAAGAATAAAATTCATCTTGAAATTTTACAGTATCTGGATGATATAAGACAAAACTTTCCTATGGTAGAAAGTTACCCTCTCATTAAACAAGTGTTTTTTAAACACAATACTGCACTACCTTCTTCAGCACCCGTCGAACGATTATTTTCATTCGCAACTATGATTCATGCAGCCAAAAGACATGCCATTTCAGACACAAATTTTGAAATTTCCGAATTAATGAATGTTACAGATATTGGTAAGGTGAAGTGGGGTAAATGCGATGTAGTTTTGAAATAGTCTAACTTTGACGCTCTACCTCTTTTCAATAAATGAGCTGGGAACTGCAGATATTTGCATAGAGTCTTTAGGATTCTTGACGAGTATGACCGCAATGACAAAAAATCTGTTTACATAAGCGTTTGGGCACTATAATTTTTTTTTTAAAACGATGTCACTATGTCACATTTACCCCGTAAAATGGGGCAAATGTGACAGCCGCTTAGTATTTCTCTAAGGTTTTAGATGGGTACGAGGTATGGGGCTAATGTGAAAGTATAAAAGAAAAGCTACATTTTCATATATAATTATTAACTGTTTTATAACCACTTGTAAGTTTTAAATTCAGACAAAATAAAAAAATATAAAATTCTTATGTGAGTTTATATTCATTGAAATAAAAATCAAATTTGTGCGCCTAATGTCTTTTGGGTCCGGCAAAATTTTAACGACGTCTTGGTCTGACACAGTGTCTAAATCCTCAAATTTGGGCCAAATAAACTTCTTGTTTTCGTACTTCAAGAATTTGATTACCCAGTCATCACCACATTTCTCTTGAACTTGTCCTACAAAATGCTTCAGCTGTTTTTTGGTACAATATTGCACAATAACCCATTTGCCTTTCGCGATAAAGGGGGGTGCGACAGGAATATCATCTTCTTCCTGCTGTTCATCACAAAAGTCTTCATCATCTGACTCCATGTACGGGACTTGATCTATGTCCTCTTCCGAACTAGATGAACTTAACAGGTGCTTTTGTGTTTGTTTCACCTTTTTAACAATCTTTTTCTTTTTTTCTTTGTCAATAGTAATGTCATTCTTCTCTTTTATTCGAGCTAATGCTTCTTCTGTCGTTAAAATTTCTGCTCCTGGGCACACTTTTGACCTTTTCTCTTTCTCTGGTTGTGGTTTTTGTCGTATTTGCGTCAATAATATTTCTTCGAAAGATAAATTGGCTTCTTTAGATGTTTCTTGTGTCTGCGGAGATACTGAATGTGATGTTAATGGCCCTCCACGATTTTCTTCTGATTCTCCACATTGACGGTCAGGGTGATTTTTTGAACATTCTGCTTCCCATCTTTTCATGGCATCTGGTGGAAATGTTTCTTTGGGAATCACGTTTTTGTTTAGGGGATAAATTCCACTTTTGCGGAAGCCGTTTCTTATAACTTCTGGTGAGATAGACTGCCAAGTTTCACAAAGAAATTGAGAAAATATTTTCTTAGGTATTTTTCTTCCAAAATTTTGACGTTGCCAGGAAATAACTTTTTGGTCCCACTTACTTTTAAACGATTTGAAAACTGCTAGGTCTAAAGGCTGAAGGAGATGGCTGGCATGAGCGGGTAATTTAATGATTATAACGTTGTTCTGAATAGCTGCTTCGATTATTTCCACGGATACATGGGTGCTATGTCCATCGTACACAATAACAACAGGTCGCTCATTACCAATAGTAGGGATGATGGTTTTCAAAAAATAGTTTTTGAAAATATTGCTCTCCATCCATCCTTTCTTGCTAGCGGCGTAAACAGTGCCTGCAAATTCTGTCCCTTTCGGGGCAAACCATTGATCCCACACATATGCACCTTTGAAAATAATCAAAGGTGGTGCTTTACCACCTGCAGCATTACACATGGCAAGAACAGTGTTATTTTCTCTGCCTGGGGAGCTAACTGTTCGCGACGAAGGTTTATTTACTTCTCCGACGACTTTACTCTTTCGTGGATCTATTGAAAGACTTGTTTCGTCAAGATTCCATATGCGTTCAGGTTTATCGATTAAATTGTTTTCTGTTAAGACCTTCTCTAAGAGGTTGAAATAGGCATAAATTAGAAATGGATCAGTTGCTTTTTTTCTTGCGTACTCAATATTTTGAGGTATCTTGAGACTGAGGTTATGTCGTTTTTTAAAGGATAAGAACCAGTCTTCTCCTGGGACACCCTCCTTGAAGTTGGTTTGTTTTTCATTAGCAGCAATGTAAGTTCCAACTGCTTCCAATACCTCCTTGCGTGACATGCCAAAACCCCATTTTTCCATGATCTTTAAGCTTTCAGCCAGTTTAACCTCTTCATTGTGATCAATGTAGGTGGGACGCCCTTTGTGGTTTTTAACTTTAGCACGCAGCCCTTTCACGCGACTATATAGTGTGACGTAAGGTATTTTGTACTGCTTATGTGCCCCATAAACTGTGGCTCTGCCCGCCTTAACTTCTTCTATTGCCTTTTGAAGATCGGCTTGGCTATAGTTTGGGTTGTCAGTGGTTTTTCGCACATAATTGCGCACCATGTCTAAAAGGGGTAAATGTGATATAGTTTATGTTACATTTTCCCCACAGGTTTTTCGCGGAGGGGTAAATGAGACAGTTTGATAAAAAAATGAAGATAATGTTCAATTGAAATGATATTATGTGTGGTAGAAAGACATATTATTAAAGTAAGTGGGTGAGAAATTTCAAAGTTACCTTATTTAAACTGACGTATTTAAACGACTTTATAACGAGTTGCATGCGGCGTCGAAATTCCACTTAAAATGACGACTTACTACGTACAGCTGGTTAGGAAGTTTCCGACTCAAAAGAAGTGACCTTTTTTGGGTTGAATCTTATGTTAACACCATATAGACTATTCTACGTTAGGTGGCGTTGACAACAGTTTTTGTTTCAAATTAATTTAAGACGCTGTCACATTAACCCCGTTATCACATTTACCCCACTTCACCTTACCGATAATTATAAAAAGGAAGTTAACAATAGTAGCTTATTTGATTTTAATGAAGGAACTGAAGGAATCACACAATCAGCTGACAATGAAAATAAAAATAAAATTCATCTTGAAATTTTACAGTATCTGGATGATATAAGACAAAACTTTCCCATGGTAGAAAGTTACCCTCTCATTAAGCAAGTGTTTTCTAAACACAATACTGCACTACCATCTTCAGCACCCGTCGAACGATTATTTTCATTCGCAACTATGATTCATGCAGCCAAAAGACATATGCCATTTCAGACACAAATTTTGAAAAGTTAGTTGTAATGAAAACCAACAAAATATACAGCTAAATGATCATTTTAAATCATCCAACCAACAATAACCAAATGTTTGAGTACTTTATATTGAATGTAACTATAAAAGGTACTTATTTCAATACTTTCCGAAGGTAAAAATAAGTTTATTTAAGGTATATGTTACCTTTACAGCGCTTTATTAAAAAACTAGCCATTGATTTTTACGGAAAATTTCAATTTCAAGTCATTTTTTTTTGGGTTTTTCAATAAGGATAATATTATTTTAGAGCTCAACAGTAAGATATTTTAAATAATTGAAGAAAAAGTATAGAATGGGGTTTGTTTTATATTCGTCTATATTAATATAAGACTAGTTGTTTGAATATATATTTTTATTAAACGTTAGTATAACTTTTTGACATCATGTTACAGCCATTATTAACTTATTACTAACTCCGTGTACTGCATGACAGAGCCATCTATGATACACAACATCTCCCCTTTTTACAATGCTTATTTTTATTTTAATTATCAAATCGTGATGGTCTCTTAATGATTCTACCTGACTTTGTGCGCACGGATGATTCAGTCGCTGCAGACATTTGATTATTAGTTATATTATCATCAACATTATAATCATAATCATTACTATAATCATAATCATAACGATTTACAGGTTCATTAAAAGTTTTTCTTAAGTGGTAACTATTCCTACGTAATATTCTATTATTCTGATCTTTTACAATATAAGACCTTGGCGAACTATGTAGTCCTATAATTTTACCTCTGATCCATGTATTATTGTATCTTATCATCACACTATCATTAACATTGAATTTGATATTTCTCTTTGCTGTTTTATCATGATAAGTTTTGTATTTGGCTTGATTTCTTAAAAGTCTGTTTTTGACATCGTTTTCAATTTTGGGTTTTAAATGAAAGTCACTAACAGGTAATTTTGAGCGTAATACCCGACTCATTAATAATTGAGATGGTGATGCCTTTAATTCTGGTATTTCTGTAGTACGATATTCTAATAGAGATACAGTTATATCTTTACCTTCCAATGTATTTTTACGTAACATTTGTTTTACTATATGAACTGCTTTTTCGGCAAGGCCATTACTTCGGGGGTATCTTGGACTTGATGTGATAATTTTAAAATTCCAATTATTGGCAAATTGATTAAATTCAAATGAATTAAATGGCATATTGTCCGCAATAATTATTTTAGGAATGCCATGTATACTAAAGATTTCTCTGAATTCATTAATTAATTCACAACTAGTTTTAGACTTTAGTTTTTTAACGTCAATCCATCTTGAGTAATAGTCTATTACTACTAAATAATCATCATTAGCAAATGTTAAAACATCTGCACCAATTTTATTATATGGTAAATTTGGTATTTCATGTGGTAATAAAGGTTCTTTTTTGTTATTACTATTAAACTGTTCACAAATTCCACACCTGCCGATATAACATACTATATCATTACAAAACCCAGGCCAATAGAATAAATTTTTGGCTCTTAATTTACTTTTTACTACGCCTATATGGCTTTCGTGTAGCAGTCCCAAAATTTGTAATTGTAAAGACTTTGGAATTATTATTCTGTGACCATAATACACAATACCATCTTCAACAATAATTTCATTTCTAATATTATAGTAATAACGCAATTCTGAATTAATAAGTTTCTTATTTTTTGGCCAGTTTGTGTAATAATACTCACAAACTTGTTTTAAAATAGGGTCTAATTCAGTATGTTTTTAATATCGTACAATTTATTGTATGATGCGTCATATCTGTTAATGCAATGTACTATACTAGTTAAGTCTAGATCATCGTAACAGGTAGTATTTAAATAATTTCTAGACAATAGGTCTGCTACGATCATCTTCCTACCAGGTAAGTATGATAGGTCTATATTATAATTAAATAATTTTAATCTCATTTTTTGTAATCTGTTATTAGGAATTTTATTAATCTCCTTGTTCATTATACTAATTAATGGCTTATGATCTGTTTGAGCCATAATTTTATGTCCATAAATATAATAGTGAAATTTTTTACAAGCAAAAACTAAACTTAAAAGTTCTTTCTCAATTTGAGCATAACCAACCTCATTATTATTTAAAGATCTTGAAGCAAATGAAATCGGTTTACCCTCCTGCAAAAGAACACATCCTAATCCATCTTTCGATGCATCACATTGTATTAATATTTGTTTATTAGGATCAAATTGATATAAAATAGGAGAGTTTGCTATTAATTGTTTTAATTTAGTTAAAGCTTCTGAATGTCTTTTTTCCCATGACCAAATTACATTATTTTTTAATAACTCTCTTAACGGACTAGTAATGCTAGACATATTAGGAATAAAATCTCTTAAAAAGTTTATCATTCCTAAGATTCGTTGTAATTCTTTCACATTCTGGGGTTCTTTTAATTCTAATAGTGACTTTACCTGATCAGCATCTAATTTCATCCCAGATTCACTAAATACATGACCTAAAAATTTTACTTCTTTGACTTTGTATTGCAATTTATCTTTATTAAATCTCACATTATATTTTTTTGCCCTTTCAACTAACTTTTTTAATAATAAATCATGCTTTTCTTCTGTTTTAGTTGCTATTAAGATGTCATCAAAGTAAATTACTACATCTTTACTATCTATGTCTTCAAAATATTTTTGGTTTAACTTTATAAATGCCTCAGGGGCACAAGACAAGCCAAACGGAAGTCTATTGAATTTATAATACCCAAATGGTGTTGTGAATGTACACAAATCAGTAGATTCCTCATCTAATTTAATATGCCAAAATCCCTGCTTGATATCAAGTACTGTGAAATACTTTTTATTTAATAATTTTGTTCTGATATCATCTATTTTCGGTATTAAATAATAATCTCTACTTATAGCTTTATTTAGATCTATAGGATCTAGGCACAAACGTAAACTATTATTGGGCTTTTCTACTAATACTAAATTACTCGACCACTTTTTAGGTGTATCTACTTTTTCTATAACATTACTCTTACTTAAATTTTCTAATTCACATTTTAATTTATTCATTAAAGTTTGTGGTAACCTTCTAGGTTGTCTTATAACACCTTCAACATTTTCATTAATTTTAATTTTATATTTATCTGGAAATACGCCTAACCCTTCAAATATTATTTTATTATTATTAATAAAATTAATTTTACTATCATTAATACTTAATTCATTAATACTGGTTCTCTTATTAATTAAATTTAGTTTAATACAGCTACTTAACCCTAAAATTGGTTCTGTATTATCCAAATTCACTATAATATATTCTACATTATCCAGATTATTACCTACTTTTGTTACCAAATTTACTGCAAATAATGGTTCTATTGGGAACCCACCAAATGCATGCAATTTAACATTAGTATTCTGAACATATTTATCAAATTTACATTTATTATATATATGTAAAGGTATTAAATTTACCTGAGACCCTGTATCTAACTTAAATTTAATTTTAAATTTATTTTCTAATATTAATTCTTCTTTCCATGTGTCCCTTGCTTCAGAGTTTATTTCATTTATATTCACAAACAGGCTTTCTACTTGGACATCTGTATTTTCTATATTTTCTGTACTAGGCACATTGACTTCACGAACATATTTTCTTTTATTTGTTTTTAGTTTACATCCCACAGCATAATGATTCGGTTTATTGCAGTTTCGGCATACCTTTCCATATGCTGGACATTTTCTTGGTTCATGTTTTGTGTTGCACTTTTTACATAAATAAATTCCATTGTCATTATTACTTTGGTTACTCCTTTGTATTTTCTTTTTAACTACTTCAATTGTTTTCTCACTTTGTAGACTTTGAACTTGACTCCGACTAATTTCTGATGATCTGCATATATTAATAGCAGTTGACAATGATAAATCATGTGTTCTTAATAATCTCTCTTTTATTTCAGAGCTTTTTATACCTAAAACGATACGATCTCTTAGCATATCATCTTTTTCTTCTTTAAATTCACATGATACTAATAATTTTTTAATATCTGTTAAAAAATTATCGAAGTTTTCTCCCTCTGCTTGATTACGGCTGTAGAACAAATAACGATCGTATATTATATTTTTCCTGGGTGAAATATATTTATCAAACGCTTCTACTATTTTTACTGGGTCTTGTTGATCCGTCAACGATAAATTAAACGTATTAAACAGTTCCAATCCTTCTTCTCCTAGAAAATTAAGTAAAATGGCCGCCTTCGTCTTTTTTTCTGAATCATCATGACCAGATGCCGTTAAATATATATTATACTGCTGTTGAAATTTTTTCCAATTTGTGCATAAATTTTCATTAATTTCTAATGGTTTCGGGATTCTATATGATGACTCCATTTTACTTTATTAATATTATATTATGTTAGACCTTCCAGGTTAATATGGGTGTGGCACTTCTTATTAGCCCTTTTATTACTTTTTTGTTTTTATTCTTACACTTATATTCTCACACTTATTATCGCAGCGCCATGTTTTATATTCGTCTATATTAATATAAGACTAGTTGTTTGAATATATATTTTTATTAAACGTTAGTATAACTTTTTGACATCATGTTACAGCCATTATTAACTTATTACTAACTCCGTGTACTGCATGACAGAGCCATCTATGATACACAACAGGGTTAAAATATTATTATGTAAAACCAGCCTTTAAAAAAAGCACTGCATACACAAATACACTACAAAATGTAATGGTTTAATAATTATTTTAGTAGCAATAATTTTGAGGAAATACATATGATTCCTTATACTACCCCACATTTGTCACCCCAGGGTAAGTAATGTACCCTAATTACCTTATTTTCATTCCTAGTTTTATGGTGTAATTTTTTGTTACTAATTATTTTAATCACATATTTTACGTTATACTTGAATAGTTGCTTTATTTGTTGTTTTTTATATAATAAATTACGTTGTTTTTTATACATGTGGGTTGGAATATAGTTGATTTCTTTCCCATTTCCTATTTTAAGTTCCGATTTGTATATTATATACAACAAAAGATTAATAACTGAAAAAAACGTTTTTCCTCGGATTTTATAAACAAATGTAATTGTAATTGTAATTAGAGGAAAAATTCCTTTCTTAATCTCTTGTATTTTGTAATTGTAATTAATTATTATTCGAAAGTAATTGCCCAGCTCTGTTAGGTACGATGGATCCAAAGATTATAATTATAAGTTTACTGAGTGAGGAAGAGGAAAAACAAACAAAATAGAAAACGAAAATGGGTACACGAAATCTGTAAACAGAGGAAAATCGAAAGTGAATTTGCCACTTTATTTCCTCAATTAGTAGAACATGAAGAAAAAATTTTTCAGTATTTCCGAGTGAGTTACGAAAAATTTCAAGAACTTTTGAGTATTATAAAACCTGAACTGACAAAACAAAATACAACGTTCAGATGCTCCATTCCACCAGCAGAACGCAGAAAAATCAAACAATTCCTTGTAGCCGCTAACAAGGATTATTAATTTTTCTTCGTCCATTCTCTTTTGTGGTCAAAAAACAGCGCGCACTACTTCACCTCACGACGCAACGCAACGAACCACCGGCGAAAGTATTCTCGCCGGAGATTTCCGCCGACAACCGGCCGCAACGTTTCCTTCCGTTGCCGAGTAATGTGCGCTGCTTCGTTTATGTACCATGGAAAAGTAAATTCCCGTTCCGTTGCTGTGCGGTCCGTTGCCGGCTGGCCCGGTCTAGTGCGCGCAAGCCTTAATAGTATGTTCTCATAGTTCTTTGTGTGCATTGAATTGCGCATTTAGCATTTTTCTAGTGGCGTGATATAAAAATGGGAATAACCGTTACAAATTGTCGCCTAGCCGTCGCCAGACTTTCCTGGAATATTATCCCCATACTCGAATTCCTTTAACCCCGACTATTCGAGTCTTTAAAACGGCCTAGCGCATCAGAATGGCATTCATTATTCTATCATTGTCCATTAGATTATTTATTAGATTATTGAGTTAGTATTCAGTCATATATTGGAAGTTTGGTTCCCATCGTCCAAGAGTCCATCACTCTTAAGCCTACGGTGATAATATCTACTGGGTCGAGGTACTATTGTCCAGGATACGCTTGTACGATTTCACCTCTGTTCCCAAATATGAAGAATTGGAGCGTTCATTGTCTCCCATACACGGCTTAGTCCGGATATGAAAGATATTTCATCGAGGTCACCAGGCAAGGGCCACCGCTAACGTAGGTGTCGGATGATTGATGACGTTCGGCGATCGGGAAAACACCCCATAGGCGTGTACTAGCATTTTTAAATTACAAGGTATTCACGTTTAATATCATTTACCTTATCTCGTGTCGGTATAATAGTTATTTAGGTAACAAGTCAGTAAAGTGATACTTTATCGAACGAGTCTGATTTACGAGCCAAGCGAGTGAAGCGAGCGCGGCGAGTAACAGACGAGTTCGGTAAAGGTACTTTACTGACGTGGTGCATACAAAATTTTATCGTCAACCGTGAAAATTGTTAATTTAAGAAATAAAGATATAATAGCTTATGACAGTTTATGACAGTGACAAACGATTTATTTTTAAAGTCATCAGTCATGGCTACGCTGACAGATATTAGCGGCAGGTGAAACACACAACACATAATCCTTTATTAGCAATAAACGATTTCATTGAAAACGATAAATTTATAAGAGATATTGAAAATAATTAAATTTTACTTTTAAAAAAGCAATGACAATGGCTGCAGTTCAGGAACAGGACCAATACTTATTGACATTGATGGAAACACAATGTCCGATCGAAGTAGCGACCGAAGCGACAGAGGATTGTCAACAGGATTGTCTTTTGAATTTAATCGAATTGATATGCAGCGATCCCTTCAAAATAGCACCGGTAATAATGTGGCTGCAAATAACAAGATCGAGGTCCATCAATGATCAATATCTGACTGGGAAACGGATCTGCAAGAATTATTTAATGCCGCTGAAGAAAATCATGAAAGAAATGAAAGAAGTGAAATTATCGGAAAAAGCAGAAATTTCATTCGAGAAGTATACGGCGCTATTAAAGGAAAAAAACTTATTCACTATGTATTGCTAGACATTACTTCCGAGCAAAATGAAAGATATTTTAATCGATGTATACAACAAAAATTTAAAGGTGGAGTCTTCATGTGGGTTTGGCACACCGACCATGATCATGTCGTCCACGATTGCTCCTGGAGTGGCGGATACTGCAGATGTACCCGAATGATTGGATTACCTATCAAACGAAATTCAAGACGAATTATCAGAACCGAGTACCTCCAGCAATCCTACTTATTCAATCTCACAAAATATTTCATGGAACACCCCAGACGGATTTTGTACTATTCAATCTCCGGGCGAAAAAGGATCCCACCTAGTGAAATTGGAACTTTACGAATTGAAGAATTTAACGAAAATCCCGAAGAATCAGTGGTGAAGAGAGGCGACGATTCGTATGAATTTTCTCCTTACGATGCCAGTGGACCCTCTGTATCAACTAGTCCAAGAAATCATCAAGTCAGGCATTCAAAGAGTAAAAAATATCAAAGATATCAAGAAAGAAGTGAGGAAGAAGAATTATTGGATTATTGGATTGGAACTTTTAAATTGGTAAAAATTACAAAACCAACTGGTTTTATACCCACGACGGCAGCGGCGGCCGGGCAGCGGTAGCGGGGGAGGGGACAGCGGGGCGAGAGGGGACAATCATGAATCATGAATCATAAATCATGACGCCGTCGATTTGATTCGATTCGATTGTCCCCCTTCGCCCCGGTGCCCCCTTCCCCGTTTCCGCTGCCCCGCCGCCGCTGCCGTCGTGGGTATAAAACTAGTTGGTTTTGTAATTTTTACCAATTTAAAATGTCCAATCCAACAGTACAGATACATCATGTCGTTATTACAAAGTGCTAGTGGTAGTAGTGTTAGTGATCGCGAAAATCAAATTAATTCACAAGTATATAAAAATCAATTTCAAAGTTATTGTTTCGTCGAGATAATTTTAGTTAGTTCTTTTTATTACATTTTTTATTTTGTAATCATATACTTTATCTTTAGTTTACGTATTTTATTTATTTTTGCTTATTAAATTGTAATTATGAGCAACAATATTGGGTAGAAAGTCTTGGAGTTTCCAGACACTTATTATAATCACGTATTTTAAATTACTGTTCTAAACTTTTATTGTACCAAACGTTGCAATGTATTGTGTGTATGATAGGAGTTTCAGAAACCTTTGTGTAATTTCAAACTTTCCATTTTTACTCAGAATATATTCATTTATATTTAAGCTGTAAATAGTACATCCATAAAACTAGGGCCTTTTAGCGCTAGCCCATTTACCGATGTTTCTTGTATTTACATATATTACCATAACAAGGGTAACGCTCGTTTAAGGGTACAAATGTACATCGTTACTTAATGTTTTTATTACTTTGTAAAGAGATTGCACCTATTTACTCTATTTCTTTAAAGTTAGAAGGGATTTCCCAAATGTGGTCATTTTTCACAATAAGGGTAAGCTGTTGCAATATCTACGCATATAATTGTTTTGATAATGTCTTCTCAGTCCCTTGTAAGTGGCGGGGCATGTTCACTTTGCAAAAATAAGTTGTAGAAAAGTCAGTTCCATCAAGTTCAACCTCCCTTCAAGACGTAAAGCATTCTACTGAAATATATTTAAATATTAGCCAACTTCTCGGTCTTAATGTTAAATGGGCGAGAAGTATATTTGTATATTAAGTAATTCGAACACTGGAACTCCAAGATATTAATCCTATGTATCTTGAAAAATATAGTGAGTGTTTAACAATCGAAGTGTATTATTTATCACAAAGCCCGTTCCATACACAACGGGATTCCTTCAAACCAGGAGGAATATTCAGTTATACACCTGAAATTTTTCACTTAGATCCCGATGGTTTCTTAGAAACCGACGGTGATTGTTTATTAAATGTAAATAATTTCAAAGAAATAAAACAAAATTTATTAATTGTCAAAAGTGGACATGCTTACGGCAAGTATTCTGCATCCTTCAAATTTAATGGTTGTATTAAAGAAAGATTTACACAGTGGCTTCATGAAACAATTTATAACGTGTCTACTCATTTTGCTTACGATCTATATTGTCAGCAATATATCTTCATTAGTAGTATGGTAGAAGGCAAAGAAGCCATATCATGTGGATATTGTGTTAACAAATTCAAAAACATAACTAAAAATTACTATGACGTTCAATATTGGGCAATGCACATCCATGGTTTTAAACATGTACATTGTACTATGGTGGACTCCCCAAGGTGGACACCTAATGTACCCTGTGTAACAAGTACTTAGTACATTACATTGGTATAAGTCAAAGTGACACAACTGACTGAAACGCCACTAATTGAAACCATATTTACAATACTTAAAAATAAAAAAAATACTATAGCAACTAAAAGGTGTCCACTTTAAAAAGTCCACCGTTGTACATGGTGCTTACGTACTGTTGGATTTGGGAATAGCCGATGATGTCTCCTTGAGGTTTCCGATGAGGAAATCTCAATCCTTTATTAGCAATAAACGATATTACATTATATACTTTACCAGTTCTTTTTAGAGCTCGACAGTAATAGTAATAAGATATACTCGTAAGTAATATATAAGATTTTCGTGCATATAATTTGGGACAGGGGTATGTTCAGAAATTCGTCTCGCTACCTACTTTAAAAATATAGTATAAAAAACTATATAAATGAACACAGAACACCGTCCAGATGACAAATGTCAAAACTGACTAGCTTTGCAATGACGTCAGTGTCAGATCAAGTGAGAGTATCGTGGCTCAAGCTCAGAGTAAATATGTCAAAAAATATAAGAAAATGTCCGAATCCACTTAGTATACACGAAATCAATAAGAGAATTTTGAAGAAGGAAAAAAGGCAGCGTTCAGAATATGAATGTCTGGGCTACAATAACAAACACAGAGATGAAAATTATAAAACGTACGAAATAAAGAAACGTCAGTTTTTAGAAGCGGGAAGAAAATATCAGGAAATGAACAAATTGGCGCTGCTGAATAACAAAGTTAAGCTGGAAGCTGCTTACAACGAGATAAATTTTGATTTTTTAGATGAAGAAGTCGAGGTTTGGATATCAATCGATTATATACGTAATACCTACGTAACATAACTCAAGGGCGTAGCCAGGTTTTCGGGCAAGGGGGGCAAGGTCTTGGATATGGGGGGAGGCAAGGGCTTGACATATTAGGAGTTGAAGTAAATACATATATGGTCGCATATACTTTTCCACTAGAAATAATGACTTTATAAAAAATATGTCAGTTTCGCACTTGAATGTATGTAACGATATTCGTTTCTATTTCTGGTTTTTTTGGGCTTTGAGGGGGCAAGTGCTCCTTCCTGCCCCACCTTGGCTACGCCCTTGGACACATCTTGTATTTTAAACTTACGTCCCTCTATTTTCTTAGGATGATATAATAAATAACGAGAAATACGAAACTGCTGGTTGTGCACTTCGCAAAAGAACCGAGAGACCCTTACATAAAGTAAGAAATTTCTAATTAGTAGTGCATTCACAATCATATAATTTTTTCATATTGAATACAGATACCGGAAATGAATAAACAAGTATGCATGACAGAACCGTGGCTTAGACGCCATCTGGTGTTGAATAAATTTATTCAAGCTGCAAGAACCATCATATACAAGAACAGATTGCTGAAGAACTTGGAAAAACTGCGATGTTTGGATGAAGACAAACTAATGCAATTCGACATAATGAAAAAGCAATGTGATAATGTAACTTATAAGGACATTTTTGATAAATATTTATAAACCCCAGAAATAAACAATATAAATTTATTTATGCACATTCACAAATACTTAAATCTTCTAATCTATAGAACATGTTTAATAATACAAAATCTATTTAAGGCAAAGAAAGAGTTACAGCCAAGCCTTCCAAGCTAAGCTTCTAGAAATTTATTTAAATCACGTCTATTTAAATGAGAACATACAAACAGCAACGGTCTTTCAAAGATCAAGCAATGGAAACGCAGAAGAAAACCCGGAATCCAGTGACAACACATACTGCTGTTGTTCAATGTAATAAAGACTGTAATAGTGTTTGATGTAAAACAGGCTTATGTATTAGGTTGTCAGTCTCTAGATTCATAATAAACATGTTATACCAGTATGATGTATGTGTCATTATTTCTTAAGTATAAAAGAATAAAACAAGTGTAAAATATAAATATAAATATAAAACATGGCGCAGTCATTAAAGTGATAAATTATCGAAAGGAAATATGTACAACTGAAAGTGATATACCGTAAATATAACAAGTATAAGAAAAAAGATAAAATGGCTAACCCAAGCTCAGGCACAGTAAAATTACCGCCAGATTTTAATTTACAAGGAAGTAACGCATCGAAAGAATGGAAATTTTGGAAAATAACCTTTGAAGATTACCTTATAGCGACAGGGCAAAATGAATCTGCTGATAGGATTAAACTTTCGATCTTGAGGAACATCATAGGAACAGAATCTGCAAAATTGATGTCAACATTGGTTATTCCGCAAGAAGAAGAAGACAAATATGATAGTGTTATCAAAGCAATTGACAAATATGTTAACCCACGGGTAAATGAATGTTTTGAACGATACAAGTTCATGAAACGTATGCAGCAGGAAGGCGAATCGTTTGAACAATTTTTAACAGAATGCAGACACTTAATAAAGACTTGTAACTATGATGAAGTAGATGATAAGGAAACTGCAGAAAATAAATCACTAAGGGATAAGATTGTAACGGGAATTAGGGACTCGAATACAAGAGAAGCTTTATTGAGAATCGACCAATTAACATTAGAGAAGGCGTATATTATATTTTTCCTGGGTGAAATATATTTATCAAACGCTTCTACTATTTTTACTGGGTCTTGTTGATCCGTCAACGATAAATTAAACGTATTAAACAGTTCCAATCCTTCTTCTCCTAGAAAATTAAGTAAAATGGCCGCCTTCGTCTTTTTTTCTGAATCATCATGACCAGATGCCGTTAAATATATATTATACTGCTGTTGAAATTTTTTCCAATTTGTGCATAAATTTTCATTAATTTCTAATGGTTTCGGGATTCTATATGATGACTCCATTTTACTTTATTAATATTATATTATGTTAGACCTTCCAGGTTAATATGGGTGTGGCACTTCTTATTAGCCCTTTTATTACTTTTTTGTTTTTATTCTTACACTTATATTCTCACACTTATTATCGCAGTTATTATCACACTTATTATCGCAGCGCCATGTTTTATATTCGTCTATATTAATATAAGACTAGTTGTTTGAATATATATTTTTATTAAACGTTAGTATAACTTTTTGACATCATGTTACAGCCATTATTAACTTATTACTAACTCCGTGTACTGCATGACAGAGCCATCTATGATACACAACAGGGTTAAAATATTATTATGTAAAACCAGCCTTTAAAAAAAGCACTGCATACACAAATACACTACAAAATGTAATGGTTTAATAATTATTTTAGTAGCAATAATTTTGAGGAAATACATATGATTCCTTATACTACCCCACATTTGTCACCCCAGGGTAAGTAATGTACCCTAATTACCTTATTTTCATTCCTAGTTTTATGGTGTAATTTTTTGTTACTAATTATTTTAATCACATATTTTACGTTATACTTGAATAGTTGCTTTATTTGTTGTTTTTTATATAATAAATTACGTTGTTTTTTATACATGTGGGTTGGAATATAGTTGATTTCTTTCCCATTTCCTATTTTAAGTTCCGATTTGTATATTATATACAACAAAAGATTAATAACTGAAAAAAACGTTTTTCCTCGGATTTTATAAACAAATGTAATTGTAATTGTAATTAGAGGAAAAATTCCTTTCTTAATCTCTTGTATTTTGTAATTGTAATTAATTATTATTCGAAAGTAATTGCCCAGCTCTGTTAGGTACGATGGATCCAAAGATTATAATTATAAGTGATATACCGTAAATATAACAAGTATAAGAAAAAAGATAAAATGGCTAACCCAAGCTCAGGCACAGTAAAATTACCGCCAGATTTTAATTTACAAGGAAGTAACGCATCGAAAGAATGGAAATTTTGGAAAATAACCTTTGAAGATTACCTTATAGCGACAGGGCAAAATGAATCTGCTGATAGGATTAAACTTTCGATCTTGAGGAACATCATAGGAACAGAATCTGCAAAATTGATGTCAACATTGGTTATTCCGCAAGAAGAAGAAGACAAATATGATAGTGTTATCAAAGCAATTGACAAATATGTTAACCCACGGGTAAATGAATGTTTTGAACGATACAAGTTCATGAAACGTATGCAGCAGGAAGGCGAATCGTTTGAACAATTTTTAACAGAATGCAGACACTTAATAAAGACTTGTAACTATGATGAAGTAGATGATAAGGAAACTGCAGAAAATAAATCACTAAGGGATAAGATTGTAACGGGAATTAGGGACTCGAATACAAGAGAAGCTTTATTGAGAATCGACCAATTAACATTAGAGAAGGCGATACAATTATGCAGGACCAGTGAACAAAGTCGGAGTCAAAACGAACAATTCCAGCAGGGAACAAGTGGTGAGATCAATATGGTAAGAAGACAACAGAGAAAGTATAATGTAAGTAATAGTGATAAGTTTAAATCACATCATAAAAGAGACAAAAGTGACACTCGAGTTAAAAGGACTGATACATTCAAGTGTAGACGATGTAGTAAAACACATGGACAACGAGAATGTCCAGCATACAATAAAAAATGTAGAAAATGTGGTTTATTGAATCATTTTGCTATATCGTGTAGAGTTAAAAATGTAAAATATGTAGACCAAGAATGTAACAGTGATTGTTCTAGTGAAATATACATAGGTAATGTAAACGTTAAGAAAAATAAATGTAACCGTAATGTAAATATTCATCATGTAAATAACATTTGGGATGAAATTATTAATATTGAAGGTAAAAAAGTTAGAATCAAAATCGACACAGGTGCAGATATAAATATCATGCCATTAAATATATTTGAAAATGTTAATAAACAATTTAGGGTTAGACCGGCAAATTATGTATTAAAAGCTTTTGAAGGTACACAGACCAAACCAAAAGGTATTGTTAATTTAAACTGTAAATATAGAAGTTCAGACATATATGAAGATTTTGTAATTGTTGATAAAGCTAAATATGTACTTTTAAGTGGACGAACATGTGTAAATTTGAACTTGATAAAAAGAATTAATAATGCTAGGTTGGAGGGTAATAATGTTGAAAAAGAAAGATTTATAAAGCAAAATATAAAAATATTTGAAGGTTCGGGAAAATTTTCAGAAAAATATAAAATTACTACTATTGAGAAATTTGAAACAGTGAGTCATCCACCAACAAGAATTCCTCTCGCGATACGTCCAGCACTAAAAAACGAATTAGACAGATTAGTAAAAAGAAATGCGATTGTTAAAGTTAATGAAATTGATGCACGCGCAAATATAAATAGAGTTGTAATTGTTGAGAAACCCAATGGAAAATTGAGACTCTGTTTAGACCCATCGGATTTAAATAAACAAATAGTTCGAAAACCAGGATTAATTTACAATATCGAGGAAATATGTTCAAATTTAAGAAACAAGAGTTTTTTTTCAGTTTTTGATTTATCGGAGGGCTATCACCATCTGGAATTGGTTGAAGAATCCTCTTGGAAGTGTTGTTTTGCGACACCATTTGGGATATATAGATATGTGGTATTGCCATATGGTTTGTCAAATTCACAAGATTTATTTCAAGAAGCAGTTGCTTCAAAATTCAGTGATATTGAGAATGTTCTAATTTGCCACGATGACATGATAATAGCAGGTAAGACTGAAGAAGAGCATGACGAAATAATAAGACAAGTAGTCGACCGTGCCAACAAAGTAAATGCGAAATTTAATAAAGAAAAATTTCAATACAAACAACAACAAGTTAAGTTTATGGGTCAGATATTTTCAAGGGATGGAATGCAAATAGATCCTGATAGAATAGAAGCATTGAAAAAGTTAGAAAGCCCAAAAGGCAAAGTAGAGTTACAAAGAATTATAGGCTCTTTTAATTATATTAGACGATATATACCAAATATGGCAGATTATTTGCATCCTCTGTGTGAATTATTAAAATCTAGTATAGAATGGAAATGGATGCCAAAACACCAGGAAGCCTTCGAGAATTTAAAGAAAATAATATGTAATACACCAGCTTTGGTACCGTTTGATCCTGATAGAAAGACAATTTTACAATGTGATGCATCCAAAAATGGACTGGGATGTTGCATGTTTCAGGAATACGAAAATAAAACACTCAAATTAGTAGCTTGTTCATCACGTAGTATGAATGACCATGAAATAAACTATAGTCAAACAGAAAAAGAATTATTAGGGATTTATTTCGGTACACAAAAATTTCACCAATTTATTTATCATTGTGTTGTTGATGTGCAAACGGATCATAAACCTATCATTGCCATTATGAAAAAGCCTATCTGTAAAATAGGATCTGTTAGATTACAGCGACTAAGATTAAAACTTATGAAATATTCTCTTAATGTATATTATGTGCCAGGTAAGGAAATACACTTTGCAGACATGTTATCAAGATCATTTTTACCACACGTAACATACGACGCAGAAATGATAGAGATGATACATTCTGTATCCAGACACTTACCCATGAGTGATGAGAAGAAATCCGAATTTAGAACAGTAACATCAAATGATCAGGTATTAGTAAAAATAATTGATTATTATTTTAATGGATGGCCCAAATCAAACAAGGTTGAATCGAAATTGAGACCATACTACAATATCAAAGAAGATATATATGTTGAAGCAGGTATTGTATTTGTAAACGACAAAATTGTGGTTCCTAAAAAACTTAGAATGTCAATCATAAAAGTATTGCATAAAGGTCATATTGGTATGAGCAAAACAATAAACAAAGCGAGGAGTTTGTTCTTCTGGCCAAGTTTAACTGAGGATATTAAATTATATATTAAACAATGTAGAACTTGCGAAATGTTTATGCCGCATGATTTCAAAGAACCTCTATTGCCTCACGAAGTTCCTAAACTAAGATTCAATAAAATAGGTGTTGATATATTGGAATTTGGAGGAAAAGCGTACTTAACGTTAATTGATCATTTTTCACATTGGATTGAAATACGAGCAATGCCAGACAAGACAGCAGAATCTACTATAAATATTATGCAAGATGTTTTTACAAGATTTGGATATCCGGAGTACATAGTAGCAGATAATATACCATTTCTGTCAAATAAATGTAAAGAGTATTACAGAAATAAAGACATCACCATAGTAACGTGTTCTCCGCACCACCATCAAAGTAATGGTAGCACAGAAAAGGCTGTTAGTATAGGCAAACAAATTTTACGCAAAAGTTTTCATGAAAATACCGACTACAGAGAAGCATTAACGGAATATAACAACTCGCCAATAATATATTTAAAGGCATCTCCAAGTCAAATTCTCCAAAGTAGACGACTGAAGACACAATTACCAATAACTAGTAAAATGTTAGAACCTAAAATTCAAAACCAAATTTATCCACAGCTTTGCAAACAGAAAGAACATACGAAGTTACACTACGATAAAAGAAGCCGTAAACGAATTCAAGAGTATAAGAACGGAGATAAAATAGTAATTAAAAGTTCCAAGGACAAGATTTGGTATAAAGCAGTTGTCATTGAAAAGGCAAAAGAACCAAGATCATACTGGGTACGGAAAGAGTGCAACAATAAAATTGTGAGACGCAACTCAAGTCAAATAAAAATATCAATAACAAAACCCCAGCCAGGTGACTTGAAATTATTACCAGAACTACAAATAGACCAACACCCGGAAAAAGAACATGTAAATGAAAAAATAAAATCACAAGGTACACATAGTGATAGTAATAACCATAAAAACCAAGAGATAGACGAACCAACTTTGGTCCCAAATCATAATGTTGAAATACCTTCACAGCTTGCATGTAAAACAAATGTTATTAGTAATAAGATCACTCGACATGGACGCCAAGTGTTACCACCCCAACGACTAGATCTTTGAGGGGAAGGTGTTCAATGTAATAAAGACTGTAATAGTGTTTGATGTAAAACAGGCTTATGTATTAGGTTGTCAGTCTCTAGATTCATAATAAACATGTTATACCAGTATGATGTATGTGTCATTATTTCTTAAGTATAAAAGAATAAAACAAGTGTAAAATATAAATATAAATATAAAACAGCTGTGGTATTATTTGTACGAGGTGGCATTAAGAGGAGCGCTTACCTATCGAAAACTATGGCCGCGTACGGTGTCATCGTTTTGCATTTTTTAAATTTATTTTGTATATTTAGAATCTCAAATTTGGGTTAGCGATGCAAAAGGCATAAATTTATAATGTCAAGGTCAGTTTTTGTATTATATATTATGTGTGTTATGTGTTTTAGAAATAACCACAAAAATACATTCACTTGATTAATGTCTTCTAAGTAAGGCTGGCACACCAAAGAAAAAAACGATCTCTACGCACCAGCTACACATTTGATGTACGATATAAAAACAAGAAGAATGAGTGTGCTTAAAACCACACGGCGGAAGTGTAAACTTCATCAAGGCGAGGTTAATAATACCGTAGATAATACGAAATACACGCATATAATATTCAGTAACGTATTAAATAAAACATATTCGCACATTTATTACATTTACGCGAGCATCCGTTTCGTTTGGTCGGTTCGGACGTATGTGTATGTATAAATAGACGATATAAATACTTGCTTACGGTCCCTCGCTTGGTCTGATGATAACGTATCGGCTTCATAACCGTGCGGTCTCGGGATCGAATCTGTTCTGGGACATGAATAAATTTCATTTAAATTTCTATTTAATTGAAATTAAATACCTCTATATGATATATTTATTTATCTTGCTCCCTTAGGGCCGGTTCTACAACTCGTAGATAAAGCTAGTATAATACTATACGGAGTATAAACTTGAAAGTGTCGTTCTACAAATGCTAGATAAGTCTAGTATAGAATAACTTACGGTATAAACTCCGGATACGCTATACCTACATTGTGTGGAAGATAAATATTGGAATATCTCTATTCTGTTTCGTGATTGGTTGGTTAAAATTAGTTTTGAATGGCGGGATAACCTCGGTTTTATGTTTAGTTAGGTTATTTTATTTGTTATATTGCGTTTCACGGTATAATTTATTCTTTCAAAATTATATTTCTATATCAATTGTGGTTATTTGAATCTCCTACAAGTGAATTATAATTAAGCATTGATACTCAGAATATATATCACGAATTTATTTTTGTCACAGTGTTTTAATATGTTAAATAAATATTATGTAATGACGAGTATATAAGTTGAAAGGGTATTTCAATATATTGTGCAAGTATGTTCTTTTAAGGAAATCCCTTTTTAAATTTAATAATTTTGTTTGTAATACACTCTACTTTCTAAATTAAATAATTACAATAAGAAAGTCTTTCAAAAAATTTATTTATAAAATTAACATTTATTTAAATTTAATAATGTTTGTTTCAAAATGTCCATCTCTAATTGATGTTTTTCCTTCTTCTGTTGATGATCTTCTTGCAAAACTTGTAATTGCAAATCAACTAAATGCATTTTTTTGTGGAGAAGCAATGAATATCCTTCCCTATCCTCTGAAATTTAGTTTATAACACTATACCAATTATATATATATATATTGTGGTAGTTCACCAACATGAATCAGTAATGATATGTGGGAAGTACTAGTGTTAATAAAATATACTGTATATGTTCTTGAAGTGAGTATAAAAAAATGAAAGTTGGTAATATTTAATAGACCAAACTATAATTAAGTAAATAGATGTGGGAATATTTGATTTATACTTAAAATAATTGTGAGAATATTAAATGGATATATTCCTATGTTTTTTGTGAATCGTGCAAAGTTGGTTGCATATCGGGGTACGTTGAAGTTTTTCTTGCATCGAGTGGTTGGTTGCCTATCAGGTTTCTTTGTTGCATTAATTTTACCCATTTCTGAAAATAGAATTTTAAATATTACTTGATGTATTTTCATGTGAAATATTATTTTGTAAAAGCTTGTTTAATTAACACCATTGAAAAATAGAGATAATTAGTTTGGATTTTGAATCATAAAGGTTAAAAAATGATGTATAGTTGCGCGCTTAAATTCAAATATGAGAAGTGTCAGATTTTGACATTTTAAATAATAACGTTATAGTATTGAGTATTTGGTTTGCCGAAGTGTGTTAAAGGTTGTAAAAAAATAAGTAAAGAATTAAATTGATAAATTTTTGGAATTACAAAAAGGTATTTTAAATATTCAAGTACAAATAAAATATGTTTTGGATTATCACAATGTGTGTACAAAGATGATTGGATATTAAAAAATTAAGGAATTATTGCCAGGGATATGAGGCATAAATAAAAAAAAGATTCTAAATAAATTTTAGAAAGCAGTAGTTGTATTTTCGGAAAAACGAAGTTTTTCTCCGAAAAATACATAATAAAGTTATCAATTATTGCGTAAAAGTGTAAAAGAAGTGATAAAGATAGAGTGGAGAAGAAAACAGATATTTTTTAGGTGATTTAAATATTTTCAAGAATATTACCATTTATAATCATACAAATATACTTGAAAAATTATAAGAAGAAAGGATTTTAGTTACTAATAAAGTAATAAATGAAGAGTATTTAAATTTGAGAAGTAAGCGAATAAATACATTATTAAAATTTAAAAATAAACTTACCACATTGGTAAATATCCAAGAAGAAAAATCCATATTCGGCCAGAGAATTATTACACAGGAGAGTTGTTCGAGTTCCAGAATTTGTACTAGTATTTCAGTCCAGGAATTGAAGAATTCGAGAACTTCAAGTAGGCAGATTATATCCAAGTGTTACAGGCGTGAGAGATTCTGAGGTGTATTAGCATAGCAGGCGAACACAGGTATTCCAGTCCGGTGGAGAAATAATTCGTGGAAAGACAAGTATCAAGGAACAGCACGCAAGCGATCGACGGTTCGAGTTTCCAGGTGATAGCAGATTTGAAGGTATTACAGGATAGCAGTTATTACAGTCCACGTTCCGAGCATTCCAGACAATTAGGCAAAGGAAAGGATCTACATCTTTGAAACCAGTAAATGTCATCTTCGAGCTAAAAAGAAAATCGTTTGGATTACAAGAAAGAATACCAGTTTAATATTTATGACAGGTCGTATAATTATTTGGAATAATATGAATTTAACAGTTTCGAAAATAGTAAAAGTATATCAGAATTTAGAAAACTTTTAAATAACCGTACATTATAACGTTGTTGATAATTAAGAACAGATATTTTGTATTCTCCTTTCACAACATAAATTTGTGACTGCATTTAATAATTTTAGAAATCAAAGAATCTGATTGGCAAACTAAAACTAAATAAGTTAGGTGGGAAATTGATTTTCAAACAAGAACTATACAGTATTTTTAAAATAGTATAATAAATATACTTACTTGCTTACATTTCGGTTCACGAAAGGTATAATTTCGTGCATTAATAAATTTTCTTAAGAGTTTTTTTTAAACAAGCTTGATACTTCCATGTATGTTTTGTTGGGGATTGTGTTGGGAACTACCATTTGATTTATAATTTGCTTGGTTTATTAAACAAATAAGTTTTGATATATTTGTTTTTATTTGGTATGTGAAGAAGGTTCTTGAATTAAATTGATGAAACAGATATGACGCTTAGAACCTTAACCTATAAATAGAAAAACAACTGTCAGTGATTATTTTTATTATTTGAATAGTATGCTAATACATACCTTGATATTGAGTTTATAGTAAGTATTATTTGAAGATAGATTTGAAACACATATAATAATTCACTTGAGAATTACTGTTTTGTAAAATTTGATTTATAAAATAAAGAAATATAAGACGTAAATATCCTACGATATGTGCGGGTATTGAAGAAATTACATATAGGCAACTGTTTGACTTTGATGAATCAAGTGAAGTTAGCAACATATAAAAATAATTAGTTTAAATATTTTAAACAAGAACTGAGTTAGTGAGGGCATAAATAAAAAAATATACCTGAGAGAATTAGAAAATAGATATAAATATTACATAGAAGATTTCAAATTTTTTTTATTGACGGTAATAAATACATGATTTAAATACATAGTAAAAATAAAGATTATTGAATTTACCTGAGTGTAATTGTATCTTCTATTATTAAAAGGTATTGTTACAATATATATATAATTAAGCATCAAATGGATTTTTGATAGTGTTTACTTCACATATCTTCATATTCTATCAACAAATTCAGGGTACACCTATGGGACTTTCCCTTTCACCAGTAATCGCAGAGATAGTTATGAACACTATCATAAAGTTTGTAACAAAAGGCTTGGATTACAATCTGGAGTTCATATGGCAATATGTAGATGATATTCTGTGTTGCATTCCAAACACCAAGATAGACACCACACTAGAACTGTTTAATGCATATGACGTGAATCTCAGATTTACGGTCGAGATAGAAACAGATAAATCCATCCCTTTTTTAGATACCTTGGTTACTAATGAACATAACAAGCTTAAACTCAGATGGTATAGAAAACCATCCAATTCAAATAGACTCTTAAATTTTCACTCCAACTGTCCTAAGAAATATAAAATAAACCTAATAAAATCACTAAAAAACAGAATTACAAAAATTACTCACACAGATTACCTACAACAAGATTTACACATCTTAAAAAACATTCTGTTAGATAATAGTTATCCGAAATCATTAGTGAACAAAATTTTATTTTCTAGCACCACACATAACATACACCACAGAATTACAACAACACAAGACAAAACAACTAAAACAGAAAATGATGAAAACATGATTAAATACAAAAAAATTCAATATATCCCAGAACTAACCAACAAAATTAAGGCTTTATTTCAAAAAACCTGTTCCATTGCATATACAACAGCGTTCTCAAATGCAAAACTATATACGACATTAAAAGACAAAATACCAACTGATATGAACAACAATGTGGTGTATGCTATCCCCTGCGAATGCAATATATATTACTTTGGACAGACAAAACAAAGACTAAAAAACAGAATAACCCAACATAAGAGTGACAGCAGAATTAAACCGCAATCATGTGCTCTAGCAAATCACGTATCAACCACACACCATACACCGGACTATAGCAAAGTTAAAATTATCTTCAAAGAACCAAATTACAATCGGAGAATGTTCTTAGAAACCCTATCAATTAGAGCCTCAACTCAAAATCTAAATACAAAATCAGATTCAAAAATGTTTAGCAATATATATGACATATTTTTACCCAAATTAAAGAGCCTAATAACAAATAAATTATCCTACATTTAAACAGTGATAAATATAACTTAACAAATGGTCTCGGTATAACATACACATACGAAAATAAATAAAATATTTTTACGATAGACACATCATAAAAATACAAGACAAAAATTCACAAAAAAACAATGCAATATAAATACGAACAAACAGGTGAGAGAAACTGCACATAAAAGACATATACTATAGGTATAATATTAAAACGAAAACTCTTGAGATTTCAAGCAGAAATTTTATCCATTAACGCATTAATATAATTGATATAGTAATAAAATTTTTTTGAGTTGTGCACGTGACAAATATGTGTTTTGTAATAGGCGTTACTGCTTTTATAAATAATGTTTTCCTAAACAAAAAACTGTATTAACCAATAGCAAATGTAAGTATTTGTATAATTTTTAATTAATGAAAACAATTTGTTTTCTCTGTTTTTAACATGTAAAAACATTATTATTTTTGTTTGTCCGTGGTTAACATGTAAAACATCATAACTTTTGTTTGTTTGTTTCAACTATTAATCAAAACAGTTTATATTTTATTTTATTCTGAATTTTTAACATCTTTTGTAAAGCACGTTTTCTTTAAATACACAGGTCTGAAGAAGGTTTGAAAACAATAAACCGAAACGTCACAAAGCTATAATAGTGTTTCAATTTTAACACCCAAACAACCCTAATTCTGTCATTTAAGACAGTAATTATCTTGTTTTATCAAGAATTACCAAATAGTGGAATACATCAGCAGTTACAAAACTGAAAACCATTGAAGTTTATATATATATATATAGGAATAATAGGTTCTTGGGGAATCTAGCAATCATAAACTGGTTGTGCTTTAGTTCTTTATTCTTTCTGCCAATATTTCGTACATATGATCGTGTACTTCATCAGGGCATCAAAATGCGAACTGTTTATGTGGACAATATCACATGATAAAGAAGTTCATGTTACTTTAGGATTGATTTTCATTAACATTATTGGTCTTAACAGTGGTTATGATAATGATGTTCACAGATTATCATTGAACGGTCAAGAACAAAATGTCACACAGACATTTTGTTCTTGAGTCTAGAGTTTTTAATGAATTTTAATCTGTGAACATCATTATCATAACCACTGTTAAGACCAATAATGTTAATGAAAATCAATCCTAAAGTAACATGCACTTCTTTATCATGTGATATTGTCCACATAAACAGTTCGCATTTTGATGCCCCGATGAAGTACACGATCATATGTACGAAATATTGGCAGAAAGAATAAAGAACTAAAGCACAACCAGTTTATGATTGCTAGATTCCCCAAGAACCTATTATTCCTGTGTTCTAACGGCAAAGACTTCTTGCTTTATATATATATATATATATATATATATATATATATATATATAAATAGACGATATAAATAATTGCTTACTGTCCCGCTCTTGGTCTGATGGTAACGTATCGGCTTCATAACCGTGCGGTCTCGGGATCGAACCTGTTCTGGGACATGAATTTATTTATTCATTTAAATTTCAATTCAATTGAAATTAAATAATAATAAAATTGTTCCCTTAGTCGACTCGAGCCGACATTACCCGAACGAGCGTTACATATCCGAGCATTTCATATCCGAGCGTGACGGGTCAGTCTTGTTCACTGCCTACAATCAGCGCAACGCGCCTAAAGAAGTTTACACTTCAAAAATCAAATTTATGTAATTATATTTGAAGATAAAAAAAATAAAATAGTAAACATTGTCACACACATTTCACGCAAGTGTTTTTCGAAGCGATCGCATCGTCTATCCCCACTTTACGGTATCTCTACCACGTCTAGCGAAGACGCAAATCTATCGGAATCGGTCGGCTGGCTATTGCAGACTTGAATCCGAACGACAGACAGTTTTTGCAATTAGAAAGAAATGCAGTACCTATAATATTGGAGTGTATATAACAGATGGGCAAGCGGAAATTGATTTATTATAAAAAAATCAACAAAACAAAAAAAGAAAAGAGATGAAATTGAAACAAGGACCAAGGTCCCACAGATTCTTTATTTTAATTACGACGACCGGTTTCGTGAGTTTAAATACTACTCACATCATCAGGCCAAGAATCCCAAAAAAGACTACCTTCCTTGCACCAGCAACCACATCCGTGTAAAAATCATATGTCTCAACAGACAGTACTGAAAGTCTTTGCGTTTGACCGTTTGTTTGTGAGTGTTGTCCCATATACAAGTTTTTTAAATATAACAGAATTGTATGTAAATTATAGATTATTATATCATTGACACACAGGAATAATTTTGATTTATTCCTTTTTATTTTTTGAATAAAAATTTATTATCAGTACTGTCTGTTGATACATATGATTTTTACACGGATGTGGTTGCTGGTGCAAGGAAGGTAGTCTTTTTTGGGATTCTTGGCCTGATGATGTGAGTAGTATTTAAACTCACGAAACCGGTCGCCGTAATTAAAATAAAGAATCTGTGGGACCTTCGTCCTTGTTTCAATTTCATCTCTTAACTATCCACCCACACATGGCCCATCATACCAATTTAAAAAAAGAAAATATGCAAGTCGAATGAAAAATCAAAATATGACCGAAGTAATTATTAGTCTACAATTTTATTTACATTATTTTTATATTTGTTAATTCGATTCGGTTTAACTAAGTACATAATACCAATATGCGAGTAGATTTCAGAATTTAAATATTTGACGATTCATTTTATGTACCTAAAAATTAAAATTTTCGACCCATGGTAACTGTTTCGCGTAATTTTTAATCATTGTTTTGAAAACGTTTAAAACTTAAAAATTGTCTGTTAGCCTACTTGAAAGAAGCCGTAATTAATTATTATTCCCATTAAATTACCGGTTTAAAACCTTTTTCTTAGAAAATTAAGGGGTTACGTTTCTTACAGTCCATTTTTAATACATACGCTTTCGCTGTTGAGTCTGATGCAGCTTGCCTGGATTTATCATCCCCTGAAGGGGTTAATGTTGGAAACCCTGAACACATCTGTTTAGGCAACTCACAAGATAATGGGAAATGCGTATGACAATCGAAACTGTAGACTTTCGGCATTATTTACAAATTTACAAATTATTACAGTTGCTCAAATATTTCCAACAATAGTGAGTCGATATCCGAGATTAGCGATGACAAGCTTCCAAATGAAAATGAAGCTGAGGAAGATAATTTTCTTGTAGAAAAAGAAACCAGGAACGATAATGGCGAAACGAATATAGAAGGCCGTAGAATATTTGACATTTGGTTTTAATTCAGCAGTTAAAAACTTTTGGAGTCCATGAATCACCATATGGATGCAATTCAACTAACATGTTTTTTTAAAGAATTGAGAAATGGGTTAAATTGTAAATTTGTATTTAAATAATGGATATGTGGTGCAACTGAAAAACTGTATTCTAATATTGCACTTGATAGCTCAAAAGATATGGGCATAAATGACGAAGCTGTGGTAAGAGATTTAAATCACCTGGAAGTCATTATGATTACGGTGTCTATGTGTTATTGTAGTATTTGCTATTTATATATGTTTTAATGTATGAACATAGTAATTAGACTCAAAATAATGTTAGGTGTCCCCGGGAAAAGTATGAACTAATGATTTTGTTATGGTAATCTATGCTATTTATATGTATATTAGTGTAAAGGCAACATTTTCAATTTGAAAATAACGTACCGTCAAGGAATCTAACTTTAAATATCAAAATTTGTTTTACGATGATACAATATACTATACAAAGATATACGCTTTGTGCAGAATTTACAAGAGGTATATTTTTACAATCCTGGCAAAGAACATATTTTACTATAAAACATCTGTTAAAAATAGTATGTCCTTATGAATAGTTTTCATACGTACATAACCTACAATCCCGGCAATTTTTTACTGACATCGCTTAAACAGCTGATACATTGGCAATATGAAGATGGTAACATGTGTACAGTCCCTGGTGAAAACATTGAATCTTCATTGTATGACCGATATCGACCGAACTCATAACGATGTTACTTACTGTAGTGGGACTCTGTGCACTATCGATATCCACTTTCGTCTCGTCTTGGTGAAAATTGGTACTCTGTATCAGTGTTGCGATATCTAGGGAAATTTCCCTAGATCTACGGAATTTTATGGTCATTTAGGGAAGAGGGAATTTTAATAGAAATCTAGGGAAATCTACGTTTTTATTTTAAAATTATTAATCACCAGAAAATTTATTACTATCATCTGGTATTTAATCTACCTATAATGTCACAATTCATTTTAAAACGTTTTAAACTTAAACCACTGATTACTTGATTGTTTCTAAGAGTAGTATGCCAGCTTATGACAAGTAGAAAATTTAAGGGTTAACAACATCTGCACACATTCCGAATCGGTGCTCTGCTTTATCGCTTTTTGCAAATCGATCGAATGACTACAGTATAATAAAATAATTCCTGCTCTGATGTTAAAACAGCTTTTTTATAATATTTTTCACATTTGAAAACAAGATTTCGTGGAGTGAATCGTTGTGAACGTATTATGTAGGACGTAAATATTTGAATTTTATAATTCATTAATAGTTTAGATTTATCGGTTCGTTTAATAAGTTGCGCCTTTCTAACTACAGCATAGTTATATTTATTTAATGTAAGCATATATAGATACGAAATTACTTTTTTTATTGCCGAGGTTTAGCTTATCTGATTCTTGCTTTCAGGTTTCGGCTGTTTCTTATTTATTAAGGATTTTTTTTAATGACAAATAGAGGACGAGATTTCAAATGAATTTCGTAATCGTTCAATACTAAAAAAATATCATCTATATTTTGTATTTTGCTCAATATGTTAGGTGTCTTTGAAACAAAGATGGAAAATATTAAAAATAGACTATATAATTCAATAAATACAAATCTAAAATATAGTGCACCCAAGTTCATGCAGAACAGAAAACAGATAACCCATAATTCGTGCCTTTCAGTTTCTGTATTTTTATTTTTGAGTTAATAATTAATGTTTTTGAATAAAAAAATAGATTAGGAGAATCGAATTAAGTTTTCTAATAGTTTAATACTAAAGAATACCAACTTCAATTTATATATTTTTAAAATTATGCAAGGCAGTTCAAGGTAATTTAGGGAAATCTAGGGAAATTTTAACAAGAAGTCTAGGGAAATAAAAAAAAATCATCTCGCAACCCTGCTCTGTATAACATTTTTGTCGTCGATCTCGCTTCCCCTTCCATTCGCCCACTATCGTCTTCAAGCGAAGCCAAGGGATGTCTCGTTTAAAAAGAGACGTCTCTCGCTTTGCAACTTCCTGCGCATGTAAGAGAAAGACAGAAAATAAACTAGGTACTAAAGTGTAGTAATATAAAGAAAATAATTTGGGCAAGTCATAAAACATGTGGATACCGCAAGTAAAAATATTTTTTTCAAAATTGCTGTATCATTTTATTTCTATTTCGTACACCCTTTAGGTAAGACGATTTTTATATTTGCTTTACATTTGATATTTTCATTACTTTTTGGATTTATTAAATATGAATTAGTAATTCTTTGAAATATCTGCTTAAAATATATATGGAAAGTTTCGTTAAATTTGTGTCATTATTTTACATTTGATATTTTCATTTCTCTTTGAATTTATTAAATGTTAATGAATAATTCTTCAAATATCTACTTAAAATATACCGATAGGTCCAGCTCGGAACGGGCCATACATAGGCAACAATATACGTATGGACGTAATGCTATGTGTGCTGACTATGGCCCGTTCCGAGCTTGACCTATCGGTATGTGGAAGGTTTTGCTGTATTTTAGTAATTATTTTATTTATAAGTATAAACATATATATTATATTAGAGGTCGATATATGTATAATACATGTTATGTACAAAATATTTATGCAAAATCAGCAATATTACAATCTGATTACAACTAGCACACCAAGAAAATATTACTAAATAAAGCGAATCTACAACAGTAAATGTAATGAATTTGCTGATTATACTTCCCGGTAATGCAAACAATTTTGCGATTTCAACAAATTCCCTAAAACACTGACAAATATTTTTAAAGAAGGTAGTATTCTTCCGATCTTTGCCGAACGCGTATCGATAGTTACACAGAGTACCATTCAAAGCGAGAATCGTTAGCGATAATCGATATCGATAATCGATTCAAGTCGTTGGAAGTCGAAAGTACACAGAGTCCCACTACTGAATACGCTTTCCAGCGAAAATCGTTATGGACCGGATAACGACAACTTGCTTTAAGATAATCGTTCGCATAACGATCAAGTTACAGAATAGGGGTGTTAGCCTTAAGAAAGTTCGATCATTGAGTATACGTCTTAGCGTTCAGTCAGCTAGTCTTATGGTCGTAAGTTTCTTAGGACCGCGTTAGGACATGACCTTGAAAGTTCGTAAAATGTAGGACTAAGTTAAGACTTCGTTAGCTAGATCTAAACCTTGTGTGGTAATACCTACGAGGAAAGAATAGAACAGGAGTCTTGTTAAAAATAATATTTGTCCAAAGTGGTAACTCAATATGGCCGCCGCAATGCATAGGCGTGCATAAATATTTTGTATAGGGTATATGTACAATTCTGCGCAATAAAATGGCGTACACGTCTTATTGCTAATTTTGACATTATTTTGCCATTGTGAAAACGGCTTAAGTTAAGTATGACAAATTGAATTATAGCGTCAATTCAATTTGTCATACATGACAGATATTCAAACAAGTCATATTTACATAATCGTATAATAAGTGTACGTCAGTTTAATGCACAGAACTGTACCCTTCGTATGTTCTCGATAATCATTCAAAATAGATTCTTAGTCCAATAATAATTAAAGAAATATCATGAGTGCATTATTTTTTCAATTCTCTTATTCTTTTTAATATTTAATAGTAACATTTATTCTAACTGTATTAAAGAAACCATTAAAAAAAAACATGCCTAGGATATGTATGTTACGCCACTGAACACATAATCAAACATGTCAGATATATGACAAGTTATTCAAAATATATACTTTATCCACAACTATTAAGTAATATATGTATTAAATACGCGATTTCTATCAAGTAATGCCATGCATTACTAAATACTGTTGAATAATAATGACACTTCGATGCAATAATATTTATTACTCCACCGTTGTGTCAAATTTGACATTTCATAAATATATTTATCGCCAACCGTCAGTAAAGTGATGCGTTACCATAGCGTTTTGCGGAGGTAAAGAAACACTTTATCGTACTGTACAATAAAGTACTTTACCTGCCGCTAATATCTGTCAGCGTAGCATGACTGATGACTTTTAAAAATAAATCGTTTGTCACTGTCATAAACTGTCAAAAGTTATTATATCTTTATTTCTTAAATTAACAATTTTAACGGTTGGCGATAAAATTTTGTATGCACCACGTCAGTAAAGTACCTTTACCGAACTCGTCTGTTACTCGCCGCGCTCGCTTCACTCGCTTGGCTCGTAAACCAGACTCGTTCGGTAAAGTATCACTTTACTGACTTGTTACATAAATAACTATTATATATATATGAATTTAAGCAACTGTAATGTAACGATTAATAATTATTATAAAAATTAATTTTTTGTGTATTAGAAACGTCACTATTAATAAATAATGTTGTTCCTTTATCTCTTTATCTTTTGTATTTTTGAACAAACATATATAGTTGTGAATATGCGGTATACATAAATCGCATTTTTTGTTTGCCGTGTCAAAATGTCAACTTCTGACAGTGTTTGTAGAAAGAAATATTGTTCTTTATCTTTCGTATTTTTTGAACAACATTTAAGTTGTGGATAAAGTATAGTATTTAACTCGCGTATAATGGCTATTACCCACTCAGATGTTACAACACTCGCCTGACGGCTCGTGTTGCAATTTCATCTTCGTGGGTAATAGCCATCATTACACGCTTGTTGAATAATATACTATTATAAATTATTATTGCCTGTGTTGAATACCAATTTGAAATTTACTTTACCGATGAAGAGAAAAGTAAGATTCTTCTTTTTTGTCGTTTTAGAACGACCACAAGCCACACAATTCACCATTATAAAAGCACTAAAGTCAATTTGACCAATAACTGACCTGCCTTAAAGCGGTAACTTCCGTCTAAATCATACCTATTCCGCAACCACTTTATTATCACTCCTGTTCTATTCTTTCCTCGTAGGGTAATATGTACGTACACAGCTACGTACCTACAATTATGCAAGCGTAATTTGTAAATTTTATTTCTGTATAACGTGTACTTTTAGGGTTAAGACTAATTCTTAGGACTACCTAAGTAACGGAACGCTGCATAAACTCACCATTAGACCATTTAAACATTATTATAGACACGAACATTAAGGTAGGCGTGTGACGTCACCCGTGGGTTTGTTTCTGCTGTGGTTGTATGTCTAACGTGCGTTTTAACGTTATAGGCACTGTGATATAAATTGTTCTAATTTTATTTATCAAATATCTTTGGACATATAAATTATGTCAAGATCACCTTGAGATGTTCTTCAGTACTATTATAAGGAGTCATTGTGGATTTAACAATAATCGCTCTCCTAATTAATTTCTGGCTGCATATAAGAAGTTGTTAGTGCATAAAGAAGTTGCAGGTTCTTTACATGCAAATTGTATTCAACAGGCACCAACAATTCTTTTTGCAATGACTACTACTTCGTCAAAAAAGAAACCAGAAATTGAGCCAGAAATTTATGATTATGATAACAACAGTGCTATAGCTAGTTTACATTATCCTAAAACTTTATCAGTGTATGTTCAAGATTCTGTAGAATACGTCGATAGATTTGTGGTAAAAAACGTAAAAAAACATTTAAATCGCGACATATTGCTATAGCTTTGATTTCAAATTAAAATATGGTAATCTTGTACCAGCATAACTTAATCAAAACTACGATAATACAAAGCAGCATAATATACAACGAATGCAGAGATTGCGTTGACATGTAAAAAAAATTTCTTTATTAAATTTATAAATTCAATCCCTATTAACATTCGTATTATTCTTGTAGGTTCTAGCAGTGATCTTTCTTTTATTTTCCAACAACATTTCTTATTTAAAAATTAAATAGGATAAGGTTACTAATAAAAAACTAAATCTCATAAAATATTTATATTCAATTTAATATCTTATAACAATATTGGTGAAGTAATTCTCTTGCCACATGTGGCTGTAAAAAGAAATTGTCCTTTTTACTTTCCAATTACAAGCAAAAAAAAATGTGTATTTTATAAATACGAAAACACATTGCATTATAAATACGCAAAACACCTTACTTTATATATATATATATCATATAGATTCAAAATAAATAACACTCTTTGCTATATTCAAATTTTAACATTGTGTAGTTTCAAAGAAATAAAAATTTTCTTATACGACGCTGAATTTCGCTTCAACAAAGACATTCATTCTCACGAAATGCCTCTGAAGATACAAAATCTCGCAGAGCAGAAAACACCTTGATAAGACTGTCACCAATCATCATATGCAAATATTTACACGTTGTACATACCACAAATTGGCTATTGTCCATCAAAAATGCTCCTACCTTTACGTATCTAAATATGTTTGGAATCCCTATTAAAATTTTATTTAATAACTTGTTAATAATGTACAGCTAAGATCCCTAGCAAACATTCCCACGTTGTGCCATTAATGCCCTTTTACATCATTAACAATACTCCCATGATTTGTTACATTAATCTACTTATAGCAAAGAAGATAATATTCTTATTCAAAATATTAATAAGTTTTAACGCTTTGCTAAAAATGAATATTTTCACATAGCATCTTTAGCATAATTTATTTTAAGAAAAACTTACTTATAATGTTCATACATATCATAAAATTCCTCTTGATATTGATCTACCATATTAATGATAAAAAATAAATGAAATTAAACTAAATGACAATAAATTAATTATGATATGATAAAGTACTTATTGAAAATCAAAAATAACTCAATACATTTACTACAAATGATTTCTATGCAGTGTATCTGTACGCCTGCAATCATCAAACAGAATTTTAACTGATTTTAACATTCGAACAAAATCAAAGATCGACCGCTTCTTCTAAAAGATCGGCAACTTCTCCCGAAGATCAGCGACTTCCTTTTTCCGTCGTTCCCGGCCTTTTGTGCTTCTCGGTGATCGGAAAAAACCATTCTTCGTCTGCAGCGCCACAATTCACGCACTTATGTTTATGTTGGCATTGTCCTGCTCATATTTATTTTCTTCACGTTTTTCCCTAGGCTGACCTGTACCCATATTGTTTTGACATTTAGAAATTGCACAAAAATACACGCACTCAAATTGTTTATTATTGCTTTCATTCAGCAGACACAACAGTTGCGCAACTGTTCAGTGATCATGTCCCGTAGACGAGCGCTCACTCTGAACATGTTCAGGAGCGGTCGCCATTTTTGTGAGCGGAAAAATTCTATGCTCACTTGGTGAGCGTATTCTGTACGCATGCGCCATTGATTCATTCCAAGACCAACCTAATACATACTTCTGAAGAAAGTTACTAGAAAAGTAAGATACAGCAAATTAAAGGTATTGTGCAGTAATAAATGTATTATAATATTGGAGTTCACTCAGTATTTTATTAGGGGTTGGAAAACCAGCCCTTCCACTAAAAACTATGTCAAACCTTAATGCAGAAAAACAATTTATTATTATTGTTTATTCGGTTTAATCTCTATAATTTTAACATGTGGCAGCAATGAAAAGTACAGATGACAGACGATGACATAAAGGTGAGCGGTCCTGTCCAGCGTACACTCAACTGTTGTGAAGTGAACGGTTGGAGCGGGATCGGTTCCCGATCCGCCTGCTGAATGAAAGCATTGTTAATGTCTATGCACATTCGCGATCTTGTCTTGGGTAGGTATATTCTTCCTCTATTAACGCCATCCCTCATTGTATTTGTAGATGAATTTGTTGCCTTTTTCACCATTGTTTAAATACTTCCTTCTTCCATTGTTTAACACTATCCGTATTTTTCTTTTGCAGACATCTCCTTTAGAAATAATAGGAAAGACATTGCATACGACTGGAATACTTCCTTTTATAATTACTTTGTCAGGAACCTGGACCTTGACAGCTCTATCCCTGTCTTCAAACCACCTTCTCTCGTCTTCGTGTAGGTTAATTTGTATGCAGCTGTTAACAACATTAAACATTGTTTTTTCTTTGTAGATGTATTCAGATTAAACCAATTTTAACCTGCTATTTCTGAAGTTTTTTGCTTTATTACATCGTGTCGAATAAAAAATATACCTTTTTACATATTCCTTTTTAAAATTATGCTTAGATATAAGTGTCAGGTATTTATCGTATTGTTAAGTGTGACCATAGAATGTCTAACAAATAACAATCTTTATAAACTTATTTTATTTCTTACGTCTACTCATGATGAAAGATGTTTTCATGTCTTGAATGTCTAATTTCACCCTTTTCATACAACTTTACGGCATTCAAATGACTAACTCTTTTGACTATTCCATCCTTCATCATTACTCTCTCTCTGTTATTTATTTTTAACACATTATTAAGTTTGAATAGTGGTTTACTACTCAATATATTTAATGCCACTCTTACATAATGCATAAAATTTGGTTCGGCCTTTGTATACTGAAATTGCATCTTGTGCTCCTCATTTCTATAAATATAGAATACATGAATTTTATTTTAGTGTTTATTTTTATACCTTTCATATAAATTTTGTTGCAATTTTAATTACCATATACCTATCATCATAATGTTACGCCGTTGCGGTTATGCAACTCATGATACATTTTCCCATAATTATACTTACTACTAAAAATTATTTACTTATTCTATTACATAATTTATCTGGTTATTTTATAATGCCTAACCAATATAGGGGTCACGGCAATATGTTTAAAAGCAATCCAGTGTGACATATATACTCATCTACATTAATAATTAAAAAAAACTATAGTAATTTTAAGCAGTATTTAGTTGCAGCCATCGAAAGACGTCATTCATATTTGTAAAATTGCTGAAAGTGAAATTAGAATTTTAGATAAAGCCAACAAATTAAAAGAAAAATAAAGTAACAACTAAAGTGTATATAAATGTTTTGAGCAGTGTTCATGATATCATTTTCAATAATAAAAAACACATTTATGAGCACGATGTTGACAATAATCATATTGCAAATTTAATTAAAATTATTAGTTTTAATTATTGTAAAGTTAGATTATATCAAGGTGAATGCATGAACGAATATTCGAATAAATTAAGAAATAAATTTCTTAATAATAAATGTGTACCACAAATTGCTTGAGTTTTATTTTTGAATAACTAAAAACTACAGTACACAGACCGAGTGCTAACCGCTGGGAGGAGTCCTCGCTGCGCGAGTGTGAGAGAGAAAGTATTCGGAAAAAAGAAATGATAACATTTGTTCATCATCGCATACATTAACCGGACGAAGGAGTAAATGCAGATAAGAAATTGTAATATACTGAAAAGAGATAGATACATATATAGAAAACATATTGCACTTCATGTGTAACGCTTGACAATTATTCCAGTAGTGGGACTATCGATATCCACTTTCGTCTCGTCTTGGTGAAAATTGGTACTCTGTATAACATTTCTGTCGCCGATCTAGTTGCCCCTTCCATTCCAGTCTCGTTTAAAAAGATACATCTCTCGCTTTGCAACTTCTTGCGCATGTAATAACAAGACAGAAAACAAAGTACATACCTACTAAAGCATAAAGTGTAGTAATAACAAAGAATATTACCCTTACGGTAAAGAAGCGACACTCCATAAGAAAACTCAGTTTACTTTTCAACGACCTTCGGCCATTTTGAAACTACTAATTCAGTGGCGCGCCTTTCAGTCCATTGGCGTAGAACTGCCGAATATTGCCAAAATAAATTATTATCATATTTAAACAGTAGTTATTCGGCAATTATTATACGTGGATATCCAAATAATACTTTTGTAAGTATTTTGTTTGGAATGTTTTGAAGAGGACAATTAAGAGACAAAATTTACAAGTAATAAACAGAATTCTTTAATAATATAATTCATAAACAAACATATATATTTAACACCAATTATATATAACAATAAAATAATTTGATATAAAAATAACTACAACTACAAACTAGAAATAGTAATTATTTTTGTCGACTTCCCAGGTGTTCTTTTAAAATCTGCATTAGCTCTTTTGAGAGTATAAAAAAATTTTAACTTACAAAATAATTTCATTAAGTACAACCTGGGGAAGTCTTCACATGGCATTCAAAAAGGAATTTGTTCAAGCACTTTAATGAAATTTAATCCAACATTATCTGTAATTGTAAAGGTTTAAAAATGTTGCACCAAACACAATTTCTCTGATATACTCTACAAAATCCAAGGTAGGTATACATAAATTGCAAAATGTTGATTTTTCTTTGGTTTCCTAGGCATTTAAATGGCACATAATTGTGCTTGCACTTAATTCCTTAATGTACCTACCATATTGTGAACACTTATTACATGTATGTTTATCCAAACACTTTTTCATAAAATATCCGCAAACATAATTTAATTTTCAGTTCAAACCTTAACTTTCTTTTTCGGGGTGTACTGAAAGACAACTTTTTATGTGTTTTAGTAGCCACAGGACTTCCTCTCGTAGTTACTCTATAAACAAAAAAGGATACAATTATTGTATGAAGGATAAGTTTGATCTTAAACTTACGGTGAACTAGACTAGAATGAGCAAGGTAGGTCTCAGGATTTGCTTCCTCTGTTAGTCTATTTACAAAAAAAATGCAATTCGATGAATAGTGAGTCTTCATTTTAAACCTACAATGGGCGGACATTTTTATCTGCTGGTAAGTACTGTGTTGGTTTTGCATGGCATTGTAGTCGATTCTTCAAATCATTCAGAAACATATGTGCTTCAAAATGTTTCGTGCATACTCTTGTTTGTTTTAAAAACTATTCGTCTTTCCCTATTAAATCTGGACGACTGCAGGTTTGAATCCATTCAAAACGCCTGATAAAAAGAAAAATATTGTAATAAACTTTAAGTAGGTATGTACATTAGTGCAATTCTTTGTACGAAAAAACTAATTCCATAATTTCCAAAAGAATATTACAAAAAAGATATTAATGTTTACCTGTTTATATCTCCCGGAAAGTAAAAAAAGCTTACATTTTCAAGATTTTCCACCACAACTAACCAATGATCAATACATTAACAAGTCAACAAATTTTCAATTTACTTCAAAAAACGCTACTATAATTTGTTTATACCGCACAAAACAAACAGCTGACGTCTAGCAACAGTTAACGGCCATTTTGAGAATATACATGCGCATTGGAGCGTTCTGAAAATGATATCAGAGTGTCGCTCTTTACCGTACGTTAGGTAATATTCTTTGGTAATAAAAAGAAAATAATTTGGGCAAGTTATAAAACATGTGGATAACACAAGGAAAAAACAACAATGAAACTAAAGGTATATTACAAAATATAGAAAAGAAAACTAATAGAATAGCAAGTGCTATGGAAACAATGGTATAATCATTAAGCAATATTTCAAGTACTATGTTAGAATTAATTTAAAATAAATAGTTTCTTAAGCTAAGGTGTTTCATTAAAGAATTATTTATATATCACCATTACTATTTCAATAAATAAATTGATACTGTTAAAGTTCGTCATTAAAAGTTATGTAATTGAATTGCAAACCTTGTAATTTGTACTACAATGCTTTCATAAAATGTGTAAAATAAACAGTCAATAATTAAATTAATACACTTATAAATTAAAATATATTTATATTTCCAGAACATTTATGGTTTTACATTCGTTAAAATTAAAAATATAAAGTATTAAGCATGCTATACCTAAAACAATTAACATTATACATTACTATATACATACAACATGTAGGAAGAGTAAAACTATTTTATAACAGCATCTATCTTAAATATTTAAAATATTCATAAATTCTTCAGTGCTGTAGTAAACATTATTCAGAGGGTTTTTTTGAAGTGTAAACTTCTATAGGCGCGTTGCGCTGATTGTAGGCAGTGAACAAGACTGACCTGCAACGCTCGGATATGTAACGCTCTACGGGTAAAGTCGGCTAAGGGAACAAGATAAATAAATATAACTTATAGAGGTATTTAATTTCAATTAAATTGAAATTTAAATGAATAAATAAATTCATGTCCCAGAACAGTTTCGATCCCCAGACCGCACGGTTATGAAGCCGATACGTTACCATTAGACCAAGACCGGAACAGTAAGTAAGTATTTATATCGTCTATTTATACATACACATACGTCCGAACCGACCAAACAAAACGGACGCTCGCGTAAATGTAATAAATGTGCGAATATGTTTTATTTAGTACGTTACTGAATATTATATGCGTGTATTTCGTATTATCTACGGTATTAATAACCTCGCCTTGATGAAGTTTACACTTCTGCCGTGTGGTTTGAAGCACACTCATTCTTCTTGTTATTTTTAAATGAAATCATTTATTAACACCATATCTTCTAACATCAAATGTTATGTAGCATTTAATCAGAGGTATCGCAATGTGATAAAATATACATCCTATAATTAATATTGGTGTATTTAATTCAAAAAGTATCTCCTAATTAAAGTTCTTCGTGCAATTACACCATCATTCTGATTACCATGATTAAAAACAGCTAAAACTTCATTCATACTTCCCGGTAATACAAAAAATTTTTGCGTTTTCAACAAATTCCCTAAAACACTACTAAATAATATTTTTAAACAACGTAGTATTCTTCCGATCTTTGCCGAACGCGTATCGATAGTTACACAGAGTACCAATCAAAGCGAGAATCGATTCGAATCGTTGAAAGTCGAAAGTACACAGAGTCCCACTACAGACTGCTCGTGCTTATTCTATTATAAGAATTCACTGGGCATCTCGGTAGGGGCATCTTACAGGTCAGCTCTCAATCTGTAGGCTGTAAATGGAATTGACTGGTTTTTTATAGTTATTTGAGGTATGTACCTACGATAACGAAATTTGTAGGTTATATATTCAGATTTTGTTTTACAAACATTCTTAAAATATCAAGATCATGATTCTTTTAAATAAATATTCTTCAAATAACGAGATTGTTTTAGCTGAACTAAAATAAACGGTTTCTTAACTCTTATAGTACAAAGTCTAGATATACATATAGTTGCACTGAGCCCACGCGTGACGTCACCTGCGTAGAATAATGTTTCCTTCACTGCTTGAATGTTAAGGCACGTCTATAATGTTTAAATGGTCTAAGTGTGAACACTTACGCCCGGTATTATCAACGTATTTAAAATGACTTTTATGTTAAGTGGCATTTAAATGTCATCCAAGCGTATTTATGAACATATTTAAAGAGCTATTTAAGGATAAACGCGCATTTAATCTAAATGCTCGAATTTCACCGCTTAACTACTAAAAGGGGATTTAAGGCATGCGTATTTAGGTACATTGATGTTCACATAACATCAATGAATAATAAATATACAAGTCTGTATATTTATTATTATTATTAAATGTACAGACCTAAGGTGTTTTCGGAAATTGAACCCGATCATTGGGGTTACAACACGGTTAGCACGAATACGTTCGTTAATTCAGTCGGGTAAAAACAACCGTGTTCGTAAAATCGAAAAAGTAACGGGGTTCAACAACCCGGTTCGATTTTCATAACCCTGGTAAGTGAGTAGGGTAATGCGGGTTGTTTTACCCCCTCCCGGGTCCATTTTCTCTGTCGTATTGCCACTACAGCTAAACTATGTTATGAAGATAGGTATTTATAAGGTTATATGCAGATATTTACGTTACGTTACTCAACGTGACCGCAATTGCGTTCGGAAATGTTTCATTTAACCGGGTAAAGTTACTGAACCTGTTAGGCACTTTCTAACCGGGTCAGGTTAATGCTATACATTTTCCGAAAACGCCTCTATAGTCCGTCTCAACCTTATTATGCAGTACAGGTCTTATGGGAATTGATTTCATGGTTGCCAAATCGTCTCATTGTATAATGTCGTTACAGTTCCGGTTCAATATCTGACATTTTTTGTAATCAAAATATAATCTATACGACTGTTTGTCATTCAATTGATGCATACTGCATACAAAAAATTAATAGTAATTTGAAACACTAAAAGGGGAGAATATATGGGAAGATGGATTAGTTAAAATATTTATAATAATATAATCCTTTGGGATTGTTCTGTAAAAGATTATTTAAAATCTAACTGAATATAGTAAGTCAGAGTAAATGAATTAATATTTCAAAGAAACACTTAAGGTATACAATTTTCTTCGTTACTGAATATTGACATCTTAATCAACTATCCACTATAAATTCAGACCAAGACAAAGTTAATCACAAGTTTATTTTTCATAAAAAACTTTTCTATTTATAAAAACAACTTAAATAATACATATTTATGAAAAGAATAACAATAACCACACACAACATGTACTTTTATTTTTTAATATGTTACATGACTTATATAGTCTTATTGAATATTAATATGTTAATTTATATTGCGTTATACATAATTAAGACACAAATTCCTCACAAATTCATTTTGCAAAAACATGTTCTTATAAATGGGAAAATATCATGTATTATTAACTTGTTCTTATAAATGGGAAAATAAGTTAATAATACATGATAACATTTATGAAAAAACTAACCATGACCATACAAAGGAGTAGATACACATATTGTTTTATTTTTCTTCATCGCTTAAAGAATCTTGATCTGATGATGAATGTGTGACGTTAATTATAAACTCTTCAACATCGTCTTGCAAGTTGGCAAGGTGGCCAATGTAATTCCGCCAGTTGTTCACTGTTACATTCTGATAACCCTTCACAATTAATTGTTCAATATCTCTTTGTTTGAATGTCGTATTGTGCATTTCAACGTAGTGCTTAACTTGTACCCACACCATTACAATTGGGTTTAATTCACAATGATAAGGTGAAAGCCGAAGAACATAATGCCCTTTATTCTTTGCAAATTCATCAATTTTGTTTCTCTCATACTGAGACCTAAACCTCTGACACACAAGCCAGTAAATCTCTTTTTAACATGTCATTATCAAGTGGAATATTCTTCTCAGTGAGCCATTCAATAATTTGGTCTTCTCCGTGCTACTGCTGGAAATTTTTCTAATTTTCTCGTGTGATATGAGGCATTATCGAGACCAACAACCGAGTTCTCTGGTATATTTGGAAGCAATTTATTCTTGAACCAATCTCCATATGTATCTGCATCCATTTCGCTATGAACATCAGCAGTATTTTTCTTAAAAAGAAATTTACATTCAGCACCAATAACAAAACCTTGCTCGCCTCCAGCATGAATTAATGGAAATCGAGGCCCAAGACCACTTGGTGATTTTAAACCAGTGCTGAGTCCTTACGTAAAAGCTTGTCGACTGTTTTGAACAGTAACGTCAGTCCACTTTATATTTACCGAGTGTCCTGCATTCACTCATGATTCATCAGTATATACTATAGTTCTACCTAAAAATAAAACAATCACAATCAAACACAAGCAAATAATAAATTGCGTAATGAACATAAAAGTATAACAAATTAAATGATAAACTGTACCTTCGTCTCTGAATTTTCTGATGTCTCGTAAGTATTTATGTCTCCACCTAATGATGTCATCTCTTTCAATAAGAATACTCTTTCGTCCCACTTTTTAAAATTCAAAACTCATATCATGTAGCAATCTGTAAAAAGTATATGTAGGTTATCACGTTAATCAGAATTATAGATCTAGGTATGCATACTTACTTTTAAATGCTTGAAAAAGATAATATGCTTGCTAAAAAGAACAATTTAACAGAAATTATATACAGATAAATTAAAGACAATAAAAGTTTACACACTACGGCAAAAACTGACAATTGACAGCAACAATTACTCATATACCCATCATATACTTTGCATAATAGAACTTGCAACAAGGCAACCGGATATAAAGATGTCGTTATTAAGAGACTACTAAAGATAATAAGAGATGCAATATCCCTATTAAACCTGTACTGCATAATAGGGTTGAGACGGACTATAGTTGTTCAGATATTATTTTTGGGCTTTTGTATAAATAAATAATTTTTAAAAGAAATTTGAAATGGATTCTTCGTCAAGTGGTAACAACAATTAATGGAAATAATTCGTAGACCACCAAAAATATCTAAAGCAAAATCACAACCGTTTAACATATTATCTGATGATGAATTTGTTGAAAGATTCCAATTTACGAAAGAAGGTCGAAATTTTAGGCTATATTGAAGATAATATTAAGTATGATTCTGCAAGAAACCAATGACTTCAGTTACAGGTTATATGCATCAGTACAAATAAGTACGACACTTAAGCCTGATTTATAAACTTGACGTTGACGCTAGCAGTTGCCGTTCGTTCTGTTGATTTCTTTCGGAAATAGCATTTATAAACTTTCCAATCGTTCAAACTGCGAATGGAAACGTCAGCTACGTCGACTAGTACAGAGCGTGCATACTTACCGATCGAGTGCATGTTATCTGCCGTTTGATTGGCTAACCGTTTGACGTCAGCAAACGGCAACGACAAAACATAAAAGTTGGTTATGTACCAACGGACTCCAACGTCAAGCGAACGAAATTTCAATGTTGAACTGCAACGATAACGGAGTTTATAAATGACTTCCCGTGTATTCAGCTTTGAACGGGAACTGCTACTGCGAACTGTAACGACAACGTCAAGTTTATAAATCCGGCTTTAGAGTAAGTAAGATATATAGAGAGAGCATAATGTCAGTTTGTAGACAAATAAAGGGATGCCAGGTGGGGTACGGGCAGGGTAGAAATGGTTCAACCTTGGCGGGTTGCATACCGTTAAGTGTTCACATGTAATAAAATTTATTAAACTATTTAAATTCGAATATTATTATTTTTTAAACTGTTTTTAATTAAATTTACTTCTCTAAAAATTATACTTTGAAAAAACAAATTAGATTTTTTTGAAAATAAATATTTACTAGTGCCCACGAGTTACCCGTAACTTTCAATACATAGCTGAAGTAAAAATGTAAAAATGAAGTAAAGTTGCCTTTTAGAACAATTAATAGTTCTGCAAGCATAGAAATGTGTGTGATTCAACTGAAATACTCACTTAATATTTACTCTATGTAAAACTGAAATTAATAATTAGAAATGTGTGTACGTACTTAGGTTAGCAATAGTATAAACAACTTACACATCAACAAATTTATATACATATATATTTATTAGTAATATATCTACATACTTCAAAATTTAACTAGTGGCTTGAATTTACATATATGAGGTTTTATTTTATGATTTTATTTACAATATAATAATATATAAAAGCTTTTCGTCAAGTTCTTATGGCTCTCTTGATGGAAGGTTTGATTCACTCTCACTCACTGCTACAAATATTTAATAAACAAATCCACCGTAACCAAAGAAAATGATGCACTTGCTTCACAATTTATGTTTGTATAGCACTTCACTAAGATATAGTAGTTATAGTATGTCTATAATGGCAATTCTTCCAAAAATGAGACCAAAGCTAGTATACTACTTTCCTTTGGAACCCAATTTGGCCTAAGTATCTATTTTCTTTAACCGCAGATTGCTTCTAATGGGCTCTTTTTGTATCCTATAATCAACAATTTTCAATGTTAAAAGATTTATATTCACCAAATTTTGGATGAAATTAAAAACTTTATGTACCTACCTACAATCGTGGAAAGATAAATTTCCTTTTCTATGCCTCTAATTGATTAGCACTCTTCTTGCTAATCCAATTCGTACAATGAAAAGCGGCACATCAACCCATATTAAATACTAAGTACTAAATTAAAGATAAAACAGCTAAATCCTCGGTAAAAAAATGAAATGGGAAATAATGGAAATTCTTAACCTTAAACTAATTAACAATAAATGATAGTATTGAAGATATTAAATTAAAAAAAAAATGGGTATGCTTAAGACCACACGGCAGAAGTGAAAACTTCATCAAGGCGAGGTTAATAATACGAAATACAACTTTTTTTTGGTTCTATATTCATTTACATTTACATTTTCCATTTTCCATTTTTGTTCTATATTACATTTAAAAAATATATATTTTTTATTATTGTGTATACATTATTCTAGTACATTTCGCTCGGTCTGATCAAGTTTTCACTTCAAAAATTCATACGTAAGCATGTATATATACAAATAGACGATATGATGATTCTCATACGAGTGCCCGAGCTGGTCTAATGATAACGTGCCGGCCTCACACCCGGGCGGCTCGGGATCGCATCTGCACGCGGACAAGAATTTTTCAGAAAATAAAAATACAATATTTTGCGTATTTATTCTAAATTTCAATTTAATTAAAATTAAATACCGCTAGTTAGCATTATAATACAATGCCGAGCGTTCAAACGGTTGCCGAGCGAGTATAGCAGAGACCGGCAGAGACACGTTAACTATATCTCTCGCGCTCCCTTAGTCGACTCGACTCGAGCCGACTTTACCCGAACGAGCGTTACATAGCCGAGCGTGACGGCTCAGTCTCGTTCAGTGGCCGACAATCAACACATCAACACACCCATAGAAGTTTTCACTTCAAAAATAAATGTTATATGAACATAATAAGTTTGTAATTCACGATAATAAAGAATAAAATACAAAATATATATTACACAAATAATCAGCAGATGGTTCCACCAATGGCAGATGTAAACATACCCCTCTCGGCATCACTTTTTGTGGACAATGCTCTCTCCTTCTTTTCTATCCTCCTTGGTACGACATAACAACTGGAAAACGTGCACACTGCTGACAACTTCAGAGAGTTCATATGTCCTAAATTCGAATTACTTGTACTAATACCATTACCAACATCTCAAAATATCACATTTAGTTAAATGCTGGTTAAATGTACAGTTCTGTGCAATAAATTGGCGTACACTTAATATACGCTTATGTAAATATGACTTTTGTTTGAATACCTGTCATGTATGACAAATTGAATTGACGCTATAATTCCATTTGTCAACTTAACTTAAGCCATTTTCACAATGGCAAAATAATGTCAAAATTAGCAATAAGACGTGTATGCCAATTTATTGCACAAAACTGTACTTCATAATACAGAACACCCATTTAAAGGGGCATTTAATTTAAAGGTCTTTTAAGTAAAACTGCTTTTAATAAAAGTTGATAATACCGGGCGTTAGACAATTAGCGACTACTGGTGGTGACGTCCAAAATTTTGATTTTAGGCGCAACCATTTTCATATGTATACCTAATCAATGTACCAGCGATAACACTGATGAGCTGTACAAATAAGCCATGGAACAAGCAAGAATTGTTTTGAATACATAAGCATATCAGCAATGTTCTTTTCCATCTCATAATAAAAATTAAATTTGTAGAGTAGTGAAATGTTATATGTAATCAAATATATTTCAAATAAAATATTGGCACTAAAAAAATAAATATACAGGTTTATAATTTATATATTTAAATCATCATCAGGATCTTCTTCATCCCAATCATCTATTTCATCGAATTGATAATATATCTTGCCACCTTCTTCTGTGTGGTCCCTTTAAAACAAAGAGGAAAATTATATTACGGATGAAAATGATAGAACAAACATACTTAGGTAAATATGGTAAAATTACTGCTTCTTTGGCTTTCTTTTCATCATCTTCCAGGCTAATTTTAAATGTGGTAAGTTTATCAGGTTCTACTTCATCTAAGAAATTGTTGACCAATTTTTGTGGGTCCAGCTTTTTAACTTGTTCAGTTTTTAAAACATTATCTTCAAAATAATATTCTTCTATTTGCTTGACCATTTTGCCTCCTGATTTTTTATAAATATAATGTATTCGAGGTCTGCCAGAAAATGATTCTGTTTCGAGAGAAACGAAAAATGTAGAGAGATGTTGAAAATATTCCAAGTATTTACCATCTCCAAGAATATCTGTATGAAAGACAGCAACTATCTGTAAAGCTTTAAGTGGATAACACATAAATTTCATTTAAAATTATAAACTCACCACTACCTTCATTGTTAATTATATCACGTAACAACTGATAAGTCGTTTTAAAACTATATTCTAACATCATATGCACTATTGAATCAATGAATATAATGGAGTTCCTGTTTAGTTTCAAAATTATTTCATCCAACATCAATTTTTCTTGATTTTCTTTGGTACTTTTCCAATTTCTCAAGTTGGAAGCAAAGTCATATGTCTGCACGTTTTCTATAATTTTTCTTTGATAACACCCTTCAAATATTAAGTAATGTATATCATAATTTCTCTGCTTCAATCGGGATTTGATTACAAAATTTAAGATGTCTAAACCTGGTTCCTCTCTGTTATCTAAAAATGTTCATATTTATTGGATATTATAAAATTTTAAAGGCGTTACCTTCAATTAAAAGAAATTTCGAGTAAGGAACAGTATTCAAGTAAGTATTAAACATGTTTGTCTCGTTTGTCTATGAGATTTAGCACCTCTGGTGGTTGAGCCGGCAACTCATCCAAACATGATCTAAACCATAAAAAACATACTCGAGAAGGCAACTTAAGGGTGCGTTTCAATATTGGCAAATCCATTTCGGTTCGGAACTAAGATTTTCCTGTATCTTAAATACTACTAGTAATAATAGGATGTCGCCACGGTATGCATTCTAAAATTAAATAGCAATTACCTCAAACCATTTCAAGGTCATTTTACCTGCTTCTTAAATTTCTACCTCTACATACGATTTGTAAATATGGTCGGTGCGGCTTTCTTTGCAATTTCATTTTATGCCGTATGAATCAAATCGGCACTTGTCAGCTTTCATGCAGAATTAGGGAGAAAGACGCGCGAACTTTAAGCATTCATTTGAATTTATTTGTAAATTGAAAAACTTAATACATATATATATAATATAGTTTGACATATCCTCCATAAAATGTTGATTGCATTATTAAATACATAATTTAAATTAAATTACTTTTTATACATTTACAATCAGCTACATTTATTTTATTTATAGATTTAGTTATTTTTTAACAAATTCTTTAACGCTGAATGTAAGTGATACTCATCCATTCGACTTTCTTATTTCATACAAAATTATATAATAAATAAACAACTTTGTGTTTGCGAGGTGCCAAATAAAACATTTTCTTTTACTTGATACATTTGTAATTATTACAGGCTACTGCATCTGTGCGGTATATCATACCTTTGTTGATCATATAGAATAATAATAAGCAAAACAGAAATATAGTCATATTGTCTTCATGTACCCATTAGTTCAACATTCTATTAAATATGTTTTACACGCTAAAAATACGGGTAAAGTTAGTATTTGCAAATCCTAAATGTCAATTTGCCCGTTCATTTGATTTATATAGTGTTGCGTTTTCGGGTTCGCAATAAACAACTCGTGCAATTTATTTATTTAAAACAGTCTGTATATTTACACACGTAAAATTAATTACAATATAAAAAATGTAAAACTAATGTATCACACTTAAACTACTACGATTTAAATTAACACAGGTATTTATTTCTATTACTAATATTTATGTCCGTGTATTTATATCACTTCTATTTATATAACACCGCACCACTATATTTATTTTGTACTACTTATATTTATGTTTACTCTTCGACTATACCTTGTCTCAGAATAAGAAGGAGTGATTCAAATATCGCGCCGAAATGGCGTATATTTTTAAAGTATTTCATTGGTTCTTGCGTAGGCAAGTTTAACATGGGAAAATAAGTTTGACAGTGGTTTGACAAAACGTCATTTTATGTTTATAGCCAAGCCATAACCTAGTCTCATACATTTTTACTTTGGTTTATTATACTTGATCATGCATTTGAAACATTGAATTTGATTAATCTGTCAAAAATACTGTACGTCAGTGCAAAAATCAAACATTCAACAATTAATATCATTGCAAAAATAACTATAGATGAGTTCATACCATAAGTGAACTGGACAACTCACACATATTCTAGAATTGACTCATTAATTTCAAGTAAGTGTTAATTAAATACTAATTATATTACCACATGTTCATATAGGTACATGTTATATTTCAGATATGTCAAACGTAAAGAAACCTGTACTAATAGAAAAAGGTGAAAATATATGGTGGAGAATATGGGAAAAAGATTGGATTGCTGCAAGTATAATGAGTGCACGACAAGCTTTGATGAAAACCTGTAGGATTAAATAGCCATACCGATAAAGATAGGCAATTAAGAATACTTCATATAGGATCTGAATTGATACATAAGATGAAGTTGCTTCAAAAAAATCCCCTTTCAGAATATCACTTATATGAGAACTTTTGACAGAAGCAATTACAAATGTTACAATAAGTATTTGGAAAAATTGTACCGAGCATGTAAATTTTTAATCTTTTTAACACGATGTGAACACTAAATTATATTGTTAATTTCCAATATTTAATAGAAATAAATATTTGTTATACTTTATATATTTTCATAATAAATAAATTTTAATAGGGAATAATAATTAGTAATGTGTAGGTATATGTAATTATCTTTGCAGTTCGTGTAAACAATTTTAGCCGATGTAAATTTTTCTATTTATTGCTGTTGTATGTAAGATTCACATTTCCAAGACTAGTTGCTTGAATTTACCTCCTCAAGGTTTGTATAGCAGTAAAACGAATGATTTATCTATATAAGTTCTTTATTGATATTTAAAATAGAAACTAATAAGTAAAACTTTTTCTGCAAGTTCTTAAGGACATTTTGATAAGAGATAAAAGGTTTGATTCATTCTTGCTCTCTGATACAAATATTTAATAATAAATAGACTTGATTCGCAATTTTCATGTTGATGTAGCACATACACTAAAATGTGCAGTAATTATATATTTATAACGACAATCCTCAAAACGCTCAGAACAAAGCCTATATGCTTTCATTTGTAAATTGAGCCTATATCTTTATCCATAGATTCTTCTAATTTTTTTTTGTAAAACTAGAATGAACAGATTTGAATGTTAAGAGATTTGTATTCATCAAATTATAGATATATGCACCTATTTGTGTTTATAACTTTACTCTCCTGTTTCCAATTGCCGTGCACTCGTATTGCTGCTTCGACTGGTAGAATGAAAAGCGGCACATCCATCTATTTTAACGAAAGTAGTAAATGAAACACAAAACAGCTAAATCCTTGGTTAGAATTAATACAGTTCTTCTAACCTCAATTGTCATGATGTCATATCAAATTGTCTACTAAATTTTAAGCTGTGTTCCATGTTTTAGCGGGATATTTGAATCACTCCTTCTTATTCTGAGACAGGGTATACCACTCAAGGAACCATTTATTTATTTCTAATATTTATTTTTACTTTGGTCTGTTCCGCGCGACGACTACTAAGGACTTTCTTATTCCGGAATAAGAGATTCATTCAATAGTCTCGTGCGGAACAGGCAGATAAATAAATAAACATAAATAAATAGTTCCTTAAGTGGTAGTCGAAAAGTAAGCATAAATAAGTGAGTGTAGTTGTTACATAAATATTACGGAATGTAAATAGAAGTGATATAAATACGGTACAGTGTTACATAAATAACAGTAGTGAAATAAATACATGTGTTAATCTATTTGTAATAATTTTAAGTGCGTTACATTTATTTTACATTTTTATATTTTGATTAGTTTTATATTTTTATATTGTAATTAATTTTACGTGTGTGAATATACAGACTGTTTTAAATAAATAAATTGCACGAGTTGTTTATTTGGAACCCGAAAACGCACCAATAGTCTGAATTTTCAGTCTTTTTATTTAGTTCATATTATAACTTTTCAATTCAAATATCGCGCCGAAACGCTACTATTTTTAACAGATTGTATTGGTTCCTAGGTAAGCAAATTTAACAAGGAAATATAAATACATGCGATATATGTTATATTTTATAACATAACCAAGCCGTAACCTGTGAACATTCTCTTGCGTTTTTGTTTTGGTTTATTGTATTTTAGTGTGTTATTAAACACTATCGATATACTTATTTGATTTTATTATTTTGTGTTTTTTTTTCTGTCTTCTTTGTTATTTGTTAAGAGTGTTGTTAGTATTAGTATACACTACACTATTTATTTATACTTATCATGATCTGACAATTGTAATGCATTACAAGTTTGAGAATATTGACAATTTTATGTAACAGAGGTCTTACAAATATATAGTCTATTATTATTATTATTATCTGTAAGTGTAAATAGGTACGTCACGAACATTAGATAAGGCGCTTCCAACAAAACCGTGAAATTCACCACCCAAACAGCGTCAAGTATTAGCACAATAAAAACGATAAAAACAGTTTTAAATATGTACAAAATTTTAACTCTACAAAAACTAAAATTGAATAGCCTAGCAGCATTTTTCGAATTTCGCGAGTGTTTTATGTTTGCACTGGGCGCAATTGAATAATATATAGAGGTGTACTCGCTATATTTCACTATAAAATTAGTTATAATAGTTATATATATAGAAATATAATTTTGTCAATCAATGTTTGTACATCTATTTTTTGACCAATCTTTTGTTTGAGTACACGGTGTGTCTAGTAATTTCGCAATAAAAAATGAATTAGCCTACCTGTACTCAACTCGATTGTCTTCCTAGCCAACTTAAAACATCCGCGAATTTCGAAAAATGCTGCTAGGGTATTGTGCTGGGGGAATAGCAATTGTAGTAAAATCTTCAAAACATTAAGTAAGGTAAAGGTATTACTTTAATGTTAATATATTATAAATAATGAGGCTAGTATAAGATTATTGTTATTATTAAAAACTAAAAACCCGGCGAACTGACCTCCGGCATTTCAAAGTTTTGAAAATTGCTATCAAATAAAATGTACCTATATTTACATTTTAAGTAATTAGCAACAACCTTAAAAAAATTTTAAAAAAAAATATAGAAGGTTCTTGTCAACAATTTCTTCTCCACTTCGTAAATGTAAAACGGCTACTAGGCTTTTATCGGCGTAAAAAAATCCGTAGGCATCTTTCAATTAAAGATAACAGAAAACTCCATATTTTAAAATGATTCAATTTGATTAAATTGACAAATTAAACTATGTAGTTACTTTTTATGATTTGTGGTGCCAACCTGTGATGCCAACTGCTCATTGTCTATTACGTACTTTCAAATAACTCGTAACATACTAAATTTTATAATTAGTAACCGCAAAAATTGCTGTTAATTATAATTTTAAATTATAATAAATAATTAAAGTATCGTATAACACACAACTAACCTCTAAATAATTGCAAGATAATATCGCCATCTATACTATATGTGCTACACTATAAGGCGACGTAAATGTAACAGATATCTGTAAATGTATGTAATTGCTTACAAAAATGTTACAAATTTTATTTCATGGATCACTTAAAAAATTACACATGTATTTAGCTACTGTTACTATTTTTACCTTCCAAATATAAATACCGAATGTACTTGCTATATTACATATAAATTTACCGTGTAATTTTTAAATGTAGCCATTTTTTCTAGTAGTTGCAAAACCACTAACTTCCCATTTTATTTACGGCTTATATATTAACTTAATTTAAAAAAGAATTCGACCTTTCACCTCGTTTAACCTTTATCTTCATGCTTAATGCATAAAATTTACATGTTTTGATATCATACGCCTGAAAAAATGGAAATAAAAATGGTATTTTTCGGGTACATTTCTCTCCCGCCAAAACGTTATCAAACGCAGCCTTAATAAACAGAAATTGTGTCCAAAAATTAGAGACATCTATATTCTGGCAGTGCGTAAATGGTGCGTATCTTTGCTATATTCGGCGTTTGTCTACACGCGGGTTTTTTAAATTTATACTTATAAAATATTAAAGATGTGTTACAGTACCCATGCAACATTTTTCGAATTTCGCGAGTGTTTTAAGATTGCAATGCACACCTACGAAATTCGAAAAATTTTACATGGGTATAGTAGATCTCTAGTTATTAATTTTAGTCCTATATTGCAGGACAGAAAATAGAATTATAATTCTTAGGAGTAAAATTAATAGTAAAGTAAAATTCAAGAATATTCGTCAAAGAAATAATGGTAAACCTATATATTATTTACAACACATTTTTAATAAAATATATTTATTCAATATCAATATATACAATAATAATATAGAATACATGTGTACAAAATAAATAACACAATATAAAAATGTATGGTAATAGGTATCTATATATTCTCATTTTATCTTTTATTTTGAATGTTTAGTCAAGATATATGAAAACTTATTATAAATAATGTGTATAACATTTTCTTTCTGAGAAATGTAAAACTGGCGTACACTTATTATACGATTATGTAAATATGACTTCTGTTTGAATCTGTCATACGTATGACAAATTGAATTGACGCTATTATTCAATTTCTCATACTTAACGTAAGCCATTTTCACAATGGCAAAATAATGTCAAAATTAGCATTAAGACGTGTACGCCATTTTATTGCACAGAACTGTACATATTTTTATTACATAAAATACACAACCAAAATTTCAATTTTAACAAAACTGGTCCACTACAAAAATATTACATTTTGCATGTGTCTCCAGAAAGTATAGTTGACATATGTTTAAAATATAATTATTTTTTGTAGGTATTACAAAAATCAGGTACAGGAATTTTATATCCATTTATCCCCTATGGAGCTTTAGAGGTTCTCTTACAGAACCTCTAATGCACATATAACCAGTTGCGATGTAGAAAGGACGTTTTCTATCTACAAGGATGTACTTAATTCAAAGAGAACAAGTCTTACAGAAGAGAAAATGAACAAATAATAAGGTATTTTGTATTTTATAGATCACCAGCCACTTGTTATCCAATTATATAAATAAAATTAAAATCTCTTTAAAAATACAACATCTCAATAGTGCGCCCATGGGCGATGAGTCATGACTCGCTCGTGTCCGCGCCCTAGTTTAGACAATCTTTAGCGCCGCCTGCCAACTACAGGCGGTAGTAAAATAGATCAAACCGATGAATCGGAAAATTTAATTATTATATATCTCTATTCCATTTTGTATTTACCTTAATAGTTTTTATTCTTCACTTTAAATGTTCGGAGATAAAATAGCAGATGTATTATAAAGTAAAATATGCTACACATATTGCTATATTTTAAGTCGTTTAAAGGGAAGAATAAAAACTATTAATGTAAGTAAAGATGACATATTTAAAAAATGTTGTGCATTATATATAATAACTTAGTAATAAATTAGAAAGATATTTTTATTAATAATTTATTTTTATAGGTAAACTTATTGCTATTTCAAAATACTAAGGAGAAAGCATTCTGAATTATTCTTACATTTGAACTTATTTATTCCTTAAATGGAAATCGTCGATCTTCTGTTATAACATTGAATAAATTAGGATCTCCTGTAGCTTCCAACCACTCATGAAAACGAATTGAATTTGGATGTGGAAATGCATGGAAAACTTTTACATTTTGGTCACAATTTGACACATAACATTTTCTTGTCGACATAATTACTAGGAAGTCTAGAAAAAGTGCTAATACATAAATAAATTACTCGAATTATGCAGAATAAATACTTACGACTTAAGAAATAAGTTAATATTTTATAATTGTGATTAATAATTTTAAAAACTGTCAACAAATATATTTAAAAAGCTATATAGTTACCATAGTTACACGGCTGTGATAGTTACTAATAAACACCTAATAAATAATAACCAACAATTTGCAATTCGGCGAAGCTAAGCCCTGAAATATCTTGTCTGATCCTAAAATTACGTCAACAGATTATAACAGGCGCCACCTACTAACTACAGGCAGAAGTAAAATAATGTCTACGCAATCTCAATTTAACATTTCCCCCGTTGTGTTTAGCAAGGTTTAACGTAATCTGTGGTTTAACGCGATTATAAGTACGTCACACGGGTTCGTCAATATACTCTGTGGTCAATATAATACATTCTCAATGGTCGCATTCAGCAGACGGATCGGGAACCGTTCCCGGGGATTTTAATAAACTAAAATGAAAGATTTTCTTTACTTTTGTAGTACAAAGTTTAGGTATGTAGTTGCATCGTGCCCACCTGTGACGTCACCCGCGTAGAATTATGTTTGCTTCACTGCTTGATACTTAAGGCGTGTCTATAAGTTTAAATGAGTTGCGCAACTGTTGTGTCTGCTGAATGCGACCAATGCAAATGCAACATACTTTATTCGTCTTTCATGAGTTTGTCCATGATAAACCAATTTTTTATATTCATGAATGTGTTTCCCATTAATAGCAAATTTTATCCATTTATAAATTAAGTTTTCAATTATATTTTGATGTTTGAATACAATCGAAGCAATCGAATATTCAGATTATAGCTTTTTTTTAATTAAATAATGCTCATATTTCAAAATTGCTGAATGAAATATTAATATTATCAGGTTGATTACCCTGTTTGTCATGAAGATAATTGCTTGAGTTTAGTTTGTTCAAAACAGAATGATTCATTGAGAAAACATGTCAGAACCAAACACAAATGTAAGTAAAAACTTAAGATTTGTAATACAAAGGAGTTCTATTTACACAGTCTAAAAGACTTTTTTGAGAGGTTATGCACTTGTCATTAAAAATTGCAGGACTCACCGAGCAATGAGCTGGGGAGCCCCGACGAAGATGAAGATGAGCCCAAGCTAAAATATGTTCGGATTTCAAATGATTTACACAGTATTTTGTTGAATGATGCGGCCAAATGTATTGCGGTCCACCCTAAGGTATTGAGAACTAACTATATACGCTGTTATAATTGCTTTCCTGTAGTTTATTTGTCTAGGCACAGATTGGGGAGTGATACATGTGCTAGACCATCAAGGAAATAGTATTAAAGATAATGAATTACGAATTCACACTGTTGCCGTAAATCAAATATCTATTGATTCTAAGGGTGATTATATAGCTAGTTGTTCAGATGATGGGAAAATCTTTATTCATGGTCTATATACTAAAGAAAATTATTTTGTTAATTTAGGACGATTGGTCAAGACAATCGCATTAGACCCAAATTACTTTAAGGCTGGGTCTAATAAGAGATTTATAACAGGTAGGATTGTGTATTTAATATTTGAAAGTAAATAATACTTTTATTTATAATTTAGGTGATGATAAGCTCACTCTACATGAAAAAACATTCCTAGGTCGTTCAAAAACGACTGTTCTATGCCTTAGTGAAGGACTTGTTCGGAGTCTTGCTTGGGGTGAAAACTTTATTGCATGGTCCAGTGATATAGGTGTTAGAGTTTATGATATAAATTCTAGATGTTCTTTGGGGTTAATTAAATGGGAAGACCGTCCTGGGTGTGTATAATCAAATTTTTAATCTGATACTTAACAACTTTGAAATCTATATTTCAGTATATCGATCCAAAAATTTAAGTGCAATTTGAGGTGGGCTGACAATAGAACATTATTAATAGGATGGGTTGACATGGTGAGGATATGTATTATAAGAAAGCGCAGCACAAATGAGCTGGGAAATAGGGAATTGTCTGAATACCTTGTAGATCCAAGTAAATATGAAAGACAATTGAAATAACCTATTCATTTATTATTGCTTCCTATTATAGTTTCTGCATTTAGAACTGAATTTTATATAAGTGGTATTGCTCCGCTTAACCATCAACTAATACTTTTGGGTTTTCCAAAAGAATTGGATGAGAATCAGCGGGCATTACATCCAGAACTGCATATTGTGAAGTACAAAGATAATGATTACACCGAAATCTATGCAGATAGTCTATCGTTACGTGGATATCAACAGTATAATGTAAATGATTATCATTTAGATGTGCTGATGGAAGAAAATAGATTTTTTATTGTTGCCCCTAAAGATATTGTAGTGGCAAGTCTCTTTGATGTGGATGACAGAATCCAGTGGCTTATGGAGCAACAGTATGTTAAGTTTATATTTCAATTTATGAAATTGGTGTATTTAGTTGTTTACGCAATAATAGCTTCATTCATAGAGGAATCACAAACTAGTCAATGGTTGGTGCAGAGAAATCCGAAACTAATCTCTTACAGATTTCACAATATTTGATTGGCTCGGTTTAGTTTGTGATTTCTCTATGAACAAAGCTAATAACAGCATCTTCAGACAAAATTTGTCATATACATAACTTCACTTTGCAAATTGGACAAGGCTCCTTGTTTTAGATTCATAGTTACATCCTCTAACACTACATGGCTGGCTTATTAATGACCACATTTAATTCTTATTTCAAAATTTAAGGAATTTTAAACTAATAAGTTCAATGTATTCATAGGAAATTCAAAGATGCACTGAATGTTATATTGGACGCAAATAAAAACGAAGTTAAAAGGTTTACAAAGGAAGCTGTGGGCATAGCATATTTAGATCATTTACTTTCAAAACGTGAATACAAAAGTGCTGGACAACTTTGTTATAAAATCTTCGGACAAAATAAAAAACTTTGGGAAGAGGAAATATTCAAATTTGCAACATTACACCAACTTAGGTCCGTAAGTGCTTACATACCAAAGTCACCTGAAAATCGATTAGATCCAGAAATATATGAAATGGTGTTGTATGAATATCTAGTCTTTGATTCCCAGGTACTTTTTGCTCCATTTTGCATTATTTCATCTATATCAATACTATTTATTTTAGGGTTTCCTTAATTTGGTTAAGGAATGGGATCCATCTTTATACAATATTTATGCAGTTACCAATGCTGTATTAGAACACATCATTGTTACTGATTCAGACAAGTTAATTTATTTTGAGGCATTAGCTATATTATATTCCTACGATAAGAAATATGATAAATGTCTTGCAACATACTTAAAGTAAGTTTGACTTATTGTTTATTTAAAATAAGAAAATTATTAATTTTTTTTATGGTTAGGATGAAGCATAAAGATGTCTTCAATTTCATCCGAAAACACAAGCTTTATGGTGTTATATGTGATATGTTAATTGAATTAATGAATTTAGACCATGAGCAAACTGTTGCTTTACTGCTAGAAAAGAATAATATAAATCCAGATGTAGTTGTTGAAAAATTAAAAAATCATGAACTGCATTTATATAGGGTAAGAGTAATTGATCATTTTCATAGTCATTCTAATTTTTCTTTAATGTTTTCTTACAGTACTTAGACGCATATGTTAAAAAGAATCCATCAGGTTTATACCACGGACATCTAGTCAAATTATATGCCATTTATGATCGTGATAAATTACTGCCTTTCCTAAATAAATCGGACCATTATCCCATACAAGAAGCCTTAGATATTTGTCGAAAAGCCAAGTTTTACCCAGAAATGGTACACTTATTAGGTAATTATAAAATGTCTCCATGTTTCAATTAACAGGCATATAATTTATATTTCAATCAATTTTTAGATAGAATTGGTGATACGAAGGAAGCTTTAGGCCTTATTATGAATGAACTGAAAGATATGCAGAAAGCAATTTTATTTTGTCAAGAACATAATGACTCCGATTTATGGAATGAACTGATACAACATTCAGTCAACAAACCAGGTATAAAACAGTTAAATCAATAAATTTATGTATTTCATTAAGTCTTATCTCTTCATTCAAGAGTGCATCACGTTTTTGTTAAGAAATATTGGAAATTACATTGACCCGACAATACTGATAAACAAGATTAGTGTTGGGGAGAAAATATTGGACCTCAAGAATTCTTTGGTTAAAATGTTATGTGATTATAGTCTTCAGGTAAGAGCTAGTTTTGCATAAATGCATTTATACATTTGAAGAAAATATTGTCATTTCAAGATAAATAGCTAAACTGCAGTAAAATATTTTAAGTTATGGTTACGTTCTATTTTGTTTTGAATTTCCTTAATTAACAACAATGTTTTCAGGTTGCTATTAAGGAAGGTTGCAAAAAAATACTCTCCGCTGATTATTTTGAATTACACAATAAGTTAGTAGCTCGTCAACAGAAAGGTATTCATGTTTCTGATGAAATAGTTTGCTGTGCCTGTCACCGACAAGTTATTTCACAGGGTAAGTTCGAAATGCACTTTATTTTTTGAGTAAGTAGTGCGTCTTGTTTTGCAAAGTAGCGTAAATACAAAAAAATCAAGGATGTAGTTCTTTTTAAAGGATCTTAAAGCTTCCGTGCTTGTGACAGCACTAGTAGCGGAGGGTTATCAAAAAGTAAACAAGTTTATCTTTATTAATATTGTTTCAGATCCAACAAGTATGCACGATATAATAGTTTATTATTGTAAACACTCATTCCATAAGAAATGTTTGCCAGATGAACAACAATTAACCAGTTGTGCACTCTGTCATCCTGTTAAGAAAAAATAGCACTGGAATTAGTAAGTATAACTTTTCTTTACAAGAATATGAAGAAAATATTGTCAGAAGTATAGTAAATATACATTTAGATTAATTACAATCGTCGATTTAGGTTATGTTAAAAAACAAAATTCACAGTATAAATTTATTAGACATTTCATATTATAGTCAGTATAATGTATATAAATAAGATGATGTCAATTTAATAACTATTAAAATAATCGTTTTGCGGCAAATATTGCGGCGCGAAACTTAAAAAGTGACTTATGGTGAATTCTAGAATATCTTCCGGCTTCAACAGTAATATTGTGTGGATATAATCGGAAATCATGTTTCGAAATTCTGGGTGATCAATCATGTAAGATCTGACTTTTATATCGTTTTCAATCTGAAATATAAAGATATTAAATTAAACATAACGTCACTTTCAAAATTGACGTAAAATTTAGTGGTTACGATTGATACGAGAAAGAAATTATAAATTAAATCAAATTTACACTTCAATACCGACCTGTGCGATGAAAAATCATTAAAAAATTACCTTTGCATCTAGATATTTTGACATCAACTGCATATCACTTTCCCAAGCATGTTTTAGTAGAATCTGCTCGTTTCCAACTGGCTTAGAATTTGTTAGATCTAACAGGGGATTAATTTGCAATGTGTAACCTGTTCCTTCCCATGTTTGATGTACAATTTGACCTGTTAAGAAGTCATGTTACATACAAAAGAAACTGATTTTCTCCAAAGAATACCTTGCAAGGTCAAAACCGTCGTACATTTGTGTTCTATCCCGCACTCTTCAATTATCGTCCTGTAAATTCTGCACACATCAATTCTACGAGCGTTTATAACCTCACTTTCGGGACCTGTACAATTCTAAAATAACATAATAAGTGAAATATATATGTCATTTTTTAACTTGGAATATACGAAACATTTTAATATTGTTATTAAACGAGGCAAAGTTTTGAACTTTGTTAAATATTAATCTCTACAAGTGAACTAATAGTCAATACAGTCTGCGAAAATATCAATTTCCTTTAGTTACCATAACAAACGCATACTTTATTGAAAGTTTAAAATAGAACATATTCCTTCCTGGTTAAACCATTACCTCCCGAAGAACAAGACCTGACGACTGTGACGTATTTAGCACGTGACAAATTACTAATAGTCATTGCGCAGAGACACAGCGTGTTTTTACAGTTTCTTATTCTGATCAATTTTCGCAATCAGTGCGTGCTACTTGAGGTTAAAAAGCCCCAACAATAATAATAACATGGTTGAATCGTCTTGACAACCGACACGGCCAAAGTATGAACTAAAGACGACGATTCAGTCCCATCGACCGGAACAGTTTTAGAAGAATAAAATTAAAATAATATTTCAAGATATATAGCTGCCATTACTAAAATACTGCTATTGAAAGTCAATTACAAATTAAATATTAATTTTCTGTACCTATATAGGCAAGTATTGTTGACAAATTGATATTCTTTGGATGACAATTATAACAAACGTCAAAACGTAATTATAGCAAATGTCAAAGTGTGAATGATTATTATTATTTATGACAGTCCTGAAATGCCTTTTGTGGGTTATATTACTTGAGCAATAACATTTTGCAGCATCTCAAATTTGATGCCATTTTAATTTATTGGCGCATGTCAGTCATAGCCGGACAAAAATCAAATAAGTTGATGCAAATTATGTCGAGTTTTCATTGTCTTACATGGTCGGATAGTAATGAGTAATAAGTTTCCCTCTTCCTTGATATCGTTTAGGAGTAAATTGCACAATTCGCATCTTCTACAAGATCCAAAGATACCGCAAATTGCTACCACTTTCAAAAATAAATACGCAATGTTCGGTGCATCTTTAAAAAATTTCAGCAAATCGTCTTCCTTGAATACATAAGCCTTCTTTGATACGTTATTCCAGGTAATTGCTTTCATGAATGCATGAACTTTCGCAAATGATTTTATATCAACCCGACATTTCCTGAAGGTAAGCAAGCATAACACGTTCATCTACAACTGTAGCCTGTTGTTCTTCCATACATTTAACAAATCTCTTGTACTCTATTTTATATGCACTTTCCGACATTCGTCTTTATTACTTAAGTAATCAATATTCGAACTCATCGTTACATAAAAATGACTTTATGTGACAGATTGTTTAATTAATCATTTCCATTACAACCAAAAGTATACTAATGTCATATAACATTCAACAATTCTACGTTATGAATTCGTATTTGTATTTGTAGTATTAAAACCAGTAAAACTTATGTTTTTACAAGTGTACCAATAAAAAAATAATAATGTGAAGTATTCGTGGATAACTAGGCATTAAAACACTTGCTCTATTTCAAGCACTCCGGATTCGCCGTCCTGCTTGAAAAATCGCGCGTGTTTTAATGCCTTTATTATCCACTTATACTTTAATATACTATTATACAAAAATTATTGAAAATTCTATTCTAAGTACTTCCATTCTCTTAATAAATCGCTATAGAACGCGTACTTCGCAAGATATTCGAAAAAAAGTGATACTCCGTCAGAGTAAAAGTGTTGCTTCCGGTCCGAATTTTGAAATTTCATGTATACAAAAAATAGTTTATTTTTCTAAGAAGATAAAAGTATTTAAAACAATTTAGAACAAGTTTTGTATAATTTGAAACGCTCATACGTATAAGAAAGTCATGCGGTGGCCACACCTCATTTTTTGTATTTGTTTTATGTTAGCATATACTTGTGATACATCGTTGTTTTCAGAATAAAGATCTCTGTCAAAATAACTAAAAAAAAAGTATATGTTTGAATTTGATTTTTTTTAATTATAATTGGAGCGATTCATTTATAATAAAACTAGCTGGCGCGCAGACGTTGTTCTGCCTTTTCCGGTAGGTGGCGCGATGAGTTTAGTTTGGTTAAAGTCTCTGTATAAGATAGTCTGGACAGAAGAGGTGGTTAGTGCGATTGCAGGATAGGCATCACATATGCCTATAAATATAAAATTTATTAATAACTCTACCACAGCGCCACCTATTGTGTCGAGATTTTGTGATTTTCTGTTTTATCACTAAACCATCATATATTGTGAAAATATGAGTCATGTTGGTCCGTAAATATAGAAGTTATTAATAACGTGGCTTCAGCGCCCCCTGTCGAACGTTTTGATAGCCTATTTTACGCACATTGACGATGTAAATAGGGTCTGAGAATATCAAGAAGATTGATTGAGTCATTATAAAGTTATTGAATAACGTAAAGACGCACCAACGATTATACATGATGAGTCATTAGTAGCCGCATCTTCGATTGCTCTTTTGTGTTTTAAATAAAAGAAAAAGCAATTAGTGGAGGATCCATGGTTGCTTGTGGCGCATATTGTAAAAAATACTTTAAGCTCTGGCGCACTTCCGGTTTCACCGGAAATGCACGGAACTTAATTTTTTTAATGACTCACCCTATATATTTTTGGATTTTCTTGTACTGCTTTAAATTGCCTGTTCAACCGTTTTTTCTTTTTCAAAATTGAGCCAATAGTTTTTGAGTTATTAATTTTTTTGAAAATATTTGACCAAAAAGTAAAAACATTGACTTTGGTGGTTCTTGTAGCCAAGAAAATTCTGCATCATTTGGTAAAGTTGCACTCGCCAATACCTCAAGAAACTTGGTTTTTTCAAAGCCTACTTCCTGAAATTTTCACATACCAAAAACTTATTTTTTTTAAATGGAACACCCAGTATTTTATTGAGTCATTTTGTCCTTTTTTATTCTCTTTTATTTTTGCTAACAATGTCCTATACCTATCTTTTCTAATTTTTGAGATAATCACTATACGAGCAATTAGCGGTCAATTAAAGAACTACGTGCGCTGTTCTCTGCACCCAAATATTGGTCGAATAAAGGCTGGAATGCGACTGACTGCCTGAGTCAACTGTTAAAGAAAGTCGGTATACATTTATGTCAAACTTATAAAAGCATCGCTATTAGTTATCATCCAAATGAATTATTCTTATGAAGAGTTAATAAATATGATTGACATTTTGGGTGAATCTGAAAGAAACTCTTTGCTAGCATCCAGACTTTATGCACAGCGATCCCTGGTAGAAGTCAACCGAAGCCAGAAACCTTCGAAAGTATAAAGGGACGGTTTGAGTGAACAGAAAGCATTGAATATGAAAGAAAGAGCGGAAAAGGCAATAACTGGTGAGGATAAGACGTTTATGGTACTTGCGAGTGTAGTCGAACACCCCCATACTAGTACTACGAAAATTAGTCGGCAGTTAGATGTAAGTCAAATTTGAGAATCCAGAATAATTAGGAAATACGAAATTCACCCGTAGCATATTCATACACAGGGTTAGATGAAAGAAACTTTCAGAATCGCTTACATTTTTGTCAATTGGCAGCAGATAAATTATCCTGGCTTTCTCAATTTTTTGTTGTTTACCAACGAAACCTTCTATTCAAGTGAATACGTTCATCATCACAATTTCCGTTATTATAACACATGAAATCCCCCACTTTCGTATTTTCAAAACTTTTTGAAGACATCTACAAATATGTCAGTAAACATAACCTTTATTTTATTTCGATGTTAACTAACAGTGTTAAAAATGAAATACTGCAACTGGACATTGCCAGAATTAAAAAATTGAAATGCGATGCTTTTCATTCTATAAAATTATTACTTTTGGGATAGTTGGATATAACATTTACTTTGTTTGACAGTTGACTAAGGAAGTCGGGCGCCATCCCTGCCTTCCATTGGTTGAACGAATATTTTGGTGCATAGAACAACGGCGCTCGTAGTTCTTTAATTGACCGCTAATTGCTCCTATAGTGATTATCTCAGAAATTAGAAAAGATAGATATAGGACATTGTTAAAAAAAATGAAAGAGAATAAAAAAAGGAACATTATGCCTCATTAAAATACTGGGTGTTCCATTTAAAAAAAATAAGTTCTTGGTATGTGAAAATTTTAGGAAGTAGGCTTTGAAAAAACAAAGTTTATTGAGGTATTATCGAGTGCAACTTTACCAAATGATGCAGAATTTTCTTGGCTACAAGCACCACCAAAGTTAATGTTTTTGCTTTTAAAAACAATGTGAAAATGATTTTTTTCTGAACACGTGTTTTAGTCAAATATTTTCAAAAAAAATTAATAACTCAAAAACTATTGGCTCAATTTTGAAAAAGAGAAAACAGTCGAACACACCATTTAAAGCAGTACAAGAAAATCCAAAAATATATAGGGTGAGTCTTTTAAAAAAATTAAGTTTCGTGCATTTCCGATGAAACCGGAAGTGCGGCAGAGCTTAAAGTATTTTTACAATATGCGCCACAAGCAACCATGGATCTTCCACTAATTGTTTTTTCTTTTATTTAAAACACAAAAGAGCAATCGAAGAAGCGGCTACTAATAGTGAGTAATCTCCGCGGAGCAGGCAGATTGTGACTTGTGAGGAAAAATATTTCAATGCTGTTTTTAGGAATTAGGAACACCTTTTAGAATTATTTCATATTATACAGAGTGTTCCACAACTTGGTGGCTAACCATAGTTATAGTTTTTTGAATAGAACACCATTATATTATTACATTTTGTATTCCTCATATAATTCTTAGTCAAAAAGTGATAAGATAGTATAGTATAAATTTAAGGTTTTCTACTTATTACAATTTTTCTGAAAAATTCAATGTTTCTTTAAAATTATATATCTCGAAAACGACGAAAACACGAGTTGTTCATAGTAAAAAATCCTAATTCAAAAATATTTTCTTTTCTTGCAATTACTAACTTAATTTGCAGAAAACTGGATTAAAGATACAAAACACATTTTTGTCTAAAAGTGAATTTTTTCAAATGGAACAGCCCGAATATCGGGTTCATTTTTGAATTGCTTACTAAATTTTTCATCAAAAACCTGTAAGCCGTTATTATTTTAAAAGTGACCATTACTAAGCTATTGTCGTTTTTTATATAATTTTGCCAAATTTATGTTTTTTATTTTAATTCGGTGCTTTTGTACTGAAGGAATATAAAAGAAATTATTTATTAGCCAGAAGACTTTACCAGCTGCTTTACCTTGACAGAAGATTTCCCAGAACAGATGCCTTTAGTATTGCTAATTCAAGACTAATGAAACCTAAATATGTGGTAAATGATGAAAATCATTTAAGAACTCATATGGCAACAACAGAAAATCCACACGGAACGCATGAAATAAGTCGTTTGCTGGATATTAGCCAAACCGTAGTTGCAAGGATCTTAAAATGAACTAAATATCATCCGTAATGAATACAATTAAATATTGAGTCATCATTTTAAAGCTTGAAGAGTGTTCTGCCGGTGGACAATAACTAAAATGAATACTCAGGAATTTTTTTTGATAGTATGTTATTTGTGGATGAAGCTGGTATCCATAGTAACGAAATAGTTAGGTATAAAAGAAATTTTCATTACTATTCAAATGAAAACTCTTACTTCATTAATAGATAGACAGATGGAGTATAAATATACGGGAGGATTCTTGGTGATTGGATGATAAGTCCTCACTTCTTTGAAGGTAGTATACCTAGAAGCTTATGAGTAATTTCTATCAAGCAATTTATCCCGACATTCTATGCTACAGACACGAATTATTTTAAAATAAATATTTTCAAGAAAGTAACTAACATGTGGAGGCCCAATTGACTAGCCTGCTGAGGACTTCACAAAATTAGGTTCTCAAATATACAGCATACTTGTAACCACAAAAGAAGTTATGAAGGAACATATTCGACAAATATTTAGATATATAAGTACTCAACGTCCGAAGCATGTTCAAAATTTAAATGTGAATTTGGACATTTTTAAATTTTTCCTATTTTAGTGTTCATATCTATTGTTGTCATTACTCCAATACATACAAAAATCATATATCTGAGCTCATTTTTAGAAAAATACATTATAAAATCATGCTTGTCAACTGAGAAGCAACTTATTAAATATTCCAAGTCGGCAAAATTAAATCAAAAAACGACAATAGGTATAAATGGTAACTTTTAAAATAATAACGTCTTACATATTTTTGGTGGGAAATTTAGTAAGCAATTCAAAATTGAGCCGATATAGAGACAGGATGTTCCATTTGGAGAAAAAAAATACTACTACTAGGGTGTTTTATTTGAAAAAGACAAAAATATATCATGTAACTTTATTGCAGTTTTTTGCAAATTCCGTTTTCGAGCTGAGGTAGCAGATTCCAAAAAAATAACATATGTTTGAACTACGACCTTTTATTATGAATAACTCTACCAAAAAATGTGAATTATACTGGAAAAACATAAATTTGATAATATACATGGTGTTCCATTAAAAAAAAACTATAAGTATGATCAGTCACTAAGTTATGGAACTCTCTGTATAATACAAAATAATTTTAAAAGGTGCTCCTAATAAGTAGCTATCATAGGAAGAAAACCGCTTCGAAATATCTTTTCTCATAAAGTCACAATCTGCCTTCCCGCGGAGATGACTCACCTCTATATAAAGTTTATTTTATACCTTTTGGCTGAAAACATCAAACATCCAGTATTTGACGTTTTCAGACCACGCAAGCGTCTCTAACATAGCAAAAGATTACTCAATTAAAAAGGCTTAATCAAAACAGAACAAAAACAATATTGACAATAAACACTATAAAGTCATAAGAAAAACCACTAAAATTTGATATTTTTGCAAACTGGTATACACAAAAATGAACGTGACAGTAAGAAAGTGTAAAAATACTTGTAATAAACGCATCGTTTCTCATTCTATACATGTGTTTTTGGTCTATTGATTAACAACTTTCCTGCATTATGCAATTATATAATTTTACGCTAAGAATAACTTAATCCCGTCGCCATGGCCGCAATATAAGCTGTCATTGTATCCTGGGGTGCAACTAAAGGGTCATTTCACGACTTACTGCAATGTTTAAACACGAAATCCTCATTTATTGTATTTTCAGTATGTATGTACATATACTGGAGACGCGTTAAGTTCAGTTGCACGTCATTGATGACGTTTATATGTTGTCATAACTCTATTAGAGAAACTAAAAAAGTTGATTTGTTAAATTATACTTGAGGGCATGTATTTCATTAGCTTAAATAGAAGATTTATAAATTGATCGTAATATACGCATTCATGGCAAATAAACACATAATTTCCGTTTCAATATTAAATTTCTCTATTACATATTTTCATATCTGTCAAAAAGACGTGCGTTGTGTATATTCTTCCTGTAAAATTTTTCATGTTTATTTTTGTTTTGATATAAATTGTTTAAAAACAGTGCTTCTTAGAAGTGTATTTATTATTTATTTGCGTCCATTGAATATAATGCCGAAAGGTTTCTGTAAACAGTCGAGGGATTTTTACAAACTTTTCTATAATCACGTGTTAAATTTCATGTGAATAGCGTAAGTATTGCTTATTTTAAATTATATTATGGATACGTAATGAAACATTTAAGGTTTTTCGACAATCTAAATCAATATAATAAATAAGTTGAGAAAGACTGAAGTCTTAGGCTGGAAATAGACGGACCGCAATATGCGGTCGCTGTCGACCTCATAACTGCTGCTCAAGTCGACTTCAAGCGAAGTCAGGTTGGACAGCTCGGAGCAGTCCGTATCACTCCATCTGCAGTCGATACGGACTGCGTTGTGCTGCCGTATGGGACTGCATGTTCGAAATGAAATGGTGTAATGTAGTGATGTACCTTGATGAGGAAGCACTATTGCTTGTTCTTTTAATACGTAATAAAAGACGTGGAAGAAGTCGAAGATTTCACAGATATCAGCCCAGGCCTTATTCTTTTCAATTTTGTCACTATATGTCTCAACAATATAGTTCCAAAGACATTCCTTATTTTTTATATCATCAATGAAAGCATCAGTGTCAAAATCGCCTTCCATTTAATTTAATTTACACACACAATATTCAAGAATCAAGAGTGAACTGACCGAAATCTGACAAAACCGCCCAATGAGTGGCGACTGCAATTTGCAGTTCGTGTATGTACGTTCTCTTTTCGACTGCACTTGGACTGCGCGGCGGGTTGAGCAGCAAGTTGGCTGCAGCTGCCAATCTTGACTGCTCGTTGACGCTCGTCTATTTTGCTCTATAAACAACTGTTGATTGCCAAGATGCGACTACAAAGTGCTGTCGACAGCGACCGCATATTGCGGCCCGTCTATTTCCAGCCTTAGAGCATTTCAATTACTAAATATATTACGTTATGGTTATTGTATTGTGAATAATTTTTTTCTTTGGTTATATCAAATGTCACTGACATATAAAAATAGATCCGGCAACATATACAAGGCGAGTCGTCATGGATCTAGTATGACGTGCAACTGAATGTAACGCGTTTCCACCATACACATGGCGATCGTGCATGTAAGAGCAGTAGACATCCAAATCGCACGCGCGACTACCAGTAATAGAGTCTCGTGCCGGTCGCCAAGTTTTGTTTTTAAGTAGGTAATAGTTTTATATTGAATAATGTTATTATATTAAACTACTGTAACTTTACAAAATACGAGTATGTATAATTCTATATCAGAATGTACAGTAAGCTAGTGTGTACTTACATATAGATTTCGGCACATATCTCCGTTTATGTACATAGTTGACAGTTCAAAACTGCCGATATAAATGGTTTTCGCCAGGTATCTCTGCAAAATAAAATTTGCCCCTTCCGAAATATAATCCTTGGCTTTGTACAAACTATAAAACTTCCTGCTGTCGACTTTATCTTCATTGCACAAATGCTTAACGTAATAGAATCTTTTAAAAAGACCCACATACAGATTCTTATCTATCACCCTAATCGTCGCTTTGGTTTCGTCAGCGGCCCCTTCCGCCTTGTCTTCGTCAGGTATTTGGCTTTCTTCTTTATGCAGTTGTGATTTTTCGCTTCTTAATCCGCTTATTTTCTTCTGTGAATTCTGTTTCGAACTTGCGTGACTTGCTTGTTTACGTATTTGTTGGCTGTAACTTGTACTGCGTAATCCATCCTCTTTGGATATTTGTTCGTCTTGATCGGCTTTTCCGACTGATTCTGGACCCGCTCGACTACTGTTTCCATCGCTGAGTTTTCGTTGCACGGGTTCGCTCACTTTTTTACTTAGCCTTTTCGATCGGGATCTCTGATCTTTATCGCCAGATTTCTTCTTTTGCAATCTATCACTCGATTGTTCTGTGATCATTTCGACACTTGTGCCTGACGGTGTTGCGGTCTTCACTTCTTTTGCGGTATAAAATCTAAAAAGCATTTAAAGCATATAACTGATGCTCAATTGGCACTGCAATATTCTGGACAGCATTTATTTTGCCTGCTTGCAACCTAGACCCGGGGATGCACCAAAAGTATTACAGTAGACACTCGATAGTGTTAACATCGCGTAAAGGAAACTCATAACTTGAACAACAAATTCATTACGCTAGGTCTCTGTATACCGTGAACAAACTGTATCTATACTCCATTCAGTCTAAGAATGGAGTAGATGGCGCTACAATATGAGCACAGTTTACACACGATGAATTTTGTATTTTGAAAACAAATAAAACATATGTTTACTGTCAGATGGATAGCAGGGATATACATTGAATATGATATCATTATATTTTGACTTTTACGTGTTTATTGACATTTATTTAAGTAAGGCATATTGCTTTTAAAATGATAACCATTCTAACAAACATGAAAGGGCAAACAGCTAATCAGTATTTGATAAGTTTTCCAAAACAGACATATTGTCTTTATGCTTAATGTACACATTATAAGCCATTTGCCTTTGTCCAGATCTTATATGTTTCCCTTTACGATTTTTTGAAGGACCTGGTAAAACTGCTTCCGCCATACTATAAAATATTAGCGATTACTAATAGAAAGTTAACGAAATTGATAAAATACCTTAACAAATGAATATTTCACTTGCGAATTCTAAGAAGAACTATTTTTTAAGAATATTAACAATAAATAACTATGTAAAATACGGAAATCGACAAACTCTTTGAACAAAACTGTCAGTAAACAAACTTTTTGACAGAACTAGCTAAATGCGATTATTTTGCCGGTGTAAATGCACACTCGATTTCAACCAATCACAAACGTTTATTTTAAGCCCTATCTTTCCCAATGCTCCATTCTTAGACTGAATGGAGTATAATCTATATGTATTTCGCTGTTGTGCTGTTACTCTGATATAAACACTTGCATTCAACTCAACAACATATGTAATTTTCTTTGCTTCACTCTTACTTCAACATAAACACGACCTAGAGTGGAAATTCCCGATATATTTGTTTGTGAATCCTCGATATACATATGCATTTCGGTATTCACTCTAAGCAGGCAATTCGTTGATAGTGGTTGTTATTTCTGTTTTATAGAAATTTCGGTATTTATCAATAAACAGTCGCCCAAAAACCAAAGTGCAAGAAAATGATATCTACAGCTGTGAGAGAAACATATGTCGGATCAGGTAGAGGCGGACTTGAAAGAGTCTCCAGTTCCCCAACATGGAAAAAATATTGTATAATTGGTTTCTTGGCCAAAGAAATAAAAATGTTATTGTAACTGGTGAAATAATTAAGCATATAGCAAAATATTCCATATTCCATTCACAAATCAGAAAAGATGAGAAACAATTTACAGCCAGTGATGGATGGCTGCAACGCAAATTGTCCTTTCAACCAGAACTCGTCGATCCGTTTAAAATTCAGTTAAAAAATAGAATAACTTGGTATTACATTGAAGCAACTGTACAATGCCGCTGAGAGAAGAGGTGTCTATTGGAAATTGTTACAAAACAGTTGTCTCGGCGGAAGAAAAAACTGTCGCTTGGAGAAAACAGAAAAGCAGAGAATAACCTTTTTGGCATTGACTAATCCTACTGGGTCTTATAAAGTAAAATTATTGGGAAAGCTGCGAACTTAAAGTCATTTAAAAATTTCGAATGTTCTGTGGACTGTGAACATTCAAAATTAACTTGGATGACTTTTATCATTTGCAAACACTGGTTTCATTCAGTGGCGGCTACTGCAGGGAGGGCAACGGGGCACTGCCCCCCCCCCCCCTGACAAATTGCCCCGTAACAAATTTCTTTTAACAGATAAATTAATCATAAATACCTAATTTATATGTAATTTTTCTAATTTGTTTGATAACAAATAATATGTTTTCGGAAGTAACAGTCCGTCTTTTCAGCGCGTTTAAAAATCGCAGTCTGACGTAAGCTCCGGGGCATCTCGCGCGACTGCCCCGTTATGCATTAGAAATCGAGCGATGAAACTAGCGCGTATATATGTAGGCGGCGGGGCACTACTCTATGGTGCCGGGTCCGAGTGGCGGTCCAGTATGTAATATACAACGGTGAGTGTATGTTGTAATTTCTATCGGTGCAAATGCAACTATGAATTGCGTAGTAACATTAAGACAGAATTAAAAAATCTAGGTCTCCTTAGACCAGATTTATTGATTAAACTAGAATATCACAATTAGAAAACTAATAAAACCGTGACGAGAAAATTCAACAGAAGCTCTTACAGTTTATCAGACTGGTTGTCTGGGTGTAATGTGCAAAATGCTTTTTTCTATTTCGGTGCTATAAAGTTCACTTTACGACATCCGTTTTGGTTTCAAAAGTATTTCTTTATCGCACGCTAATTTTGTTGTTTTGACGTTGGTAACAAAAAAAAATGGAACCAAATTATAATTAAATGTCAAAATGTAAGCCTTTAATGTAATAAACATGTGCAATAGAAGTTGTACAAAGAATAAAAGCACACATGCTAACATTTTATTTACTCATTAACAATATAAATTGTTAAGCAGAGTTGGATGATAAGTTTTCTGATGCTACTATTGTAATTTACTTCCAAGGTTGAATAGTACAACTGTTATAAAAGTTTGTTTATGATAATATGTCGAGACTATGTTGGCGAAAGATTTTGTAAATTGTCTTCTGCTATTTTGCGAATCTCTGGGGGCGTGCAAAATAGAAAAAATCAAGTGAACGGTGTTTTTCTACTTTGAAGAGAATAAAAACATTTTCTAGAAATACCATGCAGGAAAGCAGACTATCTGCCTTAGCAATGTATTCCATTGAAAAACAATTACTGACATCAACACCAAACTTCAATGAATGAGTTATTAATCATTTTGCTGATCGTAAGGAACGGCGGATGGATTTTATTTTCAAACAAGTTAATTAAATAGCATATTGAGTTTGTTTTTTGTTTGTACTTAATTTTTGATATTAAACACTCAGACCCCCGGTGCCCTCCCGTCCCAAAAAATCACGGGCCGCCACTGGTTTCATTATTCGTTTGTACCTCAGGTTAAAAGATTTCTAAGCCATTATCACACAAATTTGACAAATTATTAGGTTGTTGTACACAAATTACACAAAATATATGTAAAACTAAATTATACATTTATTTGGCATTTATAATCAATGTCAATAAAATTACACATAACACATTTAATAAAGAATTTGCCAGAAATGTGTTTAAAATGTTCGTCAAATATTATGTTTGACACTTAAATTGTTTCTCCCAAGTGAAGATAATTTAAAAAGTGACTTTTTAAATTGCTACTATTATTGTTATTGCTACTCCGCACCCCCTAATTTCGCCCCACTTATGCAGCTGATGGACCGAACTATAATTAGACAAACAAAATTGTACTGATATCTACTGTACTAGAAAACTACATGAATAAATCCGATACCTTGACAAACTTGAGTATTAGCGACGCAGTAATCAACTTAATGTCCGGTTGGGATCATCTTAATCCCGAAATTATAAAAAATGTTGGAGGAGTACTTTAAATGGAGTTCCAAATAAGGGGAATGACGAAACTGAGGCACTCGGTATTTTGAAACGCCAATGGGACATTGAGAATTTATTAGGCTCTATTTCAAGAATCTGATGTTTTGGAGTGGAATCAGTATGACACTAAATTGAATGAAACAATTGAATTCGAAAGTAATGAGGAGCCGATCGAGGAAAACTCTGAACTTTTGAATAAAGTTTCACTAGTTAGCGCTATAAACGAAATTCATATTACTGACCTTATTAAGGGAAGACAGAAAAATTTCTGACTTGGGGCAAAAAATATTTTTTTTATATGCTGCTGTTTTGTTGATTAGTATTACTACATATTATGTTTATTTTGTTATCAATGTTTACTATTATTGTTAGATTGTTCGTTAACGTGAATAAGTCGATAATGTGAACAACCATTGTTTTATTCGGTTCACACTATCGAGTGTCTATCTAATTTAACGGACATCCGGTATTTTGTAACCCTATAATTTCGTGGTGCATATTTTTTCTGAAGAATTTCAAATGACCACAGCCAAAATAAAGAATTTACTACGCGCTGCAGCAACGATGACACTTGTAATTAAGCCTGGACAAAGCGGTTCGCTTGCAGTGACAACAATTTTTCTCGACCGCGTGCATATGTGCATACAAGTCCTCTACGCACTCTTCGCCTCGGGAAGATGTTAAGTCGAAGAAGGTTACTAACTACCATGGCGGTAAATAAATTTATTATATATCGTTTTCCGACATGCAGAAGACACGTTAATAGCAAAAGTCACGTATTAAACGCAAAACGTAAAATATCATATTGGAAATTTCGGTGAAATTTAGTATTATGTATGTTCAACATTCCTCATAATGTGGTAGAAAGTGAGGAGTTTCGTCAATTTTTGGAGTAACTATATTCCACGGTTGAAGTTACCAACCAGAAGGAACTGGATAATTATGAATGATAATAATACCAGACTAGTTAGTATAAGCACACAGATAAGGAAGATAGCAGATAGGCGATGTAATGGCTATTTTTAGATAACGAAAAGTTTTTATAACAAAATGTTGGATAATTATGAGCTCTACAGTTAAAAAATATTTTCATTTATACAGAATGTTCGAAAAATGTTCTAACATAAACATTTTTAAATGGAACACTATACATTTTACGATAGACCTTTAAAACTTGATTAAAAATGAGGTGTGGCCACCACACGACTTTCTTCTACGTACGAGCGTTTCAAATTATACAATTTGTTCTAAATTGTTTTAAATAGTTTTATCTTCCAAGAAAAATAATTTTAAGAATTTTTTTATATAAAAATTATCCTAAAATAAATCCTATTATAAGTACTTCTATTCCCTTTATACATTTCTATAGAATGCATACTTTGCGAGAAATTAGAAAGAAAGTGCTACTAAATACTTTTATACTCTTGATAGATATATACCGGTTGTGTCAATTACCATTAGCCCTAGCGAATCAGTGTATACGTATGTATGTAATACGTCCCAGCGTGGTGTCTATACATCGTACATACATATATATATATATATATATAGAAAATCAACAGTCGTATCCTTCAAATTAATTGATAAAGTATCCAGTCGTCGGTAATAGGATAGAAGAAAAAATAAAAACAACTCAAATCACAATGCTGACGTTTCGTTCATTTAATTAACGAACTTTTTCAAAGCTTCGTAATTTTTCCTTTTTATTTACATACATAAAATATAAAAAAAGTAAATGATGTTTCGTTATACCCTAAAAACTTGTACATTGCAATTAATATTTTATTCTCTAACACGATGTTATACTCATTTTATATGATCTTAACTGCAGTTAAGATCATATAAAATTTTACGATAGACCTTTTGTCGCTATCCTTAACTGCAGTTAAGATCATATAAAATGAGTATAACATCGTGTTAGAGAATAAAATATTAATTGCAATGTACAAGTTTTTAGGGTATAACGAAACATCATTTACTTTTTTTATATTTTATGTATGTAAATAAAAAGGAAAAATTATGAAGCTTTGAAAAAGTTCGTTAATTAAATGAACGAAACGTCAGCATTGTGATTTGAGTTGTTTTTATTTTTTTTTCTATCCTATTACCGACGACTGGATACTTTATCAATATATATATATGTATAGATCCGCTATGGCTAATGTTTCTTGACACAGCGGTATATACAGGGTGAGTCAACTACGCGGGTAAGGCCGATTGTGCCTTTACGAGTAAAGATATTTCGAAGCGGTTTTTTTCATGTGGAAGCTGTTCATTAGGGGCATATTTTAAAAATATTTTGTATTATACAGAGTGTTCCATAACTTGGTGGTTTTGTAAATGGAACACCCTATATATTATTGCATTTTTGATTTCCCCGTATAATATTTAGTCAAAAAGTTATAAGATAGTATAGGCCTAAAGTGTAAAGTTTTTGACTTATTCCCATTTTTCTGAAAAATTCAATGTTTGTATAAAATTATATTTCCCGAAAACGACGTATTAGATGGACAACATTTCTTGCAGTATTGTTTACAATAAGAGGTCATAATAGTAGCATGTTTTATTTTTTTACAGTTAGTAACTGCATGTGCAGGAAACTGGATTAAAATTAGATGACATGTTTTTGTATAAAAGTCAATTTTTTTAAATGGAACACCCTGTCTATCAGTTCATTTTTGAATTGTTTATTAAATTTCATGTCCGAAACATGTAAAACGTTAATACTTTAAAAGTGACTATTACAGAGTTATTGTCGTTTTTTGATATGCTTTTGATAGTTTTTGCAAAAAAGTCAATTTTTTCAAATGGAACACCCTGTATATTATTTCATTTTTGAATTTCTTATTAAATTTCACATCAAAAACATGTCAGACGTTAATACTATAAAAGTCACTATTACTGAGCTATTGTCTCTCTTTGATATAATGTTGTCAGTACTGTACTATATTAATTAAACCACAAAACTAACAAAATTATATTAAAAAGAGACAATAGCTCAATAATAGTCACTTTTAAAGTAATCGTATTTGCAAAAAATCGCTAATCGATAAGAGTAAAAGTGTTACTTCCGGTCCGAATTTTGAAATTTTTTTATACAAAAGGTATTGAAAATTAATTCTAAATACTTTTATACTTGTAACGTACCTGTCTAAAAAGCATGACTTACGAAATATTGGCAAAAAACTGATTTTCGATAAGAAAAGCCTACTTCCGGTAGGAATTTCGAAAAACTTTTACAATAAAATTATTTCTAAATTTAATTTTGAAAACATAAGAATTCATTATAAATTTGTTTAAACTTAGTAGTTGATGAAATATTGGCAAAAGTAAAATGCCATGAATTTGAATTGCGCCATTTTCAACTGTTTCTATGGTATGATAATTTTCTTTCGAAAATTGTATAACTTTTGAAAAATGATTATGGTCTCAATTAATAATAAGTAAATATATCATTCCATTACTTGAATTTAATGTTTGTTTCGACACTTCAATGTATGTTATTTGTAATTACGTATCATTTGCTGATCGTAACAATTCTTTTTTTTATAATATTTAATAATACCTATTTTCTTGCGTCTGTGGACGATATTGCAAGAGTTATAGGATATTATATCTGAATAAACTCGAGTACATCTATTAATGTAAAAAATGTGCGTTGCCATGACTTGCATTACACATATAGCATACTCTAAAGTGAAAGCTAAAAATGTCGCCGTCTGTGAGATTTAATCTCACGCCTCAAAGTTAGCCGGACTTTGCGCACTGCCATTTGGGCCAAGACGGTATGTGCGTGAGTTCCAGTCATTAATAACATCTTATAACTGTATTAAGCAACAGATATAAAGTATGATATGCGCATGGTTGCGCTATTTCATTACCCGTCTTGGCGCAGTTGGCAACGCGCAGAGTCTGGCTAACTTCAAGGCGTGAGTTCGAATCTCACAAACGCCGAAATTTTTAAAATTCAATTTCGTTATTAACATTAACAGTTGCAATTGCGAATATTATAATTATCATTAATTACATCTGTTGCTCAGTACAAATTAAAAATGATCGAGCTCACGCACCCGTCTTGGCGCAGTTGGCAGCGCACAGAACCTGGCTTAATTTGAGGCGTGACTTCGGATATTACAGACGGCGAAATTTTAAAATTTAATTTCGCAATTAACATACATCAGTTCTAATGGGAAAATTATAATTTTCAATAATGAAAATACCATACTTATTGAAGACCACATTTCTGCATTCAAAAGTCATCCTTCGGAATGAATTAAGGTTATTTTTTGTGTTACCAGTGTCCTCATATACACCGGCTGTCTGTAATCTCCCTTATCTGTGGTATAAGTTTCCTGATTTGGTAATTTTAAGTAATATTAAGTGTGTTATAGTATTGTAAGTTTGTGAATGAATTTATCTCAACGTTCTGCTGCTGTCATTTCAATGTAAACAATTACTCAATACTAACTCTCGTCTTGCTTCTTCCAGCGTGTGCAGATTCTTGTCGACCCAAGCGGTTATTGTAGATCCCGCATTGTATCCATCTAGATCGAACTGGGAGGATAAATGGACGAGGAACTTGCTCAAACTTCTACTAGTCTGACGTTCGAGGGGATCCTCTAGACTGGGTGATTTCAGTTCATTGTCTGAAACGAAAAAACCCAACAAAAAAAAGTTATAATAAAAAAACAGAAGAACAATTTTCTAAAAACGAATACTTTGTGCGTGAAATTTAAACAAATTTAAAAGCCCAGATCGTGCGACAATATCTCTTTTTCTATAAATTTAATCTATCTATAACGCTTTAACATTAGTGATAATCAACAGAAAGCTTGCGTAATAAAAATAACAATACCGACCGATGCACTCTTCATTCCGAACTTTAATATCGTCGAGTTGCACGACCATTGCATTTTCATTTTCAGCAAATATTTTAGACAGGCGACTGTTGATATTAGAAAGTTTCCTTTCCGGAGGCGGTCTACCAGGTGCCTGTTGTATATCTAGACACAGGCCACCGACTGGTTCTGGCACAATTGTCGTGTCGCCCACCAAGCGATTAATAATTAACGTTTCTCTAAACGTCAACGCTTCGAACATTTCGTCATCTGCAAATAAAAAGAGAATCATTTGATCAGAATAATTGATATATTTATATATATATATATATATATATATATATATATATATATATATATATATTTAAAAAGTCGATACCACATTGCCGGGGTATATAATCAAAAAGTAAAAGACAAACTCTAATTCCATTCACCTTACTTTTCTATCAATTGCTGCCATAATCGGGAATTACTGCAAAGTTTAACAAAAGGGGTTTTTCGATTTTTACATAAAAGAATAGTGGTAGTGCTCCTAATGGATAACCTTGTTTTTTTACTTCTAAAATTATTGGCGCCAAAGTAGAGAATCATTTTTCTGTAATTCGTAATCATATGTACTATTAAAGTTAACTATCTTAAAGATAATCTTTAGGATGACCTTAAAAGCACTGCAAAGTTACAATTATAAAAGATATATCCGATTTCGATCTTTTCATACGGAATTTCGATTAGTATAAGACATACAGATAATTGAATCGAAATGTTTCCATCGCATATACACTCTGTTCGTAAATGATTGAGATGAGAACCATAGGCAACCAAATATACAGATTGGTAGCTTCCAATAAAAAAAACCCTAGATATGATTATACTCTGTCAAATATTTGTTTGGATTAAAAAACGGGTAATCTACATAAAAAGTTTATTAAAAATAAGATGGTAACACAAGTATAATAATTATAATATACACAATAAAAAATAGAACATTCACATTAAATGTTGAAAGCGATGTCCCAAATTTTGTATGCATGTGTTAATCCTTCTTTTCATATTTTCGAATACTCTTTGTAGCTCTTCTACCGTAATTTGTTGTCTAATTGCTTCTTGAAGTTCTTCCAAATTATGGAGCCTGTTCTTTAAAACACTATTTTTTAGTTGACCAAACAAATAAAATCAAGCGGTGTAAGATCAGGGGATCTCGGAGGCCATAGGCCTTGACTAATGAGCCTATTATTATAAAATTTCTGAAGAAATGTTATTGTTTCTCTTACTGTATGCACTGGTGCATTATCTTGTTGGAAGTAATCATTATTTAATTCATCATCATGAACGTGTGTTAAAAAATCTTGTAAAATATTACACCTGTATCTTTCTGCTCTAACAGTTTCATGAAAAAATGCAGGTCCTATTATTCGTCTTCGAGAAATAGCAACCCACACTCCTACTTTCTGTGGGTGAAACATTACAATTACAATAAATAAACATATTATAGTAAATGCTTAATAACTGTCTCAGCTGATAGTTTTCTTAATAATGTTTTCGATTAATTGTCATACGTTGCTCAATATCATCCATTACTGGTTGTGTTAATTCTGTTAGTCTTCCAGAAGTCTTCCCCTTACAAATGCAATTTTTTCTTGAAATCACTTAATAATATTGTTTTTATGATTCACAAAATTATGACGATTAAAATCTATATCGGGAAACTGCTGTCTAAATTGATGAATACAAGGCTCCAAGTTGTATGCCCAAGATCCATCTGGATTTTGAGTTACAATAGTGGGCCATTAAAATGAAGGCATCTTCATCAGAAGTGAAGACCATTTTAAAACTAAAAAGTAAACGTATAATGTTGAAACATGATGTATACATTACCTTATTATATTACCTGGTCGAATTACAATAAAGTTATAGCTCTACAGGTTCTCAAATTATGCAATATAACAAGAAGAAACGGGGTCGGATCAAAATATAAAGTTTAACAGAAAATGTACACAATAGATATAAGCCATAAAGGGCATAAAGGTAGGGAAATTTATTTTTTTACAAACTTAAATTTTAAATTTTGGGCAGTTAATTTGAATTTCATCTCAGGCATTTACGAACGCACTGTACAGGTGTACCACTTAAAACTCCCAGGTCAAATATCTCGGAAACGGATAAAGATATTTTAATTTTGTAAAAGCGGTTACTGAAGAATATGACTCTAGTTTGCTCTCAATAGTTGTGTTTTATTATGTAAGTATAGAAGTTTTTTATTTGAAAGAGTATTAAAATGAATGTAAATTTTATTATTTGTGATAGTTTCCAACATTTAACGGTTTCATATATATACGTGTTTAAAGAAAGTAAGAGTAATTTCAATTTTTGTCTTTATTTTATTTAAATATTTAAACGGATCAAATATAACTAACAAAGATGTTCAAAATTTTTGCCTTCTTGATTGCTACAGAACATATATCGCCTTAGTAGTTCTCTTCAGCAAACATTTAATAATGTATTACTACTAATTTTGTGCACACTTGCATAAATTTTATTATAAAGCTCGCCCATATGTGTTATAGATCCCATGTACAGCTTTCAAGTAACCCCACAAGAAAAAATCTAACGGGGTTAGATCCGGCGAACGAGCGGGTCACCTGAGGATGCCATTAGTACAGTCAGCGCTCGCTTAACGTACGTCCGCTAATACGTACATGTTCATTTACCACCCTCTGTTCGCACGAACGTATCAAATATCCGTACGAACGCGCTTTTTCAATAATCTATAATTTTTTCTCGAAACTAATAGTCTTTTTTCTTTTTCGATCTCTTTCACTTTCACTCATATTTTTAATGTTTTTTACTAAATATTTCGTAAAACTAGAGTCACTATCACTATTTCCAGCCACCACTCGGTGTCAATACATTTAACGAATGGATGTAAACTAGTAACAGAAAGCAGTTTATTTTACGGTGACTACAAAATAGGGGAAATCCCCGTCTTGTGAATTCGTATAATAAATCAAGCATTTATTGCATAGTTTCAAGTCGACAAAGTGTACGTTCGAATAAACCACTACGTACGTTCGTATGAACAAAGAGGCGTATGTAACCATAAAATCGTAAACACCTGTTTCTATATGGAATTTCACCGTCCGCTTAACGTACATTCGTTTAACGCAACAATTTGTGCACGCATTATGTATGTTAAGTGAGCGCTGCCTGTACTAATCCAACGACGTGGTAACGTTTGATTAAAATAGTCAGTAATTATGTTGGCATTATGAGCAGGTCTTGTTGTAGCCACATATTATTTCGCGGCTCTTCCAAAAGTACTGTTAACTCATTTTGCAGGAATTGTAAGTAGCGCACACCAGTTAATGGCTATATTCAGCCGGACTAATCACTAAGCGCTGCGAGTTCCATCGCTGGAACTCAGCGCTTTAGTCGTACTGAATGGTGTATAAATAATATGCCCGCTAACGCACGCGTAGTGTAGTTTGACTGTTTGAAATTTATCGCACATAACCCCAATAAGAATGTCCTCTGTGGTGATATTAAATTGCAATTGAAGCCAATTAGATTTGGTAGAGATTAGTGGATTTCATCTATTAAAACAAAATTAAATTGATGGGGAATTAAGTTCTAAACTTCTTCTAACATATGAATAAAATTAATAACAAAATAAATAATGCCAGTAATTATATTACCTTCATATATATTTTGGACTAATTCCACTGGTACATTTGCTGTAATTGCTTCACCGTTTATGTTGAATTGTAATCTAACACATTCAATAATCCCTTATGTATTTGCTTTTATGTTTGTTGAAATAAAAAGACTTGCATGTGAACGATATGCAGTTTTACGTTTTTAATACTAATACCACAGTCTAATACTTCTCCGCAAAATTTACTGTCAGCATAATGATACGTTTGTTCTATTACTTATTATGCTCACAAAATATTACGCGGGGAAGTACCATGAAATACATAAATCCTGAAATAAATTTATAGGTTCATAAATTGAAAACATTTACTTACAGAACTAATATATTGCAATGCGAGATATGATAAACATTTATTATTTCAATCCAAGTTACTTTTCCATTGTTAAGCTTATGTTCTGTAATACATATTTTCAAATTTTGAATCTCCCCTCCCTTTTCGCTTACTTTCTCAGCGCTTTTTCTTTCCGCTAGAAAAAATGGCGTCCGCTTGCTGCAGCGCTGAGTTCTAGCGGCGTACTGAATGCAATTGCTAGGTCAGCGCTGCCAGCGATGTGTCCGGCTGAATATAGCCAATGTTTCATGATAAAAGTGGGGGCCTATAATATATCCGTTTAAAATTCCATACCAAACCTTAAGGGCAAAAACTATTTGATTTCTTGTTTGCCTTATCGCCCTAGGATTATCTTCTGACCAATAACGAGCATTATGCTTAATTAAAGTACAATTCTTGTGAAAACGGCATTCTCACTCCACATGGTCCGATTTATAAAGTTATTGCTTTCCGCTAACATTATAGAAAATTTTGCCAGAAAATCAAGTCTGTATTGATTACCTCTTATTCTTAAATGGTGCGCTAAATTAACTTGATACGGAAAGTATTTATTTTCTTTTAGAATTCTACGGCAAGAGGTTAATTGCCGTAATGATGTATGTGGATTATTATTAACTGTCTGTAGTACCGCTGCCGTAATTTCATCATCTCTTACTCTTTTCTGTCTTGTTTCTGTTTTTTGAAGCTATCCTAATTTCTGAGATTTGCCCACAGGCTTATACAGGGTGAGTTTTTTTTATCTTGAGACAACGGAATATCTCTAAACCACTGCATCAAATCAAAAAAAAGATCTTAATGGGATTTGTTATAATTGAGGGGGCTCACTGAATGGTGCTGAACTCGATCCCCCGCCTCACCCCCCTCCAGAGTGAGAGGGGGGAAACTTTGAAATCTTCAATGGGAACCCCCATTTTGTATTGCAGATTCGAATTCTACGCCATCAAGTATGTAGTTTTTGTTTGAAACTTTTTTTTCGATTCGTAACAGATTGCGCTGTAATCCCAAAAAACATAGTTGTAAACATCTAGAAAAAATACTCAAAAAAGAGAAAATATGATTTCGTGTTTTTTTTATTTTAACATTAAATAACATATAAGCAAGTAAACAAATAACACACTTGGTATTGTTTCACAAATATATATAATTAAATACTTGATGTACATTTCGCCTTGCGGCATCCTCAGGAGTTCTCGAGAAACTAAAGTAAAATTTAATACTTTAACTTTTAATTAATAATAAACTTCTAAATTGTCTATTGAAAAATGATGTCCAGTTTCAATAGACAATTTAGAAGTACTGTATAGTTTAAATAAAAGTAAAAAAATGAATGTTCTAGAAGGTTATTTTATAAAAGGAAGTTTACTTTCACAACCAGGCAATGTTCTTAATGAACAAACCGAACTCATAAATTCACCGCTAATAAACCCTAGCATTGTAAAATCGGTCTTTCCAGATAAGCCATGACCTTTTCATAATTTTCTATTTTTGTACAATTTTATTTACATTTTTGTTAGAAGTAGGTAGTTACAGTATATTAAATTTTACTTTAGTTTCTCGAGAACTCCTGACGATGCCGCAAGGCTAAATGTACGTCGAGTATTTAATTATATATATTTGTGAAACAATACCAAGTGTGTTATTTGTTATTACTTGCTTATATTTCGACATGTTTCACCAAGAGATTTCCATCACTTCATTTAATTATTTATTAAATAACATTTCAAAATGCCATTCAACATCCAAGAACTTTACTTTATCATACCCATTTCAGAAAATGTGTGCGAAAATGTGCCCTTCCACTTCGATACATTTATTTATTCGCAATTGAAATGATTGCACATAACTGAGAAGTGTTTCCGGCGTAATCCTTGAACAAGCGTTGGTGATTCGCTCAATCATGCTTTCCTTCGTGGTTGGCACTTCTGTATAAACTTCATACTTTAAGTGGTCCCACAAAAAGAAGTCAGATGAAGTAAAATCTGGCGATCTTGCAGGCCAAGACACTGGAGCACCTCGTCCGATCCATCGACTATTGTAGGCTCGATCTAATACTTCTCGTGCTATTCTTGAACAATGTGCTGGACAACCGTCATTTTGGAAACACATTGTTTGTCGTACGTCTAAAGGAAGGTCTTCAAGTAACACTTGAAGTTCGTTCTGCAAGATGTTTTGATATTTTTCACCATTTAAGTTTCCATCGATAAAATATGGACCAATAAGCTTATTGCCAATTATTCCATACCAAACATTTACGTTCCTAGGATGTTGATGTTCAACTTGGCGCTACCAATGGGGATTTTCGATACTCCAGTAATGCATGTTGTGCAGATTTACCGTACCGTGATTTGTGAATGTCGCCTCGTCAAAAAATAATACTCGAGCAAAAAAATTGGGATTATTTTGTATCCGTTGAAGCGCCCATTGACAAAATTGCACTCTATTTTGAAAATCATCGCCATAAAGTTCTTGATGCAAGGAAAATGGATGAGATTGCCTACGCTTGAATATTTGGCAGATAGTGAACTGAGAAGCGCGAGCTATTTCTCGAGTACTAATGTGCAGATTATTAGCTAGCTACTGCAGCTAATACCGCGATTTCATTATTTTCTCCAGCAATTGTTTTTCGCAGATTACGTTTCGAACTGTTGAACGACTCTGAAAAAGAAGCGCGCGATCGCACATTGTCGGGAAAACGTTGTGAATAAAGATTAACAGCATCATTGATATTCCTACCACTTTCTCCATAGATGTAAATCATTTCAATTCTCTCTTGTAATGTTATAGCCTCCATTACTGTTCAAATATTCAACACTAACTAATTTGTATTGGATTAATAATTATTAATCTAAATGGGGATCGGCCAATGTGTAAGTATTTACAGCTTGCTAAATACTGAATAAAGTACAGAATAGCATTCTAATTGCGAATTAATAATTGTATCGAAGTGGCGGGACACAGTTTCGAACACATGGTTTTTGAAATGTTAGTTTACGTTAAAATAAAAAAACACAAAATCATGTTTGCTTGTTTCTCTTTTTTGTGTATTTTCTCTAGACGTTCACAATCATGTTTTTTGCGATTACAGCGCAATCCGTAACGAAGAGAAAAAAGTTTCAAACAAAACATACATACTTGATGGCGGAGAATCCGAATCTGCAATAAAAAATGGGGGTTCCCATTTAAGATTTCAAAGTTGCCCCCCCCCTCCCACTCTGGGGGATGAGGTGGGGAATCGAGTTCGGCACCATTCAGAGAGCCCCCTATGCTCGAGGCGCGTTAAGTTCCGTTGCACGTCATACTAGATCCATGACGACTCGCCTTGTATATGTTGCCGGATCTATTTTTATTTCTGTCAGTGACATTTGATATAACCAAAGAAAAAAATTATTCACAATACAATAACTATAACGTAATATATTTAGTAATTGAAATGCTCTAAGACTTCAGTCTTTCTCAACTTATTTATTATATTGATTTAGATTGTCGAAAACCCTTAAATGTTTCATAACGTATCCATAATAAAATTTAAAATAAACATTACTTACGCTATTCTCGTTAATCAGATGATTATAGAAAAGTTTGCAAAAAGCTTCGACTGTTTACAGAAACCTTTCGGCATTATATTCAATGGACGCAAATAAATAATAAATACACTTCGAAGAAGCACTGTTTTTAAACAATTTATATCAACGTAAAAATAAACATGAAAAATTTGACAGGAAGAATATACACAACGTACGTCTTTTAGACAGATATGATTTGTCTGTCAACACCGAATTGAACTATTAGTCTATTAAAAATATGTAATAAAGAAATTTAATATTGAAACGGAAATTATGTGTTTATTTGCCATGAATGCGTATATTACGATCAATTTATAAATCTTCTATTTAAGTTAATGAAATAAATGCCCTCAAGTATAATTTAACAAAGTAACTTTTTTAGTTTCTCTAATACAGTTATGACAACATGTAAACGTCATCGATGACGTGCAACGGAACTTAACGCGCCTCGACTGTACATTATAACAAATCTTATTAAGATCTTTTTTTGATTTTATGCAGTGTTTTAGAGATATTCCGTTGTCTCAAGATAAAAAACTCAGCCTGTATATGTTTTGTAATTTGGTAAAGGTCTTTTGGAGAGCCTAGAGCATATAATCGCATTGCTTCAGATTTTTTTTAATTCGATGTCAACGCAAAGTGAGTAAATGTTTGAATGCCGCTAATTATAAAGACAATTGGTAATCAAGCAAAAGTCCAAATATATCCTAAATTATTAAAATACACATACATACATATAACACAGACATGAATGCTTTTCTGCCTATATACCTATGGGTGCCTATGAAGTAGAATTTATAAAAAGGAACTAACCATAAAATTTAAATTGTGAAGTAACTATAATAGCAAGAATTGTGAATATCTTTAATGCTATTTTTCTCTACAAATTAAATATTTAAACAAAATAAAGACAAAAATTGAAATTACTCTTACTCTTTTAACGGTTTCATAGATATACGTGTTTAAAGTATATCTATGAAACCGTTAAATTTTGGAAATCACAAATAATAAAATTTACATTAATTTTAATACTCTTTCAAATAAAAAACGAATGAAGATTATGGCGATCAAAAAAAATATTTTCATCACAGCGCCATCTATATCTTCACATAATAAAAGACAATTGTGAGAGCAAACTAGAGTCAATCAGATTCTTTAGTAACTACTTTTTACAAAATTCAAATATCTTTATCCGTTTCCGAGATATTTAACCAGGGAGTTTTAAGTGGTACACCCTGTATGCCTTGCTAAGAATATACAAAATACAAGCATAATTTATTTATTTTATCATGGCAACACCATTTTATAATGTGTTTATCATCACTACTACACCCTGTCAATAAGGGGTGATTCAAATATCCCGGCAAAATGCGGATTCCATATCTTAAAATGTAGTAAACAATTTGATATGATACCTAAACAGTTGTGAATGTAGTAATTTGTCAACAATTATAAATTTGTTTATTTATTCTAATAAGTTTAAAGAATTTATATTAATAAAACGATGTGGAAATGTGATTTGCTGGATTAATACGGCAAATCTACTCAAAATTAGGATTGAATTTGATGTTTGATATAACCAACTCTGATAAACTCCGACATATAAAAAGTATTTCATAAAAGTTTCTCAGTATATTTGTAATATGTGCATTGTGCATACATCGTAAATTATTGACATTGATATGTGTTTATATCAGGTTTTATTGTAAACTTTGAAGTAAAATGTAAACTAGTTTTAAAATGTATTATTAAAGTGGCTCCAAAATACAATAACAAACATTATAAATAAACAAAAAACTAGCTGCAGAAATTTGTATGATTCACTGGACCATAATAAGGTAGGTACTATTTCCAACACAAATAAATGGTTCAACGATATCAGCCATTCATCCATCCCACATTCTTTTTTCTAACTAGGTAGCCTCTCCACTCTATGTGAATAATACGATGTATTGTCCATGACTATTACAGCATTATCTGACAAATTTATATAATACTTATTCAAACCATTCTTCAAAAATAATCAAATTAAATTCATTCTATCGAAGAGGTTCATTTTTAAAAAAAGAAACTAGCATACCATCTACCATATAGTATTTTAAAAATATTCATCAAATGCCAAATGCCTGCGCACTCTTTCTTTAGGAGATATTACTTCTCCTGAACCTATTTTTTGATTATATGCGATATACAGCTGATTTTGCCGGTCCTATAATAAATACATATTTATAATATATTATAATTGGAGTAATACCTGTATCTTACTTAGTGTCTTGGAGATGTTCGCTAGAATTACAATTGTTCCCATTTTTTAGAGTTTATACATTTCGTACTTATTTTAAACTGTTTTTCATCGTCTTAAGACGAGTCCTTGACGCTGTTTGGGTGGTGAATATAACGATTGGCTTGGACTTGCTTGATCGCTAATGTTTGTGGTGTACTTAAAAGTACAGTTTTTTTAAAATAATATAGTAAATTATAATAAACCAATGCAACATTGTAAGAGAATATTCACTGGTTAAGGCTTGTTTATGTTATGAAATATGGCGGACATGACTTACTTATTTTTTCATATTAAATTTGTGCCCACCCAAAAGCTAGTGATTTTTTTTTTAATGTGTACTATTTTAGCGTGATATTTAAAGCGCTCATTCTTATTCTGGGAGTATAATTGAGGAGCAGACCAGAAGGAAATGCCTGGCATAATTATAATGCATGCTCTTGGTTACATGAAAAAGAAGGACTGAACTGGGACTCCGGAGAACTAGGAATATCTACTTCCAGATTATTAACAAAATCATATTTGTTGATTAAGCACTACTCTATACAATGTACAGAAATCAAATAATCAAAATTATTTAAAAAATAGGTAATTGTTGTATTTTACAATTGGTATTGCCAATGTACTTAAAGCAATTAGCTTTTTAAATTTTATTATTTCTGTTGAATTATTTCCAATATCAAATAACAGAGGTAAACATAACCTACAAAAAACTTGCGTGCAATGTAGAAAAATTACACAATAATAGTTTTGGTAATACAAATTGTAAATATTAAATAGGGTAAGTTAATTTATTATAACCCGTAAGGCTAAATTTTAGAATGACGCCCATACAAATCAACAAGAAAAAATCGAATATACGTTCCACAGAATTCAAAACTGTACGTTTCATTGTCAGGAAGAGAGTAAAAAGTATAAAACTTTCATCTTAAAGAACCCTATTTTCAGGTTAAAATCCATCAATTTTACGCGCTATTTCCATTAAGGTAGGCGTCCACATAATCGTATCGTAAGTATCGGACGCATCGCATCGAACGGATCGTAGTATTCTTAGTATAGAAAGTCATACAAGTGCGTCCTCTGATCCGCATCGTACGGATCGCACAAAATCTACCCGTCGGCAATGCCGATGCCGATGCTCCGAGGGGCAACTTTTACGATGCGTGCCGATGACGTCATACGGAATGCCGATCAGTGGACGGACTCCGGCGCGGAGTCCGTCTGCTCGCTCGCTCAGCATCGTTTTCCTCCATTATCTTGTACATTCCACCGAATACTACGCTATCTCTCACTACGAAAATCCGAATGAAAGTGGCGTCGGCAATCCGATTGTTGGTAGTTGCGTCGGCAAATCCGATCGCTGCTGATACTGTGGACGCATTGTAGAAAAATAATTCGTTCGATGCGATGCGTCCGATACTTACGATACGAATATGTGGACGCCTACCTTTAGTGTCAGGATCAGGACCAACTACGAAAATCAAGTGGCGCGCGGATCGCTCTCATCGCAGAATGGCGGGAATTTGAAATAAATAAACGTGTGTACAAGTTATACATCATCCTAATCCTCCGTAATGTAATAATAAATATGATGTGTAGTTTTTTCGATGTTAAATATGTTAATTAAATGCTTCGTATATCAAGAACGAAATATAACCTTGGAATTCCATATCTTTCGTGTCTTTTTCGGTTTTTAATACCCACATTACATTATTTAACATTGAAGAAAACACGTGGTTTATATACATTTCTATAAAGATGCCATGGATATATAGTCTGTTTCAAGATTTAGTGCGACGTTATAAATAAAACTATTTAAGATCTATTGTGCTAATTCTTCCATAATCAAAAATAATATAATTTTAACATTAAATTCAGTAATAATATCTCTTACAATTAACATAATAAATTAGCGAGTAAAATGTATAATTGTATTTCCCATAGCGTAGTTGACATTTCGTATAAGAATACATTCATATTATAACACACGTACACTTTTATTATTTCTAATAAAATATTGGCAATACGAGTCTGTAGCGTGTTTCTCACATCGTTTGCATTTATTGCATACCACCTGCCGTGTTCAAGCAACCTTGAACACTGCAGGTGTTGTGAATTCGATCTGCGCGCCACTAGATTTTGACAAAAATAGCGCCTAAATAAACTGATAGATTTTAACCAGAAAACAGCTTTTTTTTAAAATGAAAATTGATGCTTTTTATTCACTTGCTGACAATAAAATGTATCTTATTGGATTCTGTCGAACGTAAGCTGTCTATTCACATACACATTCCTGCATGCGTATTATTCAATATTTTTCTTGAATTTTAATATTATTTGTGCGGGTGTCATTCTAAATTCTTACCGCAAATAAAGCTCAAATCATATTGTACATATAAGTCACCATGGTATAAAAGTTACATTTGCAGTATAGTATTTTTGCAACATGAACAAGCAGTTCATGTGTTCCCTTAAATACACGGAAATGCTAATACGTAAGTGAAACTGAAGTGAACACATTCAGCTTGTGCATACTGAAAGAATACATCTATTAAGATACGTATATTATATAATATACAAACCTAAAATATGTTAATAAAATTTTGTGCTATTTCCATAAGAAAGCTAGGTACATTTTTATAATCGTTAAGACAGCTTTATACAATATACTGAATATATGTAACCATGTATTTGTACGATAGTGTATCATATTTATTATCTTGTCCTTTTTGTATATAATATATAAATATAATTGATGTAATTGCAAAATATGTTTAAGTATATGTGTGTTGTATATTTATACATAGAAAAATCTGTATCTGCACTGCTTGAACACTTTTTATATAAAATATTTATGTTATCAATTAGTTAATTTGTGTTGTTTTGTCATGACATCCAGGCTGGTAATATTAAACTGTTATTTTTTTACTTATAAAACGTCTCTTTTTTTTTTACTCTGACGAGGTAAGTTTGCACTATAAAATATTATAAATTTACAAAAATATTGGCGTTTTCAACAATAATGAATGCAAGTATGTTTTTTCACTTTTAAAAAAGTTTCTTACAAAAGAGAAATTTATCACAAATGGATGCCTACAGTATAAATCTACGAGGAAAGAATAGAACAGGAGAGATAATAAAGGGGTGTGGGGATAGGTATTATTTAGACAGAAGTTACCACTTTAAGGCAGGTCAGTTATTGGTCAAATTGACTTCTTTAGTGCTTTTATAATTGTGAATTGTGTGGCTTATAGCCATTCTAAAACGACAAAAAAGAGGAATCTCACTCTTTCTCTTCATCGATAAAGTTCATTTGAAATTGGCATTCAACATAGGCAATAAAAATTTAAAAAGCATGTATTTTGTATAACTTATATCTGACAAGTTCGATTATGTGTTAAAAGCGTAACATACATATCCTAGACATGTTTTTTTTAATGTTTTCTTTAATACAGTTAGAATAAATGTTACTATATTAAAAAGAATAAGATTGACAAAATTATGCACTCATGATATTTCTTTAAATATTATTGAACTAAGAACCTATTTTGAATGATTATCGAGAACATACACATATGCCAGAGCTGGGCTTGAATTACGATTGTTTAAATCGCAATTCAAAAATTTTTGAAATTAGGATTACTGTAATCGTAATCTAAGTATTCGATTAACGATTACAGTATTCGTAATCGAAGTTGTTTAAAAAATGTCGGAGATCTAAACGCGGCTCAATTAAACTGGTACGCGTTATATATGAAGGCAATAATTATCCGAATAAGAAAAAACAAAAAAGTTTTTAAAATATACCTGAAATTAAAAAAATAATGAGGTGTGGCTATCACACGACTTTTTTATACGTATTGACGTATAGAAAAATTATTCAAAATCCTAATCTGAGTACTTCTATTCTCATAATAAATCTTTATAGAATACATACTTTCCAAGATATTCGAAAAAAGTGCTACTCGCAGACCCGCTTTTGCACGTACTGGGTCCTCATGACGAAGATATCTCGCGGTCGAAATTATTAGTGCTCGTTGAATGAAGCTCCGCATCAGTATTCCTTCAACGTTTTATTCAATGTGTGACAGTACAAACTAAACTCAACCCAACCCAACCTAACTTAAATAAAGCCCAATCCAGCTCGACTTAAACAAAACCCAACCCAACCCACCCTTGGGGTTGGGTGGATTAGAGAGAGAGAGAGAGACATTTTTAAAAACCACTTTTCCGGTATCCATGGACTTCAAAACGCAGACATCTGGAAAAATATCGAGGTCGAAAATTTTTGTCATCATAATACTTTCTTATACTACGTATAAGAAAGTAAAACATCCCAACCAGTGTCAGGAATCGAATTTTAAATGTTTGAACGATGCTGATACTAGTTTAGAAATTTTTACAAAATATACGCTGAAGCTCAACACACCACTAACTTCGGCGGCACCGGTAGAAAGATTATTTTCTTTTGCTGGTTTTTAAATACTCCACGTCATCATGCTCTTTCCGATTTTTCCTTCGAAAAATTAGTATTATTAAAAGCTAATATTGAATATTGTGAATAATGTATGCTATAAATGTAGGTACTGATGTAATAGACAACAATAAAATACACTTTCTAAAGTAAATAACAGTGATTTTTCTAATATTTAATAACAGTAATCCTTGCCAACGATTACAGTAATCGTTATTTAAAAAAACGGAATTACAATTAATGTAATCATTAATCGAACGAACTTGGATTACGATTACAGTAATCGTAATTTAAACTTTTTCAAAGTTACGATTACCGCAATTGTAATCTAAATATAAATTGTTAATTTGTATGCTAGTTATATCATCAGAAACTTTAAAAATTTCTGATTGTTTTTAGTGATCAGTTCAGTTTAAATTTCGTGTTACTTTTGTGCAGTTTGAGTGGAAAGTACGAATGTTTCTGTGACCGGTAATGTATTTCTTTACTCTTTTTGTATCCTTGAGTTTTTCTTAACTTTTTGCCTTGCCTAATACTAGTATATTTATTTCTGCTGTATCGCACCTCCTTGGTTACTCTCTGTTCTAATTTAATCTAATTCAATTACATAGTAATTAATGTATTGATATATCCTACTGTTGTTATTACCTTTTCCCATTCTTCGGCCCTCGTGTTTGTCTGTGAGTCAACGGCTAACGGCCCGGTCGTTGTGAAGTGTGTCCCCGTCTTTTCCCCATTTATGTCAATACATTGAATTCATATTTTTACATTTTAATTGTAAGCAATAAATCCGTAAAATGTCTTGCCTAAAATGCAACATGGTAATCAATGAAAAATCCGACAAATTCATCAGGTGTGATGGTTGCAATAGAGCTGTACACATGAGTTGCTCGGAGCTGTCTGACAATGAGATCAAGTGTTTTGCACTGCGTCCCAGTAATAGGCGTGGGGTAAAATGTATTTGTAATGAGTGTGAACGGGGTGTGCACCAGATCCCTAAATTGATAGCTCTTGTAAATGACTTGAAAGAGGAAATTAGAGATATGAAGGCCAAGTATGCGGATTTGAATTTTGCTACTACTAATCCGCCTCTGAAGTCCTTAGATGTACTTTGTACTGAGGAGATTATTAACGAAATACAAGAACGAAATAAACGTTCGCAAAATATTATTGTATATGGCAGCTCGGAAGGGGGCAATACTAAGCAAGATCAGGTCGAGATGGACGTCGGTGTGGTACGGGGGTCTGCTTGGAGAGGGGGGTGTTGCGTGTGAGGTGGTGAAGCCGGTCCGCATTGGGAAATTTGACCCCACTCAGCAGCAGCGTAAGCGGCCGATCAGGGTGCGTCTCTCGTCTCCGGAAGATGTCCTTCAAATCCTGCGCAAATTCAAGCAAATAAAAACTAAATCACAGTTTTCCCATCTGTCGATATCGCCAGACAGAACGCCGAAACAGGTAGCTTTCTTCAAATCTGTTAAAGCCGAGTTGAGTGCGCGCCTTGAGGCGGGAGAAAATAATTTGAAAATTAAGTACAAGAACGGTATCCCGACAATTGTGCAATCGGAAAACTAATCGCTCCCAATGGGGCAGTTACCCCCTTGAATATTTATTATCAGAATGTTAGAGGCTTGAACTCAAAAACACATATTTTCTATAATAATATTATTAACTTATCTTGTGATGTAGTACTAATCACTGAAACATGGCTTAATGATTCGGTGTTTAACAGTGAACTTTTTACCAACGATTATAATGTGATCCGTTAGGATAGCGACTTTGCAACTGTTGGTCGCACTCGGGGTGGGGGTGTCTTGATTGCTCTGCGACAGTATATCTCATTTAATATTGTAGATACGAGTCATATTGTTGGGCTGGTTGCTGTTATTGATCTGCTGATTTGTAAGTGTTTAATGAATGATACATACATGTTTATTGTTTTAGTATATATGCCCCCTGATGTGTCTACGGAAGACTTGGAAGTTTTTACCTCAGCTCTTGAAATTCTATTAATTAATAAGCTCTTTATATTAATTGGGGATTTTAATCTTCGTAATTTATATTATCATACTCATCAACATTGTAGTCGAACTAATATCTTCAAGAATTTTATTGATGTTCTACACATTAAGCAGTATAATAATATAATTAATAGCGACGGCAGACTACTAGATTTAGTATTCTCTAATATAGACTGTAATATCGAATTGCATCGGTCTGAGTGTCCAGCGGTGACTGAGGGCCCTTATCACCCCAGTCTTGAGATAATCTCTGTTTCGCAGTCTTCGTCAGGCAAGCGTTTCCCATCGACTGATAAGCTTCGATATGATTTTAAGAAAGCCGATTATATATCTTTATATAGTCACTTGCTTGGCTGTGACTGGTTCTTTCTGAATGATTATACTGATGTCAGTGATGCATTGCGTGCTTTCTTCAGGGAATTATTCTCCATTCGGAATCTCTATGTGCCTCGCAAATCAAGACCCAATGTTAGTTACCCACCTTGGTTCTCGCCTGAGATAATATCACACATTAAATGTAAACACTACTATCATAGAAAAATGTATTCAATCAAAAAGTGCGGTGTTCTATGATGAATTTAAGCGACTTAGGACCTTAGTAAAGATAGAGATTAATGAAAGTTATACTGCATATCTATCACTAATGGAAGAGTCTATTAGAACTGACCAGTGGCGGCTGCTGCAGGGAGGGCAACGGGGCACTGCCCCCCCCCCCCCGTGACAAATTTCTTTTAACAGATAAATTAATTATAAATACCTAATTTGTATGTAATTTTTCTGATTTGTTTGATGACAAATAATATGTTTTCGGAAGTAACAGTCCGTCTTTTCAGCGCGTTTAAAAATCGCAGTCTGACGTAAGCTCCGGGGCATCTCGCGCGACTGCCCCGTATCTATTAGAAATCGAGCGATGAAACTGGCGCGGGTAGCGCGCGTATATATGTAGGCGGCGGGGCACTACTCTATGGTGCCGGGTCCGGGTGGCGGTCCAGTATGTAATATACAGCGTTGAGTGTATGTTGTAATTTCTATCGGTGCAAATGCAACTATGAATTGCGTTAGTAACATTAAGACAGAATTAAAAAATCTAGGTCTCCCTAGACCAGATTTATTGATTAAACTAGAAGATCACAATTTGAAAACCAATAAAACCGTGACGAGAAAATTCAACAGAAGCTCTTACAGTTTATCAGACTGGTTGTGTGGGTGTAATGTGCAAAATGCTTTTTTCTATTTCGGTGCTATAAAGTTCACTTTACGACATCCGTTTTCGTTGCAAAAGTATTTCTTTATCGCACGCTAATTTTGTTGTTTTGACGTTGGTATCAAAAAAAAAATGGAACCAAATTATATTTAAATGTCAAAATGTAAGCCTTTAATGTAAAAAACATGTGCAATAGATGTTGCACAAAGAATAAAAAGGACACATGCTAACATTTTATTTACTAATTAACAATATAAATTGTTAAGCAGAGTTGAATGATAAGTTTTCTGATGCTACTATTGTAATTTACTTCCAAGGTTGAATAGTACAACTGTTATAAAAGTTTGTTATTGATAATATGTCGAGACTATGTTGGCGAAAGCTTTTGTAAATTGTCTTCTGCTATTTTGCGAATCTATGGGGGCGTGCAAAATAGAAAAAATCAAGTGAACGGTGTTTTTCTACTTTGAAGAGAATGGAAACATATTCTAGAAATACCATGCGGGAAAGCAAACTATGTGCCTTAGCAATGTGTTCCATTGAGTTATTAATTATTTTGCTGATCGTAAGGAACGGCGGATGGATTTTATTTTCAAACAAGTTAATTAAATATCATATTGAGTTTATTTTTTGTCTGTACTTAATTTTTGATATTAAAAACTCAGACCCCCGGTGCCCTCCTGTCCCAAAAACTCACGAGCCGCCACTGGAACTGACCCTTTGAAGCTTTGGGGTTTTCTCTCATCTAAGAGACGTACTACTAGGATACCTAATGTTCTGAATATGGTAATACCTTCACGCAACCTAGTCACATTGTCAATACTTTTTCGAACACCTTCTCGGGTAGACTCCCTTCATCTACTACATTTGCGGCCCCTGAGTCTCATTACAACTCTCTGCCAAACTCCTTCTCATACGTAACTGAGGATGAATTATTAGAATTACTCGCTGCCTTCCACAATAAAAGCACAGCAGGTGATGATCAGTTGCCTAGTTTTCTTGTCCGTGATTGCAGATACGTCCTTGCTTCTCCCTTAAGAATAATTATTAATTTATCTATATCTTCGAACATCTTCCCCGAACAATGGAAAATTACAAGAAATACCCCAGTTCATAAGAAGGGGGATCGTCCATTATTGAGTAATTATAGGCCTACCTCTATTATCTCTAACTTTAGGAAATTGTATGAGAGGGTATTATACCGCAGTCTTCTTCATAGTACTCGATTCCTTATTTCGCCAGACCAACACGGATTCATCGCTGGTCGATCTACTCTTACCAATTTGGCCACTGTGTCTCAATAGATTGGAGAATCTTTGGATAAGCGTGGACAGGTGGATGTAATTTACACCGATTTGTCGAAAGCTTTCGACTCGATTGATCATGAGATATTATTACATAAGATTGGTTCATTTGGTATGGTACCTACTTCGATTAATCTGCTTAGATCTTATCTTTTTGAAAGGAAATGCTATGTCCACCTATAACGGATACTCTTCTAGCAACTTTCTTCTTACGTCTGGCATCCCTGAGGGATCCAACTTGGGACCGTTATTATTTGTCCTTTTCATTAATGACCTGCTCCTCCAAATTAACGGTCCTATTCTTGCGTATGCGGATGACATCAAAATATTTTCTCGGATTACATCAGCCCGAGATGCGCAGGCTCTTCAGACAAGTTTGGATATGTTGGCCGTGTGGTGCGAGGAGTTTAGGCTTGGGTTGAATATCAACAAATGCTGTGTTGTTACGTATACACGTCCCTCTACACCTTTCTACTACTGTTACCAGGTAAATGATACCGCACTTGAACGAAAATTCGAAATCATGGACCTTGGTGTTGTTTTCGACTCTTACTTTACCTTTCGAACACATATTGGGGCGGTCTGTTCTGGAGCCTTTAGATCACTTGGCTTTCTAATGCGGGTATCCAAATATTTTAAGAATACTACCTTGCTCAAATCCTTGTACTCCGCCTACGTTTTGAGTAAAATTGAATACGCTGCTCCTGTCTGGAATCCCATTTATGCACACAACTCGCTGGCACTGGATCGTGTTCAACGTAAGTTTTTAAAATTTCTGTTATTTAAAATCGATGGCATTTATCCGGAAAGGGGCACACCTCAGGCTGATTTACTATGACGCCACAATCTTGCATCTCTACATGCAAGAAGAGATGTTCTCTGCCAGAAATTCTTACATAAACTCATCAGAGGCGACATTGACTGACCCTACATGCTCGAAAGATTATTGTTGGTTGTTCCACGAGTTACATCGAGATATAACTCAACGTTTATGATGTCATTTGCGAGGTTCTAACGCAATGAAACTGACTCCAGTAGTGGGACTCTGTGTACTTTCGACTTCCAACGACTTGAATCGATATCGATTATCGCTAACGATTCTCGCTTTGAATGGTACTCTGTGTAACTATCGATACACGTTCGGCAAAGATCGGAAGAATACTACCTTGTTTAAAAATATTTGTCAGTGTTTTAGGGAATTTGTTGAAATCGCAAAATTTTTTGCATTACCGGGAAGTATAATCAGCAAATTCATTACATTTACTGTTGTAGATTAGCTTTATTTGGTAATATTTTCTTGGTGTGCTAGTTGTAATCAGATTGTAATATTGCTGATTTTGCATAAATATTTTGTACATAACATGTATTATACTATATCGACCTCTAATATAATATATATGTTTATACTTATAAAATAATTACTAAAATATAGCAAAACCTTCCACATATATTTTAAGTAGATATTTGAAGAATTATTCATTCACATTTAATAAATTCAAAGAGAAATGAAAATATCAAATGTAAAATAATGACACAAATTTAGCGAAACTTTCCATATATATTTTAAGCAGATATTTCAAAGAATTACTAATTCATATTTAATAAATTCAAAAAGTAATGAAAATATCAAATGTAAACCAAATATAAAAATGAGGTGTGGCCACCACACGACTTTCTTATACGTATGAGCGTTTCAAACTATACAATTTTAAGAATTTTTTTATACAAAACTTATTCAAAATCCTATTCTAGGTACTTTCATTCGCTTAATAAATCGCTATAGAATGCATACTTTGCAAGATATTATCAAAAAAGTGCTCCTCGCTAAGAGTAAAAGTGATACTTCCGGTCCGAATTTTGAAATTTCATATATACAAAAAATATTGCAAATCCAGTTCTAAATACTTTTGTACTCTTGATAAATATATATAGAATGCATAACTTACGACATATTTGCAAAAAATCGCTATTCGATAAGAGTAAAAGTGGTACTTCCGGTCTGAATTTTGAAATTTTTTTTATACAAAAGATATTGAAAATTATGTTTTAAATACTTTTATACCCGTAACGTATTTGTCTAAAAAGCATGACTTGCGAAATATTCGCAAAAAACCGATTTTCGATAAGAGTAAAAGACCTACTTCCGGTAGGAATTTCGAAAAACTTTTTAAATAAAATTATTCTCAATTTTAATTTTAAGTATATATGAATTCTTTATAAATTTGTTTAAACTTAGTAGTTGACGAAATATTCGCAAAATTCGATTTTTTCACTGAAGTAAACTACTACTTCCGGTCTACCGATTTTACTGAAAAACTAATCAGATCTCAAGAGGGCGATTATACACGTAAATACGAAATTTGGAATTGATATCTACAGCGGTTTGGCCGCTATCGTGGTCACACACACACACAGAGAGAGAGAGACAGACACACAGACACACATTCTAGGTACTACTAGGTACACTATTCTAGGTACTTTCATTCGCTTAATAAATCGCTATAGAATGCATACTTTGCAAGATATTATCAAAAAAGTGCTCCTCGCTAAGAGTAAAAGTGATACTTCCGGTCCGAATTTTGAAATTTCATATATACAAAAAACATTGCAAATCCAGTTCTAAATACTTTTGTACTCTTGATAAATATATACAGAATGCATAACTTACGACATATTTGCAAAAAATCGCTATTCGATAAGAGTAAAAGTGGTACTTCCGGTCTGAATTTTGAAATTTTTTTTATACAAAAGATATTGAAAATTATGTTTTAAATACTTTTATACCCGTAACGTATTTGTCTAAAAAGCATGATTTGCGAAATATTCGCAAAAAACCGATTTTCGATAAGAGTAAAAGACCTACTTCCGGTAGGAATTTCGAAAAACTTTTTAAATAAAATTATTCTCAATTTTAATTTTAAGTATATATGAATTCTTTATAAATTTGTTTAAACTTAGTAGTTGACGAAATATTCGCAAAATTCGATTTTTTCGCTGAAGTAAACTACTACTTCCGGTCTACCGATTTTACTGAAAAACTAATCAGATCTCAAGAGGGCGATTATACACGTAAATACGAAATTTGGAATTGATATCTACAGCGGTTTGGCCGCTATCGTGGTCACACACACAGAGAGAGACAGACAGACACACAGACAAACAGACATTTTTTAAAAACCACTTTTTCGGTATCAGGGGACTTGAAAACGTGGACATCTGCAAAAATCTCGAGGTCGAAAATTTTCATCATCACAATACTTCCTTATACTACGTATAAGAAAGTAAAAATCGTCTTACCTAGAAGGTGTACGAAATAGAAATAAAATGATATAGCAATTCTTTTGAAAAAAATATTTTTATTTGTGGTATCCACATGTTTTATAACTTGCCCAAATTATTTTCTTTTTATTACTACACTTTAGTACCTAGTTTCTTTTCTGTCTTTCTCTTACATGCGCAGGAAGTTGCAAAGCGAGAGACGTCTCTTTTTAAACGAGACATCCCTTGGCTTCGCTTGAAGACGATAGTGGGCGAATGGAAGGGGAAGCGAGATCGACGACAGAAATGTTATACATAACCTTTAACATAGCCTTTCTGTTTAGGTTATGTTAGAATTTTAAAATCGCAGAAAAGTGATTAAAAAACATAAAAATCAAATGTAATTGTTGTGTGGTAAAGTGAAATACACATCATTTATTACCATTTTCATAATTTCAACGGTGTGTATAACAGATACCACTAAAAATGTGACATGGAAAATCCACTCGGTGAGCACCTTAATTATTAATTATCTCCGTTGCTGTACGTTTGCGCCGATTAATTTATAAGTAAAAGTTGTTCAATTAGAGCTCCTCTATAAGGTACACTAGTCATTTTGTCAAAAATCGGTTGCAACCATATACTACAATTTCTAAGTATTTATACAATAGAATAAAATATATACTTTTTCAACTTACCGATCGAATAATATAGAAATATTTTGTGTCTTGATAAAGACAATTATTTAAAGAACAATATTAACAATATTTTACTAAATTCAAAGAAGCAGCAATAAAACATAAACACCAATATAACCTAATCGTAAACGACCCGCTACTGTTTTACAAACACCCCTAAACTGGACCGGATGGGATATAATGAACTCGTCCAACTCTAATACGATCATAGCGCATTATGACGTATGTGATATTCTCTAAATGTTTTCACTCTACCAATTTTCACCAAGACGAGACGAAAGTGGATATCGATAGTGCACAGAGTCCCACTCCAGCATATCTTCTTGCCAGGGTGGGTAATGTGATGGAGTTGGATTTATTCTTGTGAGGGTGTGGAGATTCTCAAATGAAATATTGGGTGGTTTATATATGTGTATGTTTATGTATGTGTATTATAATATATGTATTTATTTACTGTTTTGTATAAATTTTCTCTGTTATTGGGTATAGCCTGTTGGGAAAATAAGGAATTATTATTATTATTATTATTATCAGTAAGTTCGTTGAATTGACATTAATCGTAATGACATTTTCTTTTATATAAGGATTACTGCAATCGTAATCCTTATTGCCCAGCTCTGACATATACCCCACACAAAATATTTATGCACGTCTATGCATTGCGGCAGCCATATTGAGTTACCACTTTGGACAAATATTATTTTTAACAAGACTCTCCTGTTTTATTCTTTCCTCGTAGGTATAAATACTTTGCAAAACATAACATCTTGTACTGTCAGTTCCAGGCAATTTCTCTTTTCTACAGATGGAGAATACATGTATAATTTAATTTTTCTGCATAAAATTACCCTCATACATCTAATTCTCTATTTTTTAATTGTTCTAAAGTAACTTCATGACTTTTTTGTTATATGATTAACAAAAAGTTATAAATAACAGACAAGTTGTATATTTTAGCAATTTAAAACCAGACGTTATTTTTTTCATACCTATTTCAAAGTCCGGCAGTATATTTTCTAATCTGAATAGAGCATATTGATTGTGGGCCCGAATTCTCTCTTCATATTCTTCTTTTAGTTTCTGATTTCTTTCGAATTTCTCAACTAATACTTCCAATATTTCTTTAATCTGAGCCTCCGTGAAATTTGTAATTGTTTGAGCAAATTCCTCATCTTCTCCGCTCAATAAATCCTGTTCTTTCAGATATTTTAGTATATCTTCGTGTACTGTCAGTGGCACATCGTCTGGTTCTAATAAATCCATATTTAAGAGAAATTGAAATGAATGTGTAATTTAAAATTTGACGTTTTGAACAATTGTAGTAAGTACTTTTAAACATAGAGCTTGATATTTACGTTCATACATTCATATCTGTCATTTTCGATATATTAAATATCAATTAGATTTCAAACAATTTTATTATTATTGGATTAAAAGTGATAAAGGATTTAAAAGATCAAGGAACAAAAAACATTAATTTGAAAAAGATTTAAAAGTCAACAATCGATTAAAACAATACCTTCCTTATCAATAGTGTTTTGTGTATCATAGGATTCATAGGTATATATGATATATGTGAATGAGGTTGTCAATTTTTCAATATAATAGCACAATAATAGTCGCTAGACCTTGTCAACACAAGCTTCTGAATAATTCTACAATAAAATTACATTATAAAGTGCATTCATTTTAAATTTGAAAATGGTAAGTTCAATACAATCTTCATAATTAAATTGATTTTAAGGTTAGGTTAGATGACAAAGCTGTATTATTTCTCAACTAATTCTACATACTTAACTTTAACAAATATTTCAGTCTATTATGCAGTATAATGGTGGTGCTATGGTTGCCATGAAGGGCAAAAATTGTGTGGCGATTGCAACTGATACACGTTTTGGTATTCAAGCGCAGACTGTTTCAATGGATTTCCAAAAAGTATTTGAAATGGGACCCCATTTATATATAGGCTTACCCGGTCTGGCAACAGATACACTGACAGTAAAAGAAAAACTTAGATTTAGGTAGGATATACTTAAAACTTTATTAGTATTATTTTAACTTTCTCATCATCTTTCCGGTGCTACTAATGCTTTATCCAGTAACATAAGAGAAATCTTTGAGGCTATTGTTGCTTTGATTATCTGAAGCAATCTGTTTCAGATAATTGTAGAAGCTGCAACAACCTCATAGGACAGTGGATAAAGCATAGTCAGCACATAAAGAAAGACGATATAGTTTCAACCCACACACCAAGAAGTGTTGGTCAGTGACAACCATGAGTGTCTACAATTTGTAATGTTAGTAAATTTACAATAAATGAACATTACTTACAGAAAAAATTTATATGAACTTAAAGAAAACAGAAGAGTATCTCCAAAAGTATTCAGTTCATTAGTATCTAATATGCTGTATGAAAAACGTTTTGGGCCATTTTTTATTGAACCAGTTATAGCTGGTCTTGATATGAAAACAGGTGAACCTTACGTGTGCAATATGGATATTATTGGCTGTCCCAATGAGCCTGAAGATTTTGTAGTTGGTGGTACAGCCTCTGCACAACTGTATGGTATGTGTGAAGCACTGTGGGAACCAGATCTAGGCCCAGAAGGGTTATTTGAAACTATCTCTCAGGCTTTGATTAATGCTTTTGATAGAGATGCTCTTTCGGGTTGGGGTGCTACTGTCTATATTATGTAAGTTAAATCTTTGTTTTGTTTATTTGAGTTTAATTTAAAATTTTCTATTTGCAGAGAAAAAGATAAAGTTACAACCAAGCAGTTAAAAACAAGAATGGACTAAATAATTTATAAACATTTTGTATTTCAATTTACGCTGAATAAAATATTTCTTTTTTCGTAATACTAGTTGTGTATGTAGCACTAAGAACACGCAATTATTTAAACAAAGACATTTTTCAAAGCTATTCAAAATATGTAATATGCTTCGCTCACAGGGTACGGGTCTATCTGCAAATATTTGCGGAAATAAATTTATGCAATCCTTTGCAGAATGCCTACTATAGTACCATTTAATAATTTGCAGTTTTTCTTCTGGTGTGTAGCGAGGCAATGTTACCATTGACTCGTCCTCTCACAAACACAGAACGACGCTGTTCGACACGATCTCCAGATACAATTTTAGTTGTTAAAGGGAGTCTTGGAAAATGCTTTCTGTCAGTTACTTCTGTCAGTGAGTTCAGTCAGTGACTTCTGTCAGGGTTGTCAAGTGACATTTCTTTCGATAAATGCGCGTCATCCAGAGATGCGCAAAAGCATATCTTGTTTCCTTGTACCATGACTACGGGCACGATTAGGCGTTGTTGCCGGTGTGCCTAGTATACATATATCCTATCCCTAATATGATTTTACACATGCGGTATATTATAATAAATAATTTACCATCGCCTCAGCTTCAATTTTAAAATAAGGATTTTATATTGCTATCATACATGGGACAACCCAATTACACACCAAATACGTCCACTTTATTTTTAGTTTAGAGTTTAAAAGTACGTATGTCATGTCTTCATACTTCAAACAATAATAATAATAAATAGTGAAATGATATCAAAATAAACTTCAGAACGCCATATTGCTGCTGTCAGAAATTGTGATTCTTCAGAAGTAATAAAAGTACGCATGCGCAAGCAACAATTTTAAAATTTACTACTGTGACCCGTTGACTTCAGGCGCTAGCCACAAGCTCTAGCGGTATTGGCTCCCAGCGCCGTAACTCCCTAAACGCACGGATTCCGTGCGTTCAGGGAGTTACGGCGCTGGAAGCGGATACCGCTAGAGCTTGTGGTCAGCGCCAGTCATTGAACGGGTCACAGTAGTAAATCTTAAGATTGTGGCTTGGACATGCGTACATTTACTACTTTTGAAGACTGACAGCGTCAATATGGCGCTCTGAAGTTTATTATTATTTCATTTCACTATTATTATTATTGTTTGAAGTATGAAGACATGACATACGCACTTTTAAAATCTAAACTAAAAATAAAGTGGACGTATTTGGTGTGTAATTTGGTTGTCCCATGTATGATAGCAATATAAAATCCTTATTTTAAAATTGAGACTGAGGTGATGGTAAATTATTTACTATAATATATAGTGTGCCTAACTATTTAATACTACATTTTACAGTATACCTTGTCTCAGAATAAGAAGGAGTGATTCAAATATCCCGCCAAAACATGGCACACATAGCTTAAAATTTAGTAGACAATTTGATATGACATCATGACAATTGAGGTTAGATGAACTGTATTAATACTAACTAAGGATTTAGCTGTTTTGTGTTTCATTTACTACTTTCATTAAAATAGATGGATGTGCCGCTTTTCATTCTACCAGTCAAAGCAGCAATACGAGTGCACGGCAATTGGAAAGAGGAGAGTAAAGTTATAAACACAAGTAGGTGCATACATCTATAATTTGATGAATATAAATCTCTTAACATTCAAATCTGTTCATTCTAGTTTTTCAAAACAAATCATTAGAAGAATCTATGGATAAAGATATAGGTCCAATTTACAAATGTAGACTTTGTTCTGAGCGTTTTGAGAAGGATTGCCATTATAAATATATAATTACTGCACATTTTAGTGAATGTGCTATATCAACATGAAAATTGTGAATCAAGTCTATTTATTATTAAATATTTGTATCAGCGAGCAAGAATGAATCAAACCTTTTATCAAAGCGTCCTTAAGAACTTGCAGAAAAAGTTTATGTTTATTAGTTTCTATTGTAAGTATCAATAAAGAACTTGTACAGATAAATCATTCGTATTACTGCTACAAACCTTGAGGAGGTAAATTCAAGCAACTACTCTTGGAAATGTGAAGCTTACATAGAACAGTAATAAATTGAAAAATTTACATCGGCTGAAGTTGTTTACACGACCTGCAAAGATAATTACATATACCTACACATTACTAATTATTCTTCTCTATTAAAATTGATGTATTTTGAAAATATATAAAGTATAACACATTTTTATTTCTATTATATATTGGAAATTAACAATAATTTAGTGTTCACAAGATTAAAAATTTACATGGTCAGCACAATTTTTCCAAATACTTATTGTAACATTTGTAATAATTGCTTCTGTCAAAAGTTCTCGAATAACTGATATTCTGAAAGGGGATGTTTTTGAAGTAACTTCACCTTATGTATCAATTCAGAACGTATATGAAGTATTCTTAATTGCCTATCTTTATTGGTATGGCTTTTTAATCCTACAGGTTTTCAACAAAGCTTGTCGTGCACTCATTATACTTGTGGCAATCCAAACTTTTTCCCAAATATTCTCCACCAGATATTTTCACCTTTTTCTATTAGGACAGGTTTCTTTACGTTTGAAATATCTGAAATATAACATGTATATGAACATGTGGTAATATAATTATTAATTAACACTTACTAGAAATTAATGCGTCAATTCTAGAATATATGTGAGTTGTTCAGTTCATTTATGGTATGAACTCATCTATAGTTATTTTTGCAATGATATTAATTGTTGGACGTTTGATTTTTGCACTGTCGTACAGTATTTTTGACAGATCCATCAAATTCAAAGTTTTAAATGCCTGATCACTTGTTCCTTAGGTCTTAAGCCGTCTGATCAACGTGTTGTACATAAAAGTACGGATTTTATTTAATAACACTATAATAAACCGAAGTAAAAATGTAAGAGAATAGGTTATGGCTTGACTATAAACATAAAATGACGTTTTGTCAAACTTATTTCCCCATGTTAAACTTGCCTACGCAAGAACCAATGAAATACCTTAAAAATATACGCCATTTTGGCGCGATATTTGAATCACTCCTTCTTATTCTGAGACAAGGTATAGATTATTATATGGATTATGTGGAAGTTTTCAATGAAGATGATGTATATATTATCAATACTATATTAGCAGTTTTGGTTAGAATATTTATCGGCACTGTGAACAGTATTCATTTCAATTTTAATTAGTTGATGAATTTTCTGAATGGTATGTTGCAGAAGAGTATAATCACAGAATTATAACTGATAATTTAATACAAAGAAATAACTTTGTGGATTTATTTTATTACTGTAGTTGTAAAAACAATATTCTTCCAATATTTAACTTATCGAAATCTGATGTTGGATTGGATTGTTGGATTATTTTGTTGTTTTTGTTGAAGATGATGTAACGATTAACACTATTATATTAGCAATTTTTGCTAAGATATTTATCGGCACTGTGAATAGTTGTTCATTTCAATTTTAATTGATGTATTTTTTGAATTCTACTTTGTAATAAGTGTATAATTGCAGAGTATACGACTGATAAATAAATATGACATAAACTGATAACATTGTATTTTTATTTTATTGTTGTAGTTGACAAAGCAATATTATTTCAACATTTAACGTATTGGAATCTGATAGCAGATCTTGTTAAAAGTCTTTTAAGTTACATTACCTAATAGACTGCGTAGCTATCTATACTTATACATAGGAAAAAATTTTACAGAAGGCAGTACTAATGTATCTTAGAACACGAAAATATAATGAGACGATAAGGCCCATAAACCAGCATTATTATATATACCGCATGTGTAAAATTATATTGGGGATAGGATATATGTATACTAAGCACACCGACAACAACGCCCAATCGTGGCAGTAGTCATGGTACAAGGAAACAAGGTATGCTTTTGCGCATCTCTGGATGACGCGCATTTATCGAAAAAAATGTCACTTAACAACTCTGACAGAAGTCACTGACTGAACTCACTGACAGTAGTAACTGACAGAAAGCATTAAAAAGCAAGAAATATTTCACGATGACAATTTTAGAAGAATGGAGTTTTGTGAAACCGTAATGGAAAAGACAAATGAAAATGAGAATTTCATCGCAAATATTGTATTCACACATGAATCGTCATTTCCATTAAATGGAAAGCACAATCCTTCTGTTGTTCGATATTGGGCTCGGGAAAATCAGCACAGATATTTTGTTAAACACACCCAATATCCCCAGAAAGTGAATGTCTGGGCAGGTATTTTGAGTGACCATTTGCTTGGTCCTTTTTTTATTGATGGTACGTTAAATGCGGACAAATACCTCGATATGCTACAGAATCAGATACTTCCCGCTATTGATAATACCAGAATAGATCGGGATATTATTTGATTCCAACAGGACGGTTGTCCTGCACATAATCCGGTCAGAGTAAAGCATTTTTTAATGAATACTTTTCCTGATCGTCTCATTAGTGGAACAGGAAACATTCGTTGGCCTCCGCGATCTCCTGATCTATCGCCAAATGATTTCTTTTTGTGGGGATACATCAAAAATAAAATATAAGTGCACAAGGTGGCAGGCTTGAAAACTTAGATATTTTGAGAAGGCTAATCATAGAGGCTTTTGAATCCGTAACAGTCGATGTGATTCGTAATGTGCGAGAAAATTTTTATGATAGGCTCGGACAATGCCTTGCTGCTGAAGGAGGCATTTTTGAACCTATGCAATAACATTTTATTTTTTAGTATTGTTTAGAGTATATTTTTTATTTTCATTAGAATTCCGTTTTTAATAAATTTATATAATAATTTACTAAGAATTAATGTTTAATTAGAATTGTGCTTTTATTTTCTTACTGTGTTGTATTGTATTTATGTTAAAAAGGACTTTATTGAAATAGTGTCCTGTGAATTCACAACTTTTTTGAACTGGTAGTACTAGAGGTCGAATGCGCATCATCCAGAGATGCGTAAAAGCATACCTTGTTTCCTTGTACAATGACTACGGCCACGATTGGGCGTTGTTGCCGGTGTGCCTAGTATACATATATCCTATCCCCAATATGATTTTACACATGCGGTATAGCTCCTTAGTTTCAGTAACAGCTATTAATATTTTTGATTAAATTTAGTGCCAAATTAGAAGGAATTGTGCTGTTTGACATTACTCGTTAGTTATATCTATGTCAAAATACATTTCAATATATAAACATATCAAAAAGAGTTATTAGACACTATTTAAGATCTATTGTACAACATAATTGAAGTTTCTATTGATCGTATTATTCACAAGATTCAAATTTGAATTTTAACCGTTTTCTTTTACCGCCGCTAAGTCATCGAGCCAAATTTATTTTCATATACAAGATTCACTAACAGTTGTTTATTTATCAGAAATAAATAATCTATTTCAAGTAGAAAAAAGATATTCACTTTATATGTAAACCGAATACCGTATAGTACTTATCAATATCTATTTAATATGATAAATTTACCTATAACTTTCGCATAACATTAAATATAACAACAAGTACAACAGCAACCGTAAAAATGATATTACCTACTACAATTAATAAATTAATGTTTTTATTAATCCGCGGGTTTGAATTTTTAAATTCATATTTGAATATTCACCGCTTATCCCCACTTCTTTCTAGCGCCGCTAGGTCATCGAGCGAAATTATTTTCGCTAGACAAGATGGCGACCGCTAGCTCGAGCGCCGGCACTCAGCAGTCGCGTTCAGGACACCGCTCGACCTAGCACAGCTCAGCGCTAGCGGCGCCGTAACTCCCTGAACGCACGGATTGTCATAAAAAACTTCTGGGTGATCTTTGACAATCCGTGCGTTCAGGGAGTTACGGCGCCGCTAGCGCTGAGCTGTGTTAGGTCGAGCGGTGTCCTGAACGCGACTGCTGAGTAGAGGTGGGCAGTTCGGGTCCGAACCGGTTCAGTGAACCGAATCCCAGCAGGGAACCGAGGGAGCCGGTTCACTAAATTTCAATGAACCGGATCTCGGCTCACTTGGGTCGTTGCTTAATTTGTATACAACAATCTGATAATTTGTCAAATTTGCGTGCATTATAGCTTCAAATAAATTGTTGTCAAACATTTTGTATAAATGGTGTGCGCGCAGCCTAAATAATCCCGGTTCGTTTGAGCCGACACGACGGCGCCGAGTATTACATGCCCTACACGTTCCTGGAACGGTATGCTATTACGGATCCACACGGTTCAAATGAGCCGGTTCCGGGACCCGGCTCACTATGAGGAGCTGGACCGAGTGAGCCCGGGCAATGAAAAGAACCGTTTTGCCCACCTCTACTGCTGAGTGTCGGCGCTCGAGCTAGCGGTCGCCATCTTGTCTAGCAAAAATAATTTCGCTCGATGACCTAGCGGCGCTAAAAAGAAGTGGGGATAAGCGGTGAATATTCAAATATGAATTTAAAAACAACCCGCAGATTAATAAAAACATTCATTTATTAATTGTAGTAGTTAATATCATTTTTACGGTTGCTGTTGTACTTGTTGTTGTTATAATTAATGTTATGCGAAAGTTAGAGGTAAATTTATCATATTAAATAGATTTTGATAAGTACTATTATATTCGGTTTACATATAAAGTGAATCTTTTTTCTACTTGAAATAGATTATTTATTTCTAATAAATAAACAACTGTTAGTGAATCCTAAGTAGTATATGAAAATAAATGTGGCTCGATGACTTAGCGGCGGTAAAAGAAAGAGGTTAAAATTCAAATTTGAGTCTTGTGAATAATACGATCAATAGAAACTTCAATTATGTTGTACAATAGATCTTAAATAGTGCTTAATAAGTCTTTTTGATATGTTTATATATTGAAATGTATTTTGAAATAGATATAACTAACAAGAAATGTCAAGCAGCACAATTCCTTCTAATAAACAGCATAATTCCTTCTAATTTGGCACTAAATTTAATCAAAAATATGAATAGCTGCTACTGAAACTAAGGAGCTATATAGGTATATAATAATGCTTGTTTATGGGCCTTATCGTCTGAATATTTTCGTGTTCTAAAATACATACATTAGTACTGCCTTCTCTAAACTTTTTTCCTATGTATAAATATAGATAGCTACCAACTACAACAATAAAATAAACATACAAAGTTATCAGGTTATGTCATATTTATTTATCAGTTGTATACTCTGCGATTATACACTTATTACAAAGAGGCATTCAATTAATTAAAATTGAAATGAACATCTATTCACAGTGCCAATAAATATCTCAGCTAAAACTGCTAATATAATAGTGTTAATCGTTACATCATCAACAAAAACATCAAAATAATCCAACAATCCAATCCAACATCAGATTTCAATAATTTAAATATTGGAAGAATATTGTTTTTACAACTACAGTAATAAAATAAATCCACAAAGTTATTTCTGTGTATTAAATTTATTGATCAGTTATAATTCTGTGATTATACTCTTCTGCAACATACCATTCAGAAAATTCATCAACTAATTAAAATTGAAATAAATACTGTTCACAGTAATAAAAGTAGGCATGCGCTAGCAACAATTTTAAAATTTACTACTGTGACCCGTTCAATGACTTCAAGCGCTAGCCACAAGCTCTAGCGGTATTGGCGTCCAGCGCCGTACCTCCCTGAACGCACGGAATGCTTTCATTCAGCAGGCGGATCGGGAACCAATCCCGCTCCAACCGTTCACTTCACAACAGTTGAGTGTTTGCTGGACAGGACCGCTCACTTTTATTTCATCGTCTGTCATCTGGTACTTTTCATTGCTGCCATATGTTAAAATTATAGAGATTAAACCGAATAAACAATAATAATAAATTGGTTTTTCTGCAATAAGTTTTGGCGTAGCTTTTAGTGGAAGGGTTTGGTTTTTCCAACCCGAATAAAATACTGGGTGAACTTCAATATTTTAATATATTTATTTCTGCACAATACCTTTAATTTGCTGTATCTTACTTTTCTAGTGAATTTCTTCAAAATTATGTATTAGGTTGATCTTGGAATGCATCAATGGCGCAGGCGTACAGAATACGCTCACTAAGTGAGCGTAGAATTTTTCCGCTCACAAAAATGGCGGTCGCTCCTGAACATGTTCAGAGTGAGCGCTCGTCTACTGGACATGATCACTGAGCAGTTGCGCAACTGTTCAGTGATCATGTCCAGTAGACGAGCGCTCACTCGAACATGTTCAGGAGCGGCCGCCATTTTTGTGAGCGGAAAAATTCTTTGCTTACGCATGCGCCATTGATGCATTCCAAGACCAACCTAATACATAATTTTGAAGAAAGTTACTAGAAAAGTAAGATACAACAAATTAAAGGTATTGTGCAGAAATAAATGTATTAAAATATTGGAGCTCACCTAGTATTTTATTCGGGGTTGGAAAAACCAGCCCTTCCACTAAAAACTACGCCAAAACTTAATGCAGAAAAACAATTTATTGTTATAGTTTATTCGGTTTAATCTCTATAATTTTAACATATGGCAGCAATGAAAAGTACCACACGAGAGACGATGACATTAAGGCGTCCTGTCCAGCGAACACTCAACTGTTGTCAAGTGAACGGTTGGAGCGGGATCGGTTCTCGATCCGTCTGCTGAATTAAAGCAATGTTCCTGTATATAAGGCAGAGATATAGAGAGGGGAGAATGCTGTTGAACCACTGCGCATCTAATTTTTACGCGACGCAATGATCGCCGCCATTTTGACCCAGGTATGTCATGAGCGGTTTTGTTTATGTTCATCTAGGTTATGTTTGTGTTTATGGTGTATTACTAAATTATTGTTTTTGTTTTTGACTTTTAAATGTAGTTCTCAGACATACTTGTTTCTGGTGAATCGTGTGGAAAGAGTAGCTGTGGAAGCAATATTTGTTTTATGTGCTCAAGTGTGTGGTTTCATTATTGTATAAATCTTTTAGATATTAAATACATAAATAAGAACCCCATAAATATCTATAAAAACATGTCGTGCAGTGGTAAAAGCTGTCCCAATATTAAGAGTGTAGCGAAATGGTTCCGTTCCATTTCTAAGTACTGTTGAGTACCCTTTAGGAAGTCGGCGGTGGTTGAATACAAACACTTACATGGGTGATGTATGAATATATTTACAATGAATATATACAGTGGTACAAGTGCTTAACTTACTCGTACTGTTAATACTACATTTCTATCACTGTTACTCTTACTACTAATAATCTTAATAGTAATATCAACACTGATATTATTAATACTTCTTATAGTAATGTCCTCTACTATATATATATATATATATTGTAGAAATACCCCCTTTTAAAGGTGTATCTATAACATTTAACAATATACTACAATATCTTATATATAAACTTGGGTTGCCAATATGTATTTTCAATTTCAATGTATTATTAATTTGCCCGTACTAACTCAGTCGTATAATTTATATGTACTTTTATATCTCTTCCTATCACATTCAACAATACTCCATACAATACTAATTTCATAAATCTAACATTACATTTTCAATTAAATTCATCATTCATTTTTCCAAGACATTTACATATTCTTTTACTATAATATTCCTTAGTCCGAACCTGTATCTGTTGGTTCACTTAGCAAATTATATACTATTAGTGATATATCTTCTGGTAAAGTTGGTAACTCGGAACTTGACAATAGTATCGCTTCAAGTTGAAAATTATTATAACTAGATTTCAAATAACTAATTTCTTTTGATACAAAAACTATATAATAAGATTTATCTTATTACTGCATAACAACTCTTTTAATCTCAGAAGTAAGTATTTTTTTATCGGATATGATTTATAGCTCATAAATTAAATTGATGATTTTATTTCTAGGTATTCCCACATTTTATATGGTAGTGATTTTCTAACAAATATTCTATATTACCATTAAAACAAGGATATAAAAACTAACCAATAATATATTCATTTGATAAATTATTTACAATATTTCTGGTGCTATGATGAAAATGCCACTTTTAATACAAACATCTTATCTAAACTTGTTCAACTAAAAGAATATGGTTATGAAAAGAACAGATGTTAACCTCTCTTTTTTATAAGGTACCTATGTTATTTAATAAATTTCGCTTTAAATTTATGAAAATTATAACAAACTTATCTGATTTATATTTTTTATGCAATTATTTATGATCTCTTACTAATTTATGGATATAGTTTGTCATGTGGTTTATTTAATTGTACTCTTTCACATATATTTAAATTATTATAGCAAAAACCAAATGGAAAATGAAAATAGTTCAATACAACCTTTGTTTATTTCACAGTCTTTTCTTATTTCGTAACTCCTTTTAATATCTTCTTGTAACTTTGTAGCCTCAGATGAACGTAAATCCTACAGCAATAACTTCTTCGGACTATGTAACAGCTGTCTGTGCCTCCTAAAGGTGACTATCGATACAGGAACAATGAAAAATGGTCCTATTAAGATTGGAATTTCTTTCTTGATTATATAACTAATACTCCAATGAATCAATAACTCCGTCCAGGAAGCTCTTCGTCTAATTATACAGCGTGTGATGCTCCAATTCTACTGTAACACCGTGGTTATGGATACTTCTTCAGGAAAATTACGTTTACTGCTCCAATTCCTTTGTAACCTAGTTAAATATGGATACTCCTTCAAGAAAATAAGGTATGATGCTCCAATTCCACTGTGACCTCGATAAACATGGATACTTCTTTGCTGGTAAGTACTTTTAAATTATATTACAGTTTAATTGCACTCCTATCTTCTTCCTTTATTACAGTTTAATGAAAACTGTTGACATTTATTTTTTTTCAGCACACTAATACTTCGTATTCTATACTTATAATATTCCCAAATGTTTGAATATTAATTTCCAATACAATAACACTTTTATTTCTCTTTAATTTATGACATTATGGCTACTATAAATTGATCGCCAATTTCATAAACTCACTCTCCGAAAATTATTTTTCGAAATTTTTTTTTTATTTATCCCATTCCCTTAGTGATACTGCCTATTTTTCAAATTGACCAATCTCCATTATCCACCTCTTTATTATACTCAATATAAATTCCATTATGCTAATCTTTTTATAAATACCTCTCCATATAACAATACTCTTATAATGATAATTTTCTCTATGAATTTAGTATAAAATTTATGTATTCAGAACCATTTAACACATTCTCCAATAACTTTTCTGTATAAAATGTCAACATTGACAACCACTGACAGTTCCTTCAAATATTTTAACGCGGGAAATTATAATCAATTTTGACAATGCCTTATAATAAAATTTACCTCTTAATACCATTTCTCTTCATTAAATTCAATTGAACAAGTTTTTACAAATTTTATATAACATATCGAATTATTAATTAAATACAAATTCTCTATTTTACAGATTTCTGTGTCATTTGACGAACCATGGACCTTACACAACAAACTATATAGAATCAAATAAGGACCATCAGTAACTATAAACACATTAATAAACCATTATTCTCTTTATAATACTATTTCTAATTATAAACATATATTTATATTGACGGTATGTACCTAGTACTACCTCAATATATATATATATATATATATATATATATATATATATATATATATATAAAACATATTCATAGAGAAAAACACACACACATTTCTGACCTCGAGAGGTGTCCAGTCAGATGCATACATTAGATACATAAAGAAACACATGTACACATGTGTATTATTGATTATTTATTGAACAGTTTAAAATTTTACATGTATATAAACTAAATTACTGTTAAAACGTCTACAACAAGTTCATTTATTAAAAGGAAGATTGTTAAAACATTAAATAACAACAACAAAAAATTTTTTATCCTTTGAGTAAGTAGTTCCCTCATTATTTTTTAAAGTGTTTGTTTGTAAAAATTAAAATAAAAATTGTTTGTCATTTTTATAGTTACCATGCTTTTCCAATTAAGGAAACACATTTTTCATTACTCAGTTGTAAAAAACAGCAAGAACCTCAAAAATACTAATGTTTAATTAATGTAAGTTTTACTTAAGGTTATTATATTACTAATTTCAAAATTAATTATTATCAATTTTTATAGTTTTGACCTACATAAATTTCTGAGGAAGACCTTATAAATAGGGTCGAAACGTAAGAATGTTTTTTATTTTAACCTAACATAATTCCGCAATCCAAGCCGAAAAAACCAGGAAGAAAATACAACCATTATTATAAAAAACCGGCTAAGAAAGAAGAAGAAGGAATTCTTCAAAGAAAACTATTAAAAATCCAGGTTGAAAAATGGATACACCGCAATTACCATCATTTAAACAAATCAAAGAAAATTATGGAAACTCAACCTACAACATTTTCAAGGAAATACTGAAAACAAGGGAAAAAATGGCTACCCTTAAGAATAGAAGAATTTTTATATTAAAATGTAAGAAACTAGACTTAGTACCAAAATTTTGTAATTTTAACACAGCCCATATACAATTGGAAAGTCTTAAAATTAACAACAAATTTCAGAACAAAGTAGTAAATTTAAAACACACTCTCTTAAATTACATCATCACTGACTGTACACTTACTTTGAGAAAGTCTCAACATTACACAACCCAATTATGTAAAAAAATGAAAGAGGTTGCCGGTGCAGCTACTGCGTCGACCCTTAACAAAAAAATTACACACACCATAGATATTTTTTTCAGTACATTAAAGAAAAAACAACAGAAAAAATTCAATATTTTACTCTACAAATCAACACACCAGATTGCACTAAACCACACAAAAAACAAAAATACTAATTGGCTACACAACCTGTCACAGACCGCAATTCCAGAAAATGTAGCAGAAATTCTGAGTCTAGGGAGAAATTTCTCAATACAGACAGATAATCCCAAAATAATTCCAACACACAACATTATAGCCAACATAGAATCTACAATAGATAACCTTAACGAAAATGAAAAAAACTCCATCAGAGCTAAAATCACAAATGTCATAACCAATTTTAAAAATAAACCCAACATAAACATAGAAAACTTCCATAAAAATCTCAACAAAAAAATTATAACAACAAAAATTTTTTTAAAAAACAATCCACAACTTATCATTACTAAACCTGACAAAAGTAATAAAACAGTCATCATGGATAAAACCGATTATGAAACTAAAATCAACAACCTGTTACAAGATAGTACAATTTATAAAAAATTGAAAAATGATCCAACAAAAAAATTCCAAAAACAAAATAATGATCTCATAAAATATTGGGAAAATAACAATTTGATATCCAAAGAAACAACTAAATCACTTCAGATCAATAATGCACAAGCCCCAAGAATATATGGACTTCCAAAACTTCACAAAAAGAATATACCTCTTCGACCAATTGTTTCATCAACACAGAGTCCTTTTTATAAACTCGCAAAATTTCTAGCTAACTCAATTTCTAATATCACAGGAAAAAATCAATATTTTCTAAAAAATTCATACGATCTCAAAGAATTTCTCGACACCACAGAAATACCAGATGACCACATCTTAGTTTCTTTAGACGTCATTTCCATGTACACTAACATACCAATCAATTTGGCCCTGCAAGCAATAGAAACAAAATGGGATGTCTTACAAGATTTTACAACACTAACACTAACAGAGTTCAAAAAGGGAGTAGAACTTACCCTAAACGCCACTTATTTCCAATACAACAATCAACATTACCAACAAATTCATGGCTGTGCAATGGGGTCTCCTATTTCCAGTGTCATAGCTCAATTAGTGCTCGAACAACTAGAAGAAACTATCATTCAAAAACTTAATTTCAAGCCCAGCTTCTTCAAAAGATACGTGGATGATTGCATTGCCTGCATTCCTTCCGACAAAACAGATTACATACTCAAACAATTTAACTCATTCCATCCCAGACTACAATTCGAGGTTGAGATAGAACGAGACAAAACCATTAATTTCCTTGATCTCACTATTATACACACAGAAAATATTTTCCTAACAAAATCATACCAGAAACCTATTGCAACAGACCGATACATCAATTATAAATCCAACCAAACAAAAGCCCTTAAAATAAATGTCGCAAAGAATTTGATTAATAGAGCTATAACCTTGACAAGTGCTATTTATAGACCGGAAATATTACAAAATATTAAAACATCTTTACAAAAGAACAACTACCCATTACACTGTATACAGAAAATAATTAAAACACAACTTCACATTCACTATAATCGTTACAGAACACCAAAAACACAATCAAATGCAAATGCTGAAACACGATATGTAGCTATACCATACATTCACAACCTAAGTGAACGAATTAACAAAATACTGTTACCATACAACATAAAAGTAGCAAACAGAAATTTCAATACCCTTAAAAATCTGTACACAAACCTCAAAGATAAAATACCAATTACAAAAAAAACCCATGTTGTATATAAAATACCATGTAACAACTGTCAAGGTGTATACATAGGGCAAACTTCCCAACATTTACAAGAACGTCTAAATGGTCACAAATATGCGGCAAATAGTACCGCTTTAAAAAAGCACATCACTCTAACAAACCACTCATTCAACTATAATCACACATCAATCCTCACTACCGAAATTAATAGCAAAACTAGGAACGTTCATGAAAGTTTGCAAATTAAAAAGCATAAAAATGCCATAAATGACAGAACAGATACGCAAAATATATCACAAATTTATTATTCTATAGTATAAAATTGTTATTGGTCAGGCCTCGTACTGCATTGACAACCGAAAAACATATTCATAGAGAAAAACACACACACATTTCTGACCTCGAGAGGTGTCCAGTCAGATGCATACATTAGATACATAAAGAAACACATGTACACATGTGTATTATTGATTATTTATTGAACAGTTTAAAATTTTACATGTATATAAACTAAATTACTGTTAAAACGTCTACAACAAGTTCATTTATTAAAAGGAAGATTGTTAAAACATTAAATAACAACAACAAAAAATTTTTTATCCTTTGAGTAAGTAGTTCCCTCATTATTTTTTAAAGTGTTTGTTTGTAAAAACTAAAATAAAAATTGTTTGTCATTTTTATAGTTACCATGCTTTTCCAATTAAGGAAACACATTTTTCATTACTCAGTTGTAAAAAACAGCAAGAACCTCAAAAATACTAATGTTTAATTAATGTAAGTTTTACTTAAGGTTATTATATTACTAATTTCAAAATTAATTATTATCAATTTTTATAGTTTTGACCTACATAAATTTCTGAGGAAGACCTTATAAATAGGGTCGAAACGTAAGAATGTTTTTTATTTTAACCTAACATAATTCCGCAATCCAAGCCGAAAAAACCAGGAAGAAAATACAACCATTATTATAAAAAACCGGCTAAGAAAGAAGAAGAAGGAATTCTTCAAAGAAAACTATATATATATATACAGTTTCCTTTCGTGGTTTAGCGGCTGTAAAATGAACTCAAAAAAACACAATGAGAATTAAAACGTTTCGATAATATAAATATTATCTTTGTCAATTATTTAACACAAACTAACTAAATCAAACATTAAAACACCAATAACTATTAATAAAACTGTAACATATACTTGACAAATATTTTTTTGACAAATATATTGGCGGCAAATATATGGTACAGAATAAACAATATTGGTGTATCCTAGACGACCCAGAATACGTAAATGAAGCAGACACAATACAATATATTAAATTATTGAATGGTATGCTATTGCCAAATTATTAATTTCTGTTCGGTCATTTACTGCATTATCATGTTTCTTAATTTGTATGAGTTCTAGAAAGTTTCTAATTTTGTTGTTATGTTCTTTACATAAAATTGTTGTTTCATCAAATTTAAACTTATGTTTTGTAATGTTCATATGTTTTTTTAAAGCCGTAATGTTTTTTGCATATTTGTGTCCATTTAGTCTTTCCGATAAATATTGTAGGGTTTGACCTATATATACACCATTACAATCTCCACATGGAATTTTGTATACTACATGTGTTTGTTTAAAGAAAGGATCTTTATCTTTAATATTACTAAACAGAAATCTTAAATTATTATGATTTTTATGTGCAATTTTGATATTAAATGGGCGTAGTACTTTACTAATTCTTTCTGATAAATTTTTTACATAAGGAATTGCTACATATTTTTGTATATCTGTTGATTTTGAATGACTATTATGTCTATTATTATTATAGAATTTATTTATTCTATCTCTAATAATGGAATTTATAAAGTTCAAAGGATAATTGTTATTCATTAATATGTCTTTCATTTGTTGTAAGATTTTTGGTCTATATTTAGAACTTGTTAGCTTGAGTGTTCTGTCTATTTGTGAAATAACAACGCTTTTTTTGATTGACATGGATTGGTAAGACTCATAATTTAAATATCTACCTGAAGAAGTTGGTTTTTGATATAATTTTGTTAAAATTTGATTATTTTCACGAATTAATGTTAAATCTAAAAAGTGTATTTCATTGTTTGTTTCTTTTTCTAATGTAAATTGAAGTTTTGGATGATATGTGTTAAATTGTTCTAAAATGTATTCAGCTTTGTTTGCTGGTAAACATAAAATACAGTCATCTACATAACGCTTATAAAAAACTGGTATGAAATCAATTTTGGAAAGAATATCTTTTTCTAAATCTTCTAATACTAACTGTGCAATGGAACTTGAAATTGGAGATCCCATAGCACAACCAAAAATTTGTTTATAGAAGACATTATTGTATTGAAAATAAGTAGTGTTTAAAGTAAGTTCTAAGGCTTTAATAAATTCTCCTTGCGGCAAACTAGTAAATTCTTGAAGTTCATTCCAATGTTTCTTAATAGTACTCATTGCAAGTTCAATTGGTATATTAGTATACAATGACACAACATCAAGAGATACTAATATGTCTTTTTCATTTATTGTGATCTTGTTTAAAAAGTTTTTGAAATCAAAAGAATTTTTTATGTAATATTTATATTATCGAAACGTTTTAATTCTCATTGTGTTTTTTTGAGTTCATTTTACAGCCGCTAAACCACGAAAGGAAACTGTTTTATCAAACGGCTACGAAAAGAACGCATTTTTAACGAATAATCCAGGTTGAAATATGGATGAATCTTTATTAACATTTAAGGAAGTTAAGGAAATATGTGGATGTGACACATTTGTGTGTATTGTTAATATTGTTTATTCTGTACCATATATTTGCCGCCAATATATTTGTCAAAAAAATATTTGTCAAGTATATGTTACAGTTTTATTAATAGTTATTGGTGTTTTAATGTTTGATTTAGTTAGTTTGTGTTAAATAATTGACAAAGATAATATTTATATTATCGAAACGTTTTAATTCTCATTGTGTTTTTTTGAGTTCATTTTACAGCCGCTAAACCACGAAAGGAAACTGTTTTATCAAACGGCTACGAAAAGAACGCATGTATATATATATATATATATATATATATATATATATATATACGTATGTTTATTGTATACATAACATGTATATTTACAAGTAGTAAACAATACATTAAATGTTATTGTTTACTCCTGAATGTTATTCCATAACATTCATTGAGATGCGTCGTGCATGTATAAGCATTCTTACACCGACCTTCCATAATATTACCTTGTCAAATAGGATAAGGTCTTCTTTGGTGTAATCAAATGACTATCTGTTTATGCTAGCACGTCACAAGAGGTTTAAACCTGAAGGATAAAATTTTCACAGGTTTGATGGCAAGATCATTTTAAATTTGTTGAAATGTCAAAATTATTTCAGATTTTCAGAAGGTACCTTGTTACCGATATGCTTGAAAGCTTTGAATATAGCAAATGATTGGCTATGGTCAGAGAATAAATATGTTTGTTTAGAACATTTCAGAGATGAAGATTATGTGCCAATGGAACACCAGCGATTTCGATTGTGTAACAATGCTGTAGCATCTTTGAAAATAATACTGGAAACATCTGCTGTAGATGAAGTTTCAAGTATTAGTTTTGCTGGTGGTAGTGGACAAAATCTCACTGCTGAATCGTTAGCAGGAACACATGAAGTGCCTTCATTAAGTTCTGAAAAGGAGAGAGCTTGATCGGATGATCCCATTAGACCAAGATTAGATAGAAAATTGAGAGCACTGAAATGTAATAAATTAATTAAAATGATTATCAGATTAAGTATATAATAGCACACTTTTTTCAGAATGTTTTCTGGTTATGAGACTTGTTCTGACACGAGTTGCAGGAAAAAAAGGCAAAGTTGACAAAGGACTTTTCATAATTTTGCAAGTTTTTATATTGTAACGTTTTCGGGTTCCAATAAACAACTCGTGCAATTATTTATTTAAAACAGTCTGTATATTTATATACTTAAAATTATATAACAATATAAAATATAGAAACTAACTTATCACACTTAAACTACTATTATTTAATTATCACAGGTATTTATTTACTACTAATATGTCCGTATTTATTTATATCACAGTTCTATTTATATAAGACGGCACTACTATATTTATTTATTTGGCTACCACTATTTATTTACACTCGAGACTACCGAATTACTCCGCGATTACTTCTCCGCAATGAATCCCGTAATGAATTGAATCCCGGTGACTCAGTCGCCTTATATACCATGCATGAAATGTTCTCGAACAGTACTAGTAAATTCGGCAATATACTGGAGGTTGAATCCCGGTGACTCAGTCGCCTTATATACCATGCATGAAATGTTCTCGAACAGTGCTAGTAAATTCGGCAATATACTGGAGGTAATCTAGACCCTTCGTTGCTTACGTCGCACATCTGTGAGATGACTCACTGCATTTACGATATTTACCAGCCGAGAGAGATAATTTATGGTCTCTCTTTTGTGCGTGTGACAATTTCGTTTTTATCGCGCCGAGAGATCTGATTCATTTATTTAATGTAAACACATTTCGTTACAATATTGTAAGTATTTAAGAAATATTATGTAAAACAAAATCAATTTATTTTTATGGTATCTCCTGGTAAATATAAAAGAAAATATGAAGCTTGGAAAAGAAGTCAAGCAAAATCAAGAAAGAAGCTTTATGGCACAACACGAACTATGAAAAATCTAAACTCTTACCTGTGTTGCAATTAATATTTTGTAGTTTCTTATTTTATTGTAGATTATTGCAGCTATTGTATATGGATATATGCAGGAAGTACCTATTTAATTGCAGTGTAAAGATAGAGTGTTTAATACCTCAAAAGAAATATCTTTAATAAATATAATATCTATAATAAAAGCAATAAGCATCATTCCATATTTTTATTAATAAAAACTTGTAAACATGAACAAGTATTTTTATTTCACAAAACATTACACAGAATAACAAAGCATGAAGAGAATAAAAAGTACATTTCTAATTGTCATTACAATAAGTTAAAAAAAAACACTAAAATTAACTCTTGCAATTTTACACTACTGTTATTTGCACCAACTTAATGTCAAAACATGAATGTTGATCATTAAAATTACATGTTTTCAAGATCGGATGTTGTCAACAATATTTCAGTACTATACACTTATATTCTTCCATATTGACATGATAAAATCAGTATCAACCATGTTTAATCCTAACAACAAATTCTGGACTCTGTCTAATTTAAATGAATTCTTATTGGCAGTGACATGATGTTTAACTTGAACCCATACAAGTTCGATGAGGTGATATGGAGGTAAACGCAAAGCAGAACAACCTTTTTTTCATACTATATCATTAACACCATATAAAGGTAAATGAAAGGTTGTTTTTCTGCAAGCTCCAGTCATTCAGATTTTAGTATACTGCTGTCAGCAAAAATTCCTTGTGGTAAAAGTTATTCAACCTTTCCTTTGACATGTTCGTTTTATTGGCCATAAGCCACCATTGGTATTTATAACTTAGAATCAAAATACTCATATATAATTTATACGATAACTCACAGAATATGCACATATATATTAACTCACATTTTTCTACAATTTGGTAACTCATTCCTCAAGAAAAATGAAAGCACATGTGGTGCAAATAATTTTTTTATGCTTCGTCCAAGTTATTGTTTTTCCTTAATATTCTTACTACTACCCACTTTGTCTGCTATTTGATTGACAGTAGTTGTTTTAGACATACTATATATTTATGCCTAAAATACACATTATAAGCCATTTGTCTTTCTCCAAACCTTATACCCCTTATACGTTTTCCTTTACGATTTTTTGTAGGACCCAGTAAAGCGCTACCACCATACTATAAAATATTAGCGATTACGAAAAGAAAGCTAATGAAAGTGACAAAATACCTTCATAAAGGGAATATTTTACTTGCGCCTTCTAAAAAGGCGGACTAGTTTTTAAGAATGTTAATAATAAACAATGAACTATGTAAAATACAATAAATAAATGTTTGACAAAATAAGCAAAAGGCGATTACTCTGCGATTTAAATACATAAACCTTTCTCTCCACATTGCTTTCTCATCTTTTGTTTGAAAATTCGTTCTTTCAAGAATGCCTATGATTGGTGCTCTTTGACAACCCTGGGTCAAAATGGCGCACATTATCATTTGCAATAATTCTATCTTCCGTGCATTTGTAAGAACATTCTCCCCTCTCTATATCTCTGGTTATAGCAAGGCCAACTGTACCAATGAGCGCGTTCGCCAAAAGCAATCGCTTGCCAACAGTTGTTAATATTTCTGATGAACGGTTGGTTATATTGCAAACATGTTTGCGATTGGTTTGCAAGCGGTCGCCATTTTTATAAGCGTATGTATTTTATGCTTGCTATCGCTGCAATCAAGAAGCGCATACGATTCAATTTGAATTTTAAAATAATGGCATCAACATGTTCATATTTATTTAATGATATAGTATATGATATCACAGAGGGAGATGACATACATGAATTATTAATAATGTTTGTTTATGATTTAAAAACATAGTAATATAATAATTTTTTTAAGCAGATGAAAAATATTTCGAAAACTATGAACCATCATAACGTAAATAAAATGTAGTTTACCCGAAAAGTTTCTCGAGACGTCCTAATATGCGCCTTGAATAATTCGGAATAGTTAATTCAAAATAATTTTGATTTCTAATAGTTCTACTTGTATATATATCATCATGGTGAATAGGTTCTGCTAAATCTAACGCGAGATTAATAATACCTCCTATATTTACAGCATTATCTTCAAACAGAATTTCCCGAAAATTCATTTTTTGAGTAATACGTAATATGATTATAACTTTATTTTCAAATGTATGTGGATCGAATGACGTCAAAAAATAAACAATATGGCGGAATGCCGTTCATCAGACTTATACCCCAATCACAAGCGCAGTGCAAGCGTTTTATTTCTGGCGAACGCAGCCAATATCGCTGCGCGATATAAGGCCGCCACATAATCAGATTTTTCTGATTCTTATAACCTCAAAATATTGATCCTTATGTGGCGCCATCTATCTAAAGCGCAATAAGCTGCTTGGTAATTTCTGAGCATTTTGGAAATCACGTGATAAAAATATGCAATATGATTGGTTTATATCAAATCTATTCTTATTGACATTTATTTTGTCTATTCCATATTCTTTCTACTTAAATTATACTAATACTACACATATTCAGTCGTTTCATTTAATGTGTGCTACATATTTACTATATTTTGGAAGTTTTGTCGACTACCAATAGAAAACTATAAATCTAGTTGTCTCACGAAAGAAAAAGTGGCTTGTCTGCGTCATTTAGTTCTTACCAAAATAGTCTGCGCTAAAAGGCAAGTAATTCGTAAGGTGCTTCGAAAAATGAGAATTGATTATTATTATTCGAAATGTAGTATAAGGAAAATTCTTGGAAAATAGCTATAATTTCTTTTGCATTTTTAGGTTAACATATTATAATTATGTAAATTTTCAATATTTATAAGTACAAAATCAAAATTAACTTCTAAAGAAAATTAATTTATGTTATACAAATAAAAGATCATTCGTATATAAAATAGAAGAATTTTATTAGAATAGTAATGAAATGTATAAAATGTTAGATGGGAACTAAATTTATTGTAATCTCACTCTTAATGAAAGGTCACAATATTAGTAATATTGTCAAGACATAAGATAGGCAACTCAAATTAGTATACAAAAAAATGTCATTATCATGAAAAATCAAATACGTATATGGAAACTAAGAAAAAAAATATCCTGGTTACAAAATAAACAAGATGATTTGTGAATTTTAACATAAAAGGTAAAAAATTATGGAATGAAACGAGATTTTGGAGTAAAGAAGAATTTATATAGAAAATTTGGTATATCTGATTTTATAAGTTAATTATCATCATCTACATGTTTGATAAGTCGTAAACTTGTGGAACTCATATCTTGAATCAAAGTGATTACTGAACCGGAATTACCTTGATGTTGCTTATAAAAATAAATGGAATTGGATGTATAGACTGAAAAATATATATAAGAAACGTTTTACCGAAATAGAAGAAGCCCATAACGTGTATACAAATACGAGAAAAACCTATTGGATGAATTTAATTTGGACCTTATATGACGTATTATCTGGACCTTAAGAAACTGTACCACCATTGAAGTAAAATATTTATAAGATAAAGAGAACAATAGAATTGATCTTTCATTTATTGTAAAAAATGATTATATTTTATACATATTAACATCATCTGAATAGTCATATTTATATTATTGAATTAATAATGTGCATTAAGAAGGAGAATTTAATTTTGAAATGTAATTTATTGTTTATGTGTTAAAAAGAGTTCTTTCCATCATTACTTAACTTATTTAGTCAACATACATTATATTGTGTTTAAAAAATATTATTTTGAAATAAATATTACAATAACTTTTACAAAAGAATTCAATCCTGAGATTATTATTTATTTTTCATACTCGATGATAATTTCTACCGACTGAGCTTAGCTAGAAAGACAATAATAATATATCTTAATATTTGTAGATATATAAAATTCTAATGCAAAAATTGCGGGGCTGAAGTGAAGCAGCTTTACTACACGTTATTAGGCCACTGGTACATCTAAATATGTCAACTATAATTTTAAAAAGAATACAAGTGGGTTTATTATGAATATTTCAACACTGTCAATTTTTGTCCTGTAATTAGATTTGTATCTGTTGGATAAATAAAGATGTTGTAGTAATTGTTAAAATACTCTAATTATTATAATTATTATCAATAATGTACCTTGTTATCATCGCCAAACTCGCCGAATATTTTATGAGACAAATATCGGGATGTGGAATAGTAAAGCTTCAAAATCTTCAAAACACAGTTGAAAGCGTTAATTACGTTAGTACCGTAACATTTTTAAAATCGAAGAATTCATATACAAAATCCAAACAAACACTTTACAACATAATTGTACCCTAATTAGTGTTTTCTTTTGTATTTTTATAAAAACTTGGAAATGTAAGTAAAATTGTTATTCTTGACACTACCCAACAACTTCATTTTTCGCAACACTTTTTTAATTTTATTTTGTTCTATTACAATATTTAAAAATTATTATTATTAATTATTGTAAAGTTAATGTTTAAAGTGTTATTTTAAAGTTTAATTCAATAAAAATTCAGAAATTATTTATTTTGGTACTAGAAGACGCCACATAAGGATCAATATTTTGAGGTTATTAGAATCAAAATCATCAATGTAAATCGAAGTTATGTGACGGCCTGATATCGCACAGCGATATTCAGATACAGTTGGCCTTGGTTATAGGTTGTAATTTGGGCTGGGGGTCTGTTCAGAATTTCGTCTCTCTCTTTTTGGAATAAGGTATAGTTTCCTAAATGAGTAAGTAAATCACAAAATACTCCTTATATAACAGTATGTACTAAAAATATATTCCCTATAGATAACCATTTAACCGTCGGAAGAGAAATATTAAAAACAAAAGTGCACATCCGTACTCTTACAAATGTTTTCGTTTTATATAAATTTCTAAATCCAGTAGTGGGACTCTGTGTACTATCGATATCAACTTTTGTCTCGTCTTGGTGAAAATTGGTACTGTGTATAACATTTCTGTCGTCGACCTCGTTTCCCCTTACAATCGCCCACTATCGTCTTCAAGCGAAGCCAACGGATGTCTCGTTTAAAAAGAGATCTCTCGCTTTGCAACTTCTTGCGCATGTAAGAACAAGACAGAAAACAGAGGAGATACTAAAGCATAAAGTGTAGTAATAAAAAGAAAATAATTTGGACAAGTTATAAAACATGTGGATAACACATGGAAAAATCAACAATGAAACTAAGGTATATTACAAAATATAAAAAAGAACACTAATAGAATAGCAAGTTCTATGGAAACAATGGTAGAATCATTAAGCAATATTTCAAGTACTATATTAGAATTAATTTAAAATAGTTTCTTAAGCTGTTTCATTAAAGAATTATTTATATATCACCATTACTATTTCAATAAATAAATTGATACTGTTAAAGTACTTCTTTAATTGATGTATTAGTGTTCAGTTTTAATAATGTCATTAAAAGTTATGTAATTGAATTGCAAACCTTGTAATTTGTACTACAATGCTTTCATAAAATGTGTAAAATGTACAGTCAATAATTAATACACTTATAAATTAAAATTTATTTATATTTCCAGAACATTTATGATTGTACATTCGTTAAAATTAAAAATTTAAAGTATTAAGCATACCATACCTAAAACAATTAAACCACTAGGCTGTTATACAATACTATATACATTCAATATGAAGGAAGAGTAAAACTATTTTATAATAGCATCTATCTTAAATATTTAAAATATTCATAAATTCTTCAGTGCTGCGGTAAACATTATTCAGAGGTTTTTATTTTTAAATGAAATCATTTACTTTCGATTTACAATCAAATCACTTCAAATGTTTAGTTTTTGTATGTTTTTTTAAATAAGTTTTGTTGTTTGATCTATATTCACATTTGTCACATTTATAATTAAACTCTTTCAAATGTTTAGTTTTTATATGTACTTCGAAATTATTCTTGCGGTTTGTTCTAAATTCACATAAATCACAATTATAATAAAATACCTTCAAATGTTTTGTTTTTATATGTCCTTCTAAATTATCTTTGCGGTTTGTTCTATATTTACAGGAGTCACACTTAAAATCAAATTGCTTCAAATGTACAGTTTTTATATGAATTTCTAATCTGTTTTTAAGGGTCGCTCGAAAATCACATTTATCACATTTATAATCAAATTCCTTCAAATGTTTTGATTTTATATGGTTTTCTAAATCATTTTTGCGGTTTGTTCTAACTTCACATTTGTCACATTTATAGTCAAATTCTTTCAAATGTATGGATTTTGCATGTTTTCCTAAATCATTTCTACGGTTCGTTCTAAATGTACACCAGTCACAACTATAAGCAAAGTCTTTCAAATGTTTTGTCTTGTTATGTAGTTTTAAATGATCCTTGCGGCTTGTTCTAAATTCACATTTGTCACATTTGTAATCAAATTCTTGCAAATGTTTATTTTTTATATGCATTTCCAAATGCTGTTTCTTGTTTGTTTTATATTCACATGATTCACATTTATAATCAAATTCCTTCAAATGTTTAGTTTTTATATGTCTTCTTATAGATTGTTTGCATTTTGCTTTAAAAGCACACACCAAACATTTAAATACTTTCTTTTGATTTTGCGAGCTCGACTGTTCTACTTTTGCATGCGTATTCCTATAATCAATCATAGAATGTTCTTGGTTGTCACTCTCTCCAATATAAGCGTGCATATTTTCCACGTGCAGCCTGAGGGATCCTTTAATCTTGAAACGTTTGTTACAAATTCCACTTTTATACATTTTAACTTCGTAATGCTGGTTGTTGAGGTGCTCCTTGAGATCTGCTTGGTACTTCGTCCTGTATTTGCACTTCTCACATTTAAAGATTTGGCGAAGATATCTCTGGGGTCCGTGCAATGCTGTTTTCGCTTGCTTGGCCGATGGTGTCGGACGAATGCACTTTCTGAAAGTAAATAAATATTTCTAATATCATGCTAATGAAGTGTTATCCCACTGGTGATTTGGTGAAGAGCATATCTTCTAAGGTTACACCTTAGCCAAAAATACCACGTTTAACACTCTTTTTTGTTTTATACAGATAGCTACTGAAGATGGCAACTTAGTTGCCGAAATACGTATTTAGATTTTTTGATATATATTTTTTGTGGTAAGGGATTTTCCTTTTGCATTTTATTTCACATTTTTAGCCACAGTCTCCACCCATTATTGGATCATGCTAAACATTAATTTAAGGGCGGATTTAATTTCACCACCAAATGCGATTTAATGGGATAGCCTCCTTACCAGAAGTAAGGGGTTCATGTTGATACTACAGTTAGTTCTATTATATTTTTCTTTAAGTTATGAATATATTAATAACATTTACTAATTCTTGTGGCCACATGACTGTTGTGAATATAACAGAATTACCAAGTAACTTGCCATCTTACATAAAATTACAAAAATGATTCTCGTTGGCTGGCTTGTAAAAGCATACATAAAGATATTTTCTTGTTTTCAAACACATTTCATTTATTATTTCAGCATTTTATTTTATTTAGCATGAAACTAGGTTGGAAGAAAGCTGATAACACTAGGATGGTTTTTGAACTGTATAGCACATTCTTTATTCACGGTTCACTATTTCCAAGCAAAGATAGTTCACGTATTTATTAATAATAATGATAAAATTTATTGTAATAATTGCTTCACATTTTTTGGAAGCACCGCGGCTTCAAAATTTACTTTGTGTGTATGTCATCTTATTTTGTTCTTTTGCCTTTTCATACCTCACATGCAATTTAATACTTTTTTTTACTTATATACTCACATTAGACAAAGCAGTCTTTAAAGTGCTGTGTTTAGTTTGCATTCAAAGAAATTCAAACATGATGGTAAGTATCGAGCATATATGGCCTAAACCCTAAGTATAATATGTGAGTTATTTAAGATATTCGCAAATATTCTCGTACTTCCAATCAATTTAAAATGTCAACTTCAATTCTTATATGTGTCAATGAGCAAATAATAACTGTTTGGTAAGAAAATATCATCACTCTTCGCATGAATAATCATATAAGAAGCAATCGTACCTGGCATTCCTCTCGCAGCAGAAGGCCATATGGTGCTCCAAGTATTCCTTCAGGTTCAAATGGATTTTGCAATACGGGCACTGCGTGAGCTCTGGAAATGCATAAGAATTACACCCATTGAATTACATGCGTAACTGACATGATCATGAAATATTTGTGAATTTGTACGTCCCTAACAGTTGTTGCATCAGACATTCTTCAATTCTGAACATTTCTCTTTTTCCTAATGACAATGAAATACAGGGTTGACTGGAATTTTGCACATACGGCGTAAATGTGGTGTTAAAATTCACGTGCGAATAAAATCGTCAGTTTCTATACTGAATATTATAACTTTAATAATTGATGGAAGTTGCAGGAAGAATTACAAGTATTATATACTTCAACCACGCATATCAATTTATAAATGATTATACTATGAATATTAATCCTGGTTTACTGAAAAATAAAATGAAATGAGACAAAAAGCAATCAAAGCCTCTAAATTAAACGTTTCGGCAATTTTTTTAATTCACTGTCATCTGTACGATTTTAAAAATGCCTTTGCTTCACCAACATAAAACTGTCAAATAACAATTTGTTTTATAATTGCAAAAGTCACGAACGTGAAACTTACTTAATATCGCTTTCTTACCCTTTAAAATATTGAAGTGGTTTTTACTAAGTTCTTAAAAAAAATCTCTTATTTTTTTGTGTATTAATATAAACAATTCTAACAATGAACCCGTAATAGTTATTGACCTACATTTCAATAGTGAACTTTATATTCTCGTGAAGAAGAGACTAATAATAGTATTAACTCTCCAGATTTAACACTTTCAAATTCCAATAATAAAATTATAGTACCGCAAAGAGTTTGTTTGTTTTATTTACGTTGGGAATATAAAACTACATCAAGTAAAAGCATGAATATTGAATTGACTATTTATAATACCTTCAGTTGAAAATATTCCAGTTGCATTCTCAACGCAAACGGTTTTATGTTTGAACAAATGCGACGTCGAGTTGAATCCAAGGCAACAAAATGTGCAGGCAAATATGTCCTCAACAATGTCATTCACAGAGGTAACAAAATCCTCCCTGACAATTTCATTCGGGCTGTTTCCGTATTCCCCACCAAAATACACCAGTAATTCATCACCAGCTTGGATTTGACGAGTGCTTTGATAATATATTTTATCTTCAGACTGAAAGACATGCAGGTTTCGATCATAAATATTCTTGGTAGGATTAACGTACTGCATCCAATTTAAATACATTGATTTATTTTTGTCCAAAATAAATTTCTCCCTTATCATTTCCCAGGGCCATTCTGTTGTACTGAGTCGAGTAAAAGGACCAAATTTTACACCTGCAGGAATAATTCTTAAAGAATATATTCCAGTTTGTCCAAATAACTCTTGAATTTCTAAAATATTATTTGGTATATCATCTCGTGCTCCACTATCTGCATTACTCAAAGCATGTTTGTTTAAAATATGCACAAGCATTCCACATTCGATGCAATAATCTACGTAATATGCTTCACAATGTTCACAGTCTGTAAGTCAAATATAAACAGATTAAAAATAATAGTATTTACGATCACTTGGTGATTTTTTAAATAAATACAGAATGATGAAACATATAGCTGTCAACAAGCAGTGTTTGGAAGATAAAACAGGTTTTAAAATAAAAATATTAGTTAGGTTTTTGTGATAGGATGGGATTTTGTTTCACAATAACAGAATGAAAACTGCACTATTCTGTGTGTTAAGAGTTAAGGTCATTTATTTTATATTTATGGTGAAGATGTTTCATCACTAGTGAGAAACAACACAATCAGAAACTTCCAAAAGAATCGGTTCTATTAGAAGTTTCGTAATCCTGAAACAGTAGCAACAATAACATCAGAAACAAGAAGCGTTCTCATAACATTCCATTAACCACTACATGATGTAGAATCAGCAATAATGTAGTTGTAAATATACATCTTTCATACATATATTACGTCAAGTTATATTGTAATCATGATTAAAATTCTATTCTGAATTAACATAGCCTGCTGTTATTGTTTTAGATTATGACTACAATAAATCACTACAAAAATTATGAAGAACAGGTGTTAATATGCATTTACAGCACAATTGCGGTACTAGCAGGGATCATAAGCAAACATTAAATAGGCATAGTATTTAGTTGAACTTGATCACTATTCTTTAGTTTATAAAGCCTATATGGGAAATTCCTACAATGTCAGTTAATTTTTGTTTGATGTATCTGACTTGTTAATGCAGCATTATGAAAGAACTATGGATTCATTTATAACTTACTACATCAATATTTATACGCAGTGTACCAATATAAAATGCAAGCTAAAAGTATTTAATGTACTGAGTTTTTTCTTGATATAATGTATTTACATTGCATATATACCAAAAAGAAGAATGATTTCAGCTGTAAATATGATACACATATGTTCAATCACCCTTGCTCATTAATTTCCTATGAAAATAACACCTGACAATGTGAAGGGCAGGATACATACAAATCAGTGTCAAGGCTACTGCTGGCGCCCCAATTGTTAATCATTGCCACATTTACTTACATAGTAGTCCATTATCAAATTTAATTTTGATATCTTGAACCCCGATTCCTTCCTCTATCTTAACATTGTCATTTTGTACTTCACTCACTTCTACTACTGCCAATTCTGTTTTAATATCACCTAAAGATGTGGACTCTTCATACTGTTTTATTTTGTCATGCCAAATAAGGTCTCGTGATTCAGCATTGTCTGGAGTAATAGCCGTTTCAGATATATACACTTTATCCTCTGTGAAACAGTCTTGCTGGCACTGTTCTTCCTTTACAATAAATGTATTTCCCGAAAGCACTGCATCATTGATATTAACTTGGTCTACATGATCAGCCATTATTAACATTTAATAATTTGTGAACTGTGAGCAATGATATAATTGTCCACATAGACGAGACACGTCATAAACAGTACTACGTGTCTTGCGGGTAAATTGGGGTCAAGTAACATCGAAGACTCTGATCGAAGATATAGAAATTAAATTACAATAATATCCATAAGTATGCTACTCTGTATGTATGATGATGACGGTCATCGGATCTTCTAGTACAATCACTTCAACAAAGTTGTGAATACATGTATGTCGCACCATTTCAATAACGTCATTATCAGAAATGGAAATAAGGCATAATCAGTAGGCATCACAGGAATGTAAGGGTAATAAGGGTATACAGAGTATAATGTATTATCTGTAACAACAAAAGTCTGATGGATATTTTGTTTATAAAAATTAAACCATTTCAAACACAAAAACGGAAAAGTATACATTACCTACCTAGGTATATTTAATTTTACTTTTTAAAGACAAAGCTGCTTTAGAGTCAAAATTTTGTTTTGTCCGCAAGTTGTTCATATCTGTTTTCAAATGTAAAAGTACTTATCGTATAAACAAACGGTATTATTTAAGAAATAGAGCTCTTTAAAATTTCCCTATGTGTTCAACAATAGGTTAAACTGTTTTGTTTGGAACGCGTCCCTGACCTACCCCATCTGTGTGACGTCAAGCTTGCGGGGTCACTTGCTCGTGATTGGTGGAGTGTCTTCGTTGCTCAGGCACTCGCATTATCGAAAACCTACCTTAACTGTAGTTGTAAAAACAATACTCTTCCACAGAGTGAGCATACATCATCTGAATCCGATCACTGAACAGTTGCGCGATTGTTGTGTATGCTGATATTTAAAATGTAGAGGAAATTTAATAGAAAAACTATATATATTCTTAATACTACAGCTTTCTTCATAATTAATTAATTTCTTTGTTCGAAAAAAATGTATTTGCGTTCAACTAATTAAAATTTCATTAAACACAAAATTTAAAAAGTAAGTTAATAGACACGTACAACTACTAAGTGATCAAAAAGATTGTCTATCTTGCTTCGATATTACATTATATATTTGAGGAATGTTAATAAGTAAGATACCTACTCCATATCTTTTAGTGACTTATCCCTTACACTCCTGAGTAAAAAATTGCAAGATATAAATATGATAATTATTTTTCATCGGTGAAATAGCCTCAGTTGCAAAGCCATTTTTTTTTTTAAATTTTGGGTCACGTCTTTTTGGATTTTTTTGACATTCACAATTGTGAACATCGGGAGCGAACAAATAAAGTCACAATTGTGAACGAAGGTATTTATTTCTTATGGAACTTTATAAAACAATTATTATTCTTATTTAAGCATAGATAAACGTTGCATTTAAGGCAGCGAATTCTAGAACGACTTCCACAGCCTTCAAGTCGACATCTAGCCGGGTGTTTGGAATCGTCGCTTGTTGGCCAATGCTCAAATCCATCGTAACGTTTATCTTGACGAGGTATTTGTGCTGAAATATTCCTTTTCTTTTTTCTTTCTGGTTCTTCTTCATTTTCTGCTTCTTCTTCTTCTTCTGTTGGTCTTCGTTTTTTGGTTCCAGAAACTAAATATTCTCCTAGATTTAGTCGAAAATCTAACAGATCCATAACTTTTGTTGTAGTGTTGTGGTCACTTGCATCACTTTTGTACTCCATCCAGCTGTTGACTATCGCAAGATCAAATAAATGAAGAATTAATTTGAATGTCCATTTTCGGGTTTTAAAAAAAGATCTATAGTATTCAAGCATTTGGTCACACATGTCCACTCCACCCATTTTTTCATTGTAGGCTTTAACAACTTTTGGACATGGTACATCAACCCGTGCTTTTTGGTTTTTGTCCCATCTTCTTACTGTAGTATCTGGTTGTGATCCAAAAGCTGTGGACATCATCACAACTGATTTATTGTCTTTCCATTTCGTCGCACAAATCTTGTTGTCGCTCCTTACAAATTCCTCACATTCACCCTTCTTCATCGAACTGTCTGTTTTGAAGACAATACCTTTAATTCGGTTTGTCATAATTGTGCCTGTTCCATGTAGGTTTAGTGACGATAATTTGTCAAACAAGGCTACTGTACTAAAATATCTGTCAAAAAATATGTAACTTTCTTGTGGTAGAGTTTGGACTAGTGTAAGCACAACCGAAGGTCCCAGACCCAAATCTTTATTGGATAATGGTGTGGTTGACCCCTGATAGATTACAAAATCTAGCACAGTTCCACTAGAAGTAGTTAAAACAAAGTTTTTTAAGCCTACTGGTCTTGGTTTATTTCTTACATACTGTCGAACTGGACAACGCCCGAGGAAGGGAATCATTTGCTCATCTATTGAGTAAGCCCCTTGGGCAGTCCTTTCAATTTCGTGACAACGCTTTTTCACTAAATCGATCATGGGCTGAACTTTCCAAAGTCTATTCTTTTTTTTAATATCATCGTCAACAGATAGATTATCCACAAAGTGAAAGTTTACCCTGAGAAAATAAAATCTATCGCGTGGCATTATATTATCGATAAGTTCAAATTTAAATTTAGAATTCCAATACATGTGGATTCTGGGAAATTTTATACAACCCATAATTGCATTCAACCCAAAAAACTTTTTTATTTCTTCAGCAGTAACTTTTAGCGGTTTCCCAGTTTTTTGTACGCAATATTGAACTGTAAATTTTGCACCAATTTCAAAAAAGTCATCATTTAAATACCTCTCAAAATACTGCCACGGCGTTAAAACTTGATTTCTAGAATTCGTTTGCTGTGGATCATCTTTGCTAGTAAAAGCCTCTTTTCTCCAATGAAGTTTTTGAAATTGAATTATAGGTACGTTGTCTTCACTATCACTATCAGAATCATTATCAGTATTACTATTTCTGTCATTATCTTGTGGACTATTAATTGCAGGATCAATGTCTTCATTGTCAATTGATTCCCAACCATCATCATCTTCATTACCATCACCCAGTTCCAAATCTGAGTCTATTTCATCCAAAATATCGTAAATTTCATCGGGATTATTTTCCAACCAGGTCAAATCGATTGTTCTTCTTTCTGAAAGTTGCAAAAAAGAAAAAAAATAGAATCCTGAATTGTAACTTGTTTCACGTGATGTCTAGGTTCACTCCTATGAGTCACAATTGTGAAACTCAAACAAAAACCTAACCCACATTTGTTTTTGAAGGAATTTTCCGCTGTAGCTTTTGAAAGCCGTTCAATTAGAGTGTTTTCCTTTAGGTGTAAACAATACATTCCAACGAATATGAATAGTTTGAAAAATATAAGCTACTTACTTTTGGCTGCCATGGTGACCAAAACACGTTAGGATTGATCACGACACAAATGAGGATGAAAGCAAAATGGTGGTGGTGGCAACGTACACATTGGTCAGTTACACTAGTTACAATTGTACGATGCCGGAGTAAACCGTCCTGAGAACGATTTTGACCTTTATGTACACAGAAAATACGGAAGTCACAATTGTGACCTCAGGGAGCGTAAGGGTTATAGAATCAAAATGATTTATCTCACGCCCAGTAGTATAAATTACGTTCAACATGCCTTATACAAAGGCATACAAAGGAAAGAAAAATCATATAATGTAATGTGTAAGAAAAATAAATTTCTAATTTACCGATAAATTTAATACTTTATTTATTAAAATGCAGTAGGTAGCTAAAATATGTCATATATTAACAAGACAGGATAGATAATACTTTTAAATCTCTTGACTCGAACTGTACAAGTTAGGTTTCCTTTGAGAATGTTTCTCACAGGATTTTGAAATCCCATTGTCTTTGATTGGTTGTTAACATCCATGATGTGCAGTTTTTGCAGAATGTTCTTTTGTTACGAAAAAAGTTGCTGTTGCCATTTTACATGTTATAAGGTGACCAGATTTCGAAGTTTGAAATTCGAGACGCTATATATATAATTTTTTAAACATTTTCTTACAAATAAATTATTTTGTTATTATTGTGGTGGAGGTGATATGTACTTCAAATATATAATAATAATAATTCAAAGATAAGAAATAAACAAAGCGCATTATTCATTTTTAGACAAAATAATAAATTTCAAACCCTCCAAAATTATTATTTTGATGAAGTAGCCTTATATTTATCTGAAGCATGAATATGATTTGGAGCAGTGTATTCTTTTTTGATCTTCTTATAAAAGTCCATGCAATTTTCATCAAAGATTATTTTGGTGATAACACACCCTTGAAAGTGTCCACTTTAAGCTGTGTCTTATCACTTGTCCAGACTCTGTTCGTAATGTTACATACTCGCTCAGTTGCTGCATCAGTGCCAAAAGACAAAAGTAAATCTCTGACAATTTTAAAACATTTGAACAAGAAAGGAAGGTATGTAATGCACCGTTGAAAATTAAAAAAAATATATGTATATATAAAATATTCGAATCACAATCGAATCAATATTTTAATTAAAAATTGCAATGCTGTGTGTAAGTGAAAGTCTGTACTGCAACTGTGAGCAAAAATTCCGTGTAAGTTAAGAGACACGCGCCGGTATGTAAATAAATACATATATGCAACTTTTACGTTCTCACATTATTGTTTTTCGGGACAAATACTATATATTCCAGACTAATAAACGGTTTGTAAAATATCGGGACAGGGACTGAAATTTCGGGACTGTCCCGGGGAATTCGGGACGTATGGTCACCTTACATGTTATCACTAATGAATTCTGTTCTAATTAGGGTTATAGTAATACACAATTTACAACTAATTTCCAGTATAATCACACTTTATTTAAAAAATGCGACATGTTTCGTTACGATGTAGCTTCTTCAGGTATTGCGTTACTACTAAATACATTCTACAAATTTATGATTTTTCCAACACATTTTCTACACACTTGTTCATTACCTAATTACTATAAATCTCGTAATGACTATATAATGTACTCTAAATATATCCTTAACAACTACCTACGTCTTCAACGGTACCAGTTTAAAAGCCGGGAATTATTTAGATCTATCTGGTCATTTAACAGTACCTACATCTGAGTATTTAAGGTTATTTATTTCCAAGGCTTGAAGTAAATTTAATTTTAAACCTTTTTCTTGTGAATGTAGTATCTCAAATTCGTTGTCGAAATTATGGTTATTTTCTAGTAAGTGAATTGCATAATTTGAATCTGTCTTTTTATTAGTAATGCTCTTAAAATGTTCGTTTATTCTTTTGTCAAAGCAACTCCCTGTTTGGCCTATATATGTTTCAGGGCAATCCATACATGTTAATTTATAGAATCCTGATTTTTTTTACCCTTGTTTATCTTTGATTTATTGTTTTTTATGTATTTCTCCCAAAGAATTATTTGTTTTATATGCTACATTTATATCTACTTTATGTAAAATTTTTTTAAATGACCAGATAGATCTAAATAATTCCTCGCTTTTAAACTGGTAACGTTAAAGACGTAGGTAGTTGTTAAGAATATATTTAGAGTACATTATATAATCATTACGAGATTTATAGTAATTAGGTAATGAACAAGTGTGTAGAAAATGTGTTGGAATAATCATAAATTTGTAGAATGTATTTAGTAGTAACGCAATACCTGAAGAAGCTACATCGTAGCGAAACATGTCGTATTTTTTAAATAATGTGTGATTATACTGGAAATTAGTTAAACATTGTATTTTACTTTAACACTAACTATTATGGAGTTCCGGCAAGTAACGGCCCATTCAATCAATAATTCTGTTCTAATTGCGTTCGACTAATGATAACTATTTACATAATTGAACACAACAATTGGGCACTATATAGAGATTAAAAGGCATTGTCTATCCCGCTTCAATATTAGATGACAAATATTTGCCGCTTTTTCCACATACTAGTATGAGAAACGTCCAAAACTAAGATATCTAATCTGCATGAGCAATTGAACATCATTAAACATGTAATGAAATTAGTAGTTATTTTGCTCAATATTTGAAACAAAGTTACACATATACAAAACTGTATTGTTTATGTAAGTGTGTGTCGTTTTTTCTTTATAGTAAAGAAATAGGATTCATTTTTGAAAAAAGTTAACGTTTTATTCTAAACACAAACAAGGTAATACAAAAGTAACTTAAATATATTTTAATATCTTACATTATAAATTTAAACAACATTAACACTAAAGAAACTAAACATCTAATCCATCTTTAGAATAACTTATTGATAACTGTCTACATAAAAAAGGTTTATCAAAATACATCTCTTGAGGGGAAAAAATGTATTAAAGGCTTTCCGTAACTTTGAAATGGTCGCTGTCAATTGTAGAGTACGCGTGTCCTTCACTCATCAAGAACTCTAGGGCATTCCTGAAAATATAAAACACAACAATATGAAAATACTATAATTGTATTATATTTAATGATATCATTCATCAATGCCTAACATGACCATTTATCACTTTACGGTTCCTATAGATTTTGTCAAAAAAGTTTTAAAATTGACGCATTTACTGAACATTCAGTATATCATCTGATACTTTCAATGCGTGTTTATTAACTATCGCCCAATGTTACTAAAGCTACGTTTACAATAGTATTTTTATAATAACACTTATCAATGAATTATTGGCATTTTTCTTAAAGCCAAATGTAGTAGACTTGTTTTATGGTAACCGACATGAGCCAATAAAATAAAATGGCGTCAATTTTGAGATGTTGCAAAATTGTACTTGTCAAGTCATATAACACATAAAAGTGTGTTACATACCGAGGTGAAAAGTGATTCATTACTGTCGAGAGATTAAGTAGGAATGAAACTTTTCACCGATGTTTGAATACTATTTTATTTACAACCATATGATTAAGGGTCCTCGCTAGTGGATCTGTCGACTATGGAAAAATAGCAGATTTTAGATGCCAGATATTTTTGTTGATTTTAAAGATGGAGCAAACCTTATGAAGAATTTAGTAATCTACCCGCCTGAAGAATCAAATTTAGAAAAAAATTAACGGATTAAAGAAAATTAATTAATATGTCAAAATATTAAAAACCAGTTTTCTCAAAAATCCTTCGGAGGAGATTTGTTTGCTTGGGTTCACGTTATAAATTGAATAGAAAGCTACCCGGCTGTGCACTTATTTTTCGTTCAACTATTCTTTGCTTTGTTTAAAACGAATATAAAATAAATTAAAATTAGCAACCCACATTACAATGAATAGTTATGCTGCTATAAATCTTTCCCGCGGTTACAAATGTGTAAATATTTTGTCATAAATGAATTTTTATTCGCTTAGATATTGAGTTATTATTTCAAATTTTTATTATATATTCCCTATGTGTAATAAGTACTCGGACATCCTTGGCTTATTAAATTATGTGCTATGCAACCAATATTACATTTCCCATTCATTAGCGAAGACCTTTAATAATTATTTGTGATAAAAATTCCGGTAAAGGTTTTGAAACATCGAGATGACAGTTTTGTGATGTTATAGCGTGAACATCAAATTAATAAAGGTCAGCTTTGTCGATGAAAAGATTATATAAGAAATGTTGAGTAGTAAATTCTTCAAGGTCTGGACTCCACCGGAACCGAGGAAGCAATACAGATATATTAGCAATGGAGAAGGAAAATAAATGATTATTTCATCAGATCAGCATCAGCAAGGTCTATCTATATGGATTCAAGCTTCCAATAATTCTAATCTAACAATTAATATTAATAAATAACTTCAATATATAAGATTTTCTTCATCTTGTTAATTAGAATGTGGTTCAAAGGCTTTTTAATATAATATAAAAAATTAAAAGTAAACAAACACTTGATTGAAATTGAGGTTGGGAAATAAGAGTGAGAAGCGGTGAGAAGTAAAAGTCAAAAACGTGACACTTCCAAACTTTTCAAAAGTCAGAAATGTCAACATTACCTGTATGGATGTAAATAATAGTTATTTATGTACCAAGTCAGTAATGTGATCCCTTATCGAACGAGTCTGATTTATGAGCCATGCGAGCGAGGCGAGTAACAGGCCAGTTCGATAAAGACACTATACTGACGAGGTGCATACAAAATTTTATTGCCAACCGCAAAAATTTATAATCTAAAAAATAAAGATATAGTGATTTATCACATTTTATGAGAGCGACAAACGATTTATGTTTAAAGTCATAAAGTCAAGGCTACGTTGACAGATATTTATTTATTTTTTGAAAAGTTGGATGAGGCACTCTTGCTGGCTAGCAGATAAGAAAATTGTAAAATAATTCTGTGTGGGGATTTCAATATTGACTTTTTGAAAAAATCTAATGAACAGAAATCATTTACTGATTTTATGTGGGTTTAGAATCTCACGATCGCAATAGAGGAACCTACACGTCTAAACAATTGCCAAGATAATGTGTGCATAAGTAGGGAATTTGGGAATTATGATAGTAGTCATATACAGCGGTATCTCTGTGTCGAATAAATGAGGAATCTATACGGACCTTCAAACAACTTATGAATGCTGAAAAGTGGGGAGAAGTCGTCTCGGGTAGTTGTGTTAAAATGAAGTACGACAAAATTTTTAATACTGTTAATTACAAATATTGAGAAAGAATAGGTAGGGAGACGACGTCACGTGATCAAACCGGGCACAGGACCGCCATATTGATACCACACTTAAGTCAAACAGGTAGTGTTGGTAAAAAGTGAAGTGTTTGTTAAGTGCATCGTGTATTAGAGTTATATAATAAGTTAAATATTAAATGACATTATGGTTTCTTGTGCTCTACGTAGCTGCAACAGCAGAGACGGCGTTGATAAGAAGAATTCGCCTGGAATAACATTTCATAGGTTAGTGTAGGCCTGATAGGTGTGGGATGACAGATTATAATTTTGAGTAGTCCAGACAGGCGAGGCAGCTATATTGCCCCACACTTAGCCCCGCCTAATGCTCCCGTTTTGAGCGTACAACAATGATGCTTTACAGCGTCTCCATAGTATTTTTCCTCAATGATTACAACTTTGACATTCCATTTCAAAAAAGAATAATTGCAAACTGTAATACTGATAAAAGCAAAAATTGGATTAAGACAGGAATTCGTATATCATCAAGGAAATTGAAAGATTTATATAAACTGACTTTGACTGGTGACAAGTGCACCACTGATCACTACAAAATATATAAGTCAGTTTATAGAAAGGTCATTAGGAACGCAAAATTACTTCATAACAATAAAATTATAGAAACTGCCTCGAATAAGAGTAAAGCGGCTTGGAGCATAATCAATTCTCAAATTGGAACACAATATAACAAAGAAACAATTACGCTGCACATAAATGGCGAACCTATAACAGAACATAAACATATTGTAGATAGTTTCAGTAATTATTTTAGTGAAATAGGAAATGTCTTAGTTTGGAATCGGGGACAACGAGGTTTGGAAAATATCCCTGTCAATTCTAACACATTCTTTTTAGGTTCTACTACAGAGACAGAGGTGGCTAGAACAATAAAGAACTTAAAAAATACATATTCGAGTGGCTATGATAACATTAATGCTTGTTTATTGAAGTGATGCCTAGATGAATGTGCGATCCCACTGACTAATCTGATAAACTGTTCATTTTTGGAGCGTTCATTCATTGAGCAGCTTATTGTTGCTAAAATAATTCCCGTCTTTAAAAAAGGGTCTCGTACATCAATGGATAATTATCGTCCTATGTATATCGATATTAAGCACTTTCTCCAAATTATTGAAATAATAGTGGCTGAGAGGGTCATAGGTTTCTCTAATAAACATAAACTTCTAAACTTAAATCAATTTGGTTTTATGAAAGGGCGAAATATCACATCCGCAATTTTGGCATTTTTTGTTACAATGAATAGACTTGGATGCGGGAAAGTCTGTATGGGTTGTTTCGTGGATTTGAGTAAAGCCTTTGATCTTGTGGGTCACAGGGTTTTGCTTGGAAATTGAAGTGCTACGCTATAACGGGTACAGCACATGAATGGTTTGCAAGCTATCTCAGCGATAGACTGCAGTATGCGGAGACTGGAGATAGCAAATCAAACTATATAACAATGAACCGAGGCGTTCCTCAGGGTAGTGTCCTTGGACCGTTGTTATTTATAATATATATGAACGATTTGAAACTACAAAAGTCTGTAATGTTTGCGGACGATATATCGTTTATTGTGTCTAGCACTAATACAAAGGTTACATGTGCAGTTTTAACCAATACAATGGTGACATTGGGAAACTACTTTACACACAATAACTTATATATGAATATAAAGAAAACTGTTTTTATTGATTTCAAACTGACAGCCACTTGTCGGGACTTGTCTCATTATATTAGCATAAACGAAGATAGTGTATAGTACAGGTTGATTCTACCAAGTTTTTGGGCATCACTATTGATTCGCGCTGTGATTTCAGGGAACAGATTGAAGATCTATGCAAGAAATTGAGTAGCATTTGTTATTTAATGATGAGGCTTAAATCGCAACTAAAGTTGAATATTTTGCGAATATTTTAGAACGCACACTTTCATTCCCTTAATGGCTGCTGGCGTGGGGACTTTCGGTGGACATTGGGAGGCTATTTAGATTGCAAAAACGCTCTGTTCGTGCGATGGCGGGTTTTAGCCCTAGGGAGAGTTGCAGGAATTTGTTCTTGGATATGAAAGTGACGAATTAGCCACATATTTTTATACACCAGTTGTTGTCTATTCCAAGATTGAACCACCATCACACGTACTACACTAGAAATGCGAATATGATTGAAATTACCTCATATAGGCTGGCATTCAGTGAGAAGAATCCTCACTATTTAGCTATTGTGGCCTTCAACAAGTTATCTGGCATTTTGGGGATTTGCCAGTTTCATTATTCAAAATTAAAGTTAAAAATATGCTATTAATGAAAAGTTATGAGTCTTTCAAGGATTTCATGAATGACCCTGAAACTTGAGGCTGTGTATTGTGTATTGTATTTTATAGTGTCAGATGAGACAATGTCAATGCTTTGTAATGAAAGTCTAAGACAATAAGGATTCTTCTTCTTATTATTATTAGCTGCAGGTAAAGTGTTTTATTTTACAGTATGATAAGGTGGTTATTTACCTCCGTCAAACTCTATGGTAATGCATGTCTTTATTGACGATTGGTGATAAAAGTTATTTCAGAATATACATGGGCGAGATAGGGAAATCGGATACACTTCCCCTATCTCGCCCATGTCTATTTCAGAATAGTCATAATAATCATACACCTGTTGACATTATTTGTCATCATTATCCTTTTGACGTTTCGTAGAATAACGAAGTATTAAATAAAATACAACTATAGAAAAGTGTGATAGATCTTGGATATTTTTCTATCAAGTAGTTGCCGGTCTTGGGTTTGTTTAGTCTGTGATTCTACTATATCTCGAAGTCGGTTAATGCCTGATTAAATTAACATATGCGCCAGCTCAAAACAATCATGGCGCATAAAAAAAGCCGCCTTACATAGTTACACTAGCACTTTAATTAACATACTGTTAAACGAGACCGATTTCAATACAAAAGTATGTACCATGAAAATCATAGCCAAAAACAATGGGTAAAGAGAGAAACTTAAAATACAACATTTCCCAAAAACAATAGACACAGATAATATGAAGTGCCTTGGCCGGTAAAATTGTATTAGATTGTTATGTTATTCGTCCAATTTTTGAATTTGGCAAAAAAATCTTTCAGAAGCAAGTCAGCTACTACAGAAGCAGTCGCTTTTATTACGTAGAAAGCAACTTCATCGCCATTATAAAGTTTTCCAAATGTCACGAATTTTTAACAAATTATTGCTGAAGCTAACAAACCAGTGCAATATTTATTTATTAATTCTGTCATGAGAAAACTACGTGCCATTCTTTAACCCTGTTTCTGTGTCTTTTTATTTTTATTTAAACTATAATTGATGTTTTGGCCGAAAACATTTTTGCAATTTCTGGAAAAACTATATACGCATGCGGATTTGTCTCATTTATTATACTTTGTAATATTTCCTCACTTAAAAATAGTCTAATTTCCGATTTGGCGATGTCAATTGGCCGCCTCGTTCTTGTGATTTAACGCCGCTGGATTATTTTCTCTGGGGCCATTTGAAAGACCGGGTTTACGGGAACAAACAACTGACGCTCTGAAGGATGAAATTCGGTGCTGCATTGACGAGATAAGCGAAGCTTTGTTGCAAAATGTGGTTCAAAATTTTGTGAAAAGAGCGGACGTCTGCCGATGTGCTAGAGGTGGACATTTCCCCGACATCATATTCCATTATTAATTCCCATATTTCTACTTTACATTAGTATCAATAAAACTGAATTTGTCAAAAAAAGTGTGTTTTTAAGCCAATTTACTTCCTAACCTCAAATTTGCCCACCCGTTATATGAATAGAATGACAGCAGATGTGCCAAAGATAATGACATCATCTCAAATAAAGATGTAAATGTTAAAAAATTAATTGAAGAAAGACACACTTGTTCAAACTCCATGGCATATAATAATAAAAATAAAACACTGTTTTTAAAGTTTCAAAATTTCGACTTCATCAGGGGCCCGATTCTCGAGCTTAAGAGAAGTGATAGACCACATTCCCATCCCCTGTTCTCCTAACTTCAAGAATAGCTATTTTCAAGTAGGAATGTGTGCTGATCGTGTAGGAAATAGCAGCGCAATGTTGCCAGGTTGAAAATGAAGTAATGAAGGCAGATTAGGACAATCGTTGTATAGAACAGTGTATATTAGGTAATATGTAATACGAAAACAATTTCTTTTAAATAGCTTGTGTAATGTTAAAAGTAAAGGGTTTATGAGTTATGTTATAATCAGTTGGCTCTCCGGAAAGTGTTAGAGTAAACATCGAAATGTAAACTATTATTAATTTTTCTACATATCATACATGTTTAATATTATTTCAATATAATGCAATAACATATGCTATATATATTCACATTAAAATATCAACGCATTGTGGAATACTGGTTTAAGTTTGCATTTGCACCTCGTGAGCGGTTCGAAAACGAAGACAATTTTGTGTTAGTAAATTTGAAGTATTATAATAATGTTAAAACGTTTCAGTACAGCGAATATGTTTCTATATTTGTTATTTTATGTTAATAGAGGACGTTCGGGATGATTATTATATATATTCAGAAATAATATCAATGATATATCTTGTTGTTTCTTTGTTTAACCGAAATAATTTTTGTCAGAATAGTTAAACGCATTTTCCCGCATATAAAAACGATGCCGAGGACGTTGATAGAGTTCCTCTGCTTCCACAACATCGATTAGTACTTGATTCACTATAAAAAACTCTTTTTCATCCATGTTACTCCAAACATGTATAATACTGAGATAATACACGTATAGTACCTATTCTACCGTACTGCTTATGACAATCTATACCATAACCCATGGTACAAATATATATTTGTACCATGCCATAATCAATACTACTCTTTTATATGCATTCATCGCTGTCAGATGTACAAAATAATTTAAGTCGATATGCGCATGCTTCTCTTAACTTTTAATATGTTCGCTTGACTTGAACCGATAGATGTTAATCCTCACAACTCTTGATGGAAGGGATCCTTCTCTCAAATTCAAGAATACGATTTTTAGCATATCAAGAGAATCCCCTCCATTGTTCTCTCGAAATCTGTTCTCTCGACTCGAGAATCGGGCCCGATGTGGATGAATAATGAAGAATTTACCTTAGTGCGAGAAATTATATACATTACAAATTTAAGGACAAAAGTGGGAAGTGACTTAAGTTGGTTTGATCATTTAACGCTAACCCTAATTTTGTAATTCTAGAAATTTCTAATGATTCTAGGAGATCCAGTTTTTTACTTTTATCTTGGATATGAAGTATTTTTAAATTATTGTTAAAAGTGTGTTTATATTCTAAACAATGGTTCGCAAATATAGAATCAGCTTTTTTTATCCCGGTAACTTCTAGTATGTTCGGACACTCTCTGGTCAAAGGATCTTCCAGTTTGGCCAATATAAGATATGATACAATCGCAAGTTAGTTTATATACCCCCCCAGTTTGATTTTTTGTCTGTTTTGTCTTTATTGTTTTTTAAAAAACATTCTAAAGTATTATTAGTTTTGTTAAGCTATTTTACCATTATACCTTGTCTTAGGATAGGAAGGAGTGATACAAATATCGCGCCAAAATGGCGTATATTTTTAAAGTATTTCATTCGTTCTTGCGTACGCAAGTTCAACATGGGAAAATAAGTTTGACAAAACGTTATTTTATGCTTATAGCCAAGCCACAACCTAGTCTCTTACATTTTTACTTTGGTATTATACTTTATTGTGTTATTAAATAAAATCTTTACTTTTATGTACAACATGAGCATGCGTTGATCAGACGGCTTAAGACCCAAGGAACAAGTGATCATGCATTTGAAACTTTGAATTTGATGAATCTGTCAAAAATACTGTACGTCAGTGCAAAAATCAAACATTCAACAATTAATATCATTGCAAAAATAACTATAGATGAATTCATACCATAAATGAACTGGACAACTCACACATATTCTAGAATTGACTCATTAATTTCAAGTAAGTGTTAATTAAATACTAATTATATTACCACATGTTCATATACCTACATGTTATATTTCAGATATGTCAAACGTAAAGAAACCTGTACTAATAGAAAAAGGTGAAAATATCTGGTGGAGAATATGGGAAAAAGTTTGGATTGCCACAAGTATAATAAGTGCACGACAAGCTTTGATGAAAACCTGTAGGATTAAATGGCCATACCGATAAAGATAGGCAATTAAGAATACTTCATATAGAATCTGAATTGATACATAAGATGAAGTTGCTTCAAAAAAATCCCCCTTCAGAATATCACTTATATGAGAACTTTTGACAGAAGCAATTACAAATGTTACAATAAGTATTTGGAAAAATTGTGCCGGCCATGTAAATTTTAATCCTTTTAACATGATGTGAGCACTAAATTATTGTTAATTTCCAATACATAATAGAAATAAATATTTGTTATACTTTATATATTTTCATAATAAATAAATTTTAATAGGGAATAATAATTAGTAATGTGTAGGTATTTGTAATTACCGTATATTCCGGCGTATAAGCCGCACCGGTGTATAAGACGCACCCCCGTTTCCCAGCATTATTGTTTGTATTTTCATGTATTCGTTGTATAAGACGCACCAAGAATTTGTAACGGTCAGTTGTTTTGAAATCACAGACGTGAAACGTGCGCAAAAAAGATGGCTCCTACAAAACGTTCAAAATATGAAGCAAGTTTTAAGTGTACTGTAATGCAGCGCGGAAAGAAACACGGTAATCGAGCTGCTGCAAAAATGTACAACGTAAACGAATGTATGGTACGACAAGGGAGAAAAAATAAAGAGAACATAAAAGAAATGCCAAAAAGCAAATGTGCATTAAGAAAGGGACAACCAAAGTGGCTAATATTAGAAGAACATGTCAAGCAGTGGTTTTTAGAAAGTTGTAAACATGGATTGATTGTAACAAGAAGCTCTATTCGTTTGTTTGCAGTAAAATGGGCAAAATGTCATACAGAAGAAAGTGTAAATTTCGAGGCATCTCAAAGTTGTTGTGGAAGATTTATGAATAGAAACAATCTAGTGCTTCGAGGGAAAACCAAAATTTCACAAAAATTGCCAGGCAATTTGGAAGAGAAGGTACGAAAGTTTCAAACATTTGTGATTCAGGAAAGAAAGAAAGAAAATTATTTATTGTTCAAATTGGCAATATGGATGAAGCACCAGTGATGATGGACATGATCGGCAATAAAACAGTCGACCTGAAAGGAACTAAAACAATTAATATAAGGACTACTGGCAATGAAAAAAATAGGTATCTTGCATTATCTTGTCTAGCAGATGGTACAAAATTGAGGCCAATGGTAATTTTTAAAAGGAAAACTTTACCGAAATTAAAATTTCCTGCTGGGGTTTTTGTTCATGTCCACGTAAAGGGATGGATGGATGAAAAAGGCATTGAGTTGTGGATAGAACATGTCTGGAAAAACCGACCCGGAGCTCTAGGAAAACCATCTCTTTTAGTTTTGGGACATGTTTGGATCTCATTTAACCGAAAAAACTAAAGAAAATGTAAGACAGTATAACACTGATATGGCCGTTATTCCTGGAAGATTGACTTTCTTGCTGCAACCATTAGATGTGTGCATAAACAAACCATTCAAAGAAAATTTACGGAAACAATGGAATATGTGGATGTTGGAGGGAGAGAAAACTTATACCAAAGGGGGTCAAATGCGTCATGCTTCATTAGATATTATCTGTGAGTGGATAATTAATGCATGGAAAGATATTCCAACAGATGCAAGTCTTTTAAAAAATTTTCAATTTCAAATAATCTCGACGGGGCAGAAGATGACTTGTTGTGGTTAGATGCAAAAAAACAGAAAATGATAATGGTGATATTCATCAAGATGACGTATAACCATAAAATATTACAGAAGATGAGTATAATGAACTTTTTATGTCTATTGATGTGTAACTAAAAAATTGTATGATATAGTGTACCTACATGACCTATTAATAGTTGAATAGATATTTAATAAGTTCTTTGTTTTTTTTAGTGCATTCTGAAAATGTTCATTTTCTATAGTCGGCCAAAAAAAGTGCGTCTTATACGCCGGAATATACGGTATCTTTGCAGTTCGTGTAAACAATTTCAGCCGATGTACATTTTTCTATTTATTGCTGTTGTAAGATTCACATTTCCAAGACTACTATAAGTTATTTATTGATATTTAAAATAGAAACTAATATGCAAAACCTTTTCTGCAAGATTCATTCTTGCTCTCTGATACAAATATTTAATAATAAATAGACTTGATTCACCATTTTAATGTTGATATAGCACATTCACTAAAATGTGCAGTAATTTATATTGATAACGGAAACCCCCTCAAAATGCTCAGAACAAAGTCTAACCTTTCATTTGTAAATTGGGCCTATATCTTTATCCATAGATTCTTCTAATTTTTTTTGTAAAACTAGAGTGAACAGATTTGAATGTTAAGAGATTTGTATTCATCAAATTATAGATGTATGCACCTACTTGTGTTTATAACTTTACTCTTGTGTTTCCAATTGCCGTGCACTAGTATTGCTGCTTCGACTGGTAGAATGAAAAGCGGCACATCCATCTATTTTAACGAAAGTAGTAAATGAAACACAAAACAGCTAAATCCTTGGTTAGAATGAATACAGTTCTTCTAACCTCAATTGCCATGATGTCATATCAAATTGTCTACTAAATTTTAAGCTATGTGTTCCATGTTTGGCGGGATATTTGAATCACTCCTTCTTATTCTGAGACAGGGTATAGTAGCTTTTTTAATTAATTTGCTAATTTTGTCTGAAGGTTTACCAATATACGTAAGGGTAGAATAATGTACTGAATTTTTACTAGAAATTTTAGGGTAAATTAAAGAATGGGTATGTGCTATTTGTTTGTTTTGAAGGATATTATTGATCATATCTTTAGTATAGCCATTATTTATAGCAATAGTGTATATTCTAGCTAATTCTGTATTAAAGTTAGTTTTATTAAGTGGCGTATTCACTAGTCTATGTATCATTGATTCATAAGCGGCTAATTTATGTTTTAAAGGGCGAAAGAAAGGCTTGTGATAAATTGCAAATTCATGTTCTTTATTTATATACTGTGAAATAGTAAGGTCTAGGAAATTAATAGAACCGTTAGTCTCTGTTTCTAGTGTGAATTTTATATTTGGATGTACAGTTGTGTGCAATAAACTGGCATACACTTATTATACGATTATGTAAATATGACTTTTGTTTGAATATCTGTCATGTATGACAAATTGAATTGACGCTATAATTCAATTTGTGTATAGGTGTGTCAGTATGTGTAGGCTTGTGATAAATTGCAAATTCATGTTCTTTATCTATATACTGTGAAATAGTAATGTCTAGGAAATTAATAGAACCGTTAGTCTCTGTTTCTAGTGTGAATTTTATATTTGGATGTACAGTTGTGTGCAATAAACTGGCGCACACTTATTATACGATTATGTAAATATGACTTTTGTTTGAATATCTGTCATGTATGACAAATTGAATTGACGCTATAATTCAATTTGTCATACTTAAAGTAAGCCATTTTCACAATGGTAAAATAATGTCAAAATTAGCAATAAGACGTGTACGCCATTTTATTGCACAGAACTGTACATTATTAATATAATCAAAAACATATTTAATTGTCTATCGGTACCTTTAAAACATACCAATATATCATCTACATACCTATATGCATTATTGAATAGTGGGTATAGTCTATTTTTTAATTCGGAGGAGTGTTTTTAAATTGAAGCGCTAAAAAGGAGGCTTGCTATTTGTCAGTTTTCGGGAAGAATTACAAAATGGAAATTTTACATGTCTACGGCCGCCATACTGTTACAACAGCTGTTATTGTATACATCGTTAATTTTGTCAGTGCGTTTCTGTTCAATTTTTTACGTTCAATTTGCGTTATAATAGTAAAATAGTTCTTTTAAGAACTGAATCGACTGATATACTCTCCGTGTAAATCATTTTCATAGCGTTTTTCTTGGATATAGAGGAAGTAGCAAGCACTTCTGGATCGCAAATTTCCCCGTGGAGAAGGCGAAAATTTGTGATCTTAGGACATCTATCTGTTGTTGAGAAGCTGAATATAGTAAATATATTCAAAAAATTACGTGCTGATAACCCCAGAATGAGGATTACTGCTATTGTCGCAAGAATATCGAGTATGATAGGTTAGTGTTATAATACATTACCATCATTAGGTATATATTATTATGTTATCTTGTTTTTAGGAGTGGCACGGTCTACTGTCTATCGTACCATAAAAGAATATAAGCAGAAAGGACAAGTTATCCCACCCAAGCAAAGTTCTGGAAGACACTCTTTAATTACTGATTATAGTGAAACCGTCAAGAATTCTATAAGGCAAATAATTCACAATTTTTTTTTATAAAAATGAGCTTCCTACACTTGATAAAGTGCTGAATGAAATCAAACAGCGTGATGATTTGCCACAGACGAGCCGTTCAACATTATACAAATTGATGAAAATGCTAAACTTTAGGTCAGCGCCAATGTTCTAATTAATATGCAAAAAAAAAATGAGTATATAAGTACTCAAATTTATATTTTACATGCTTTGATATGTTAGAATAAATATGATATATTATTGTAGGTATATGAAGAGGAATCGAAAGAGTGTTTTGATAGAACGTGATGATATAATTAGGTGGAGAAGAAGATATTTGATGACAATTAAAGATTATCGTCGTCAAAATCGGCCAATTTATTATTTAGATGAAACATGGCTAAACGAAGGTCATACCAAACAAAGAGTTTGGGTAGATGGCAATATAAGAAGTCGACGACAGGCATTTAATGAAGGACTGACTACAGGCTTACGTAATCTTGCAGGGAAAGGAAGACGTCTCATTATTTTGCATATAGGATCTGAGGCTGGATTTGTGGAGAATGGTTTATTGATTTTCGAAGGAAAAAAGACAACCGATTATCATGAAGAAATGAATGCAGAGGTGTTTGAAAGATGGTTTCATAAAATATTAACAGTGCTGCCAGACAATGCTGTTATGTTGTTATGGATAATGCTACATATCATAGTCGTAAAATTGAAAAAATCCCCACAACAAATTCTAGAAAACTCGATATGCAGGCTTGGTTGAATTCAAAAAATATTGAGTACAATGAAGAGATGGTTCGATCTGAACTTCTTCACCTAATTCGTCTCAATAAGGACCAATATAATATACATGTGACAGATGAGATGGCCAAAAGTTGTAACAAAACTGTTTTGAGTTGGTGTGGGCTCAAATAAAAAATGAGGTGGCAACTAAGAATACTACATTTAAATTAGCTGATGTGCGGATACTTTTACTAAAAGCAATCCAGAATATCACTACGGACAATTGGAAGAAATGTGTAGGCCATGTGATTAATGAAGAAAGAAGAATGTGTGAGTTATATGGGTTGGTCGATGATATAATCGAGCCATTTATTATATCAGTGGGTGAAGATAGCTCAAGTGAAATGGAAAGTGATAGTGAATAATTATAAATTGTTACTGTTTCATATGTATATGCTATAATTAACATTTGTCTAAATTGTTGTTCACTTGTATATAATAATAAAAAATTGTGAATAATTATATGATTTATATGTATATGCTATAATTAATATTTGTCTAAATTTTTGTTCGCTTGTAAATAATCATATAAGAATAAGAACCATCTGTGTTTTCTTTTTAAATTTGAAAATATACAAATCACCTTTAAAACTTTTGATTTAAGCATTTCACTTACGATGATGATTCCTTTTTATTTCAAATTAAAATTATCTAATTTTTTGAATAAATTTTTAATTAATTACTTGACTACAATTTATATAAAATCGTCGCTAGTTTTAAAACTGCCGCCAAAAAGTAATTTTCCAAAATTCCATTGTGTAAACGCGCCTTTTTATTTTACTCCTCCGAATTAAAAAATAGACTATAAGAGAAATGATTCATGAAAATTTTCGATAGTAAAGGGCTTAAAGGACTACCCATAGCAAGACCTGTGGTATGTTTATAATATTCGTAATTGAATTGGAAATAATTTTGTTCCATACAGATCTTAAGTAAATCTAGGATTTCCCTAATTTTAACGGGATTTGTGTGATGTTGATGTAGTTTTAACTCGATAATATCTAATACCTCTTTTGTGGGGATATTGGTAAATATGTTCGTAACATCAAATGACATAAATCTAGCTTTACTAGGAATTATTAAATCAGAAATTTTATTTATGAGGTCTAATGAATTTTTAATAGAAAATTTATATTTAAATCTTGTATGATCTTAATTGTTTTCACAAAATTCTACAAGGGGCTTTGACATATGAAACTACAGATGTAATAGGTAATTCATTTTTATGTAGTTTAAATAGACCATACATTTTAGAGGGTTGAGGGTTTATAGTTACGAGTCTACGTTTCTGTGATACGGAGAATAAAGTATTAGAACTGTTATAGTTGTTTTTAATTGGTTTTGAAAGTTCGATGTGGGATTAGTTTTGATTTTAGTGAATGAACTAGTATTAAGAAAATCTTCAACTTTTTTTTAAGATAATCTAACTTGGGGATAGCAATAATACCTTTGTCCGCTTTAGTAAAAACTATTTCATTATCTCTTGACTTTTGTTGTAAAGACTTAATTATAGTTAAACCTTTGTTTAAGAATGGCAATGTACTATTACTTTCAATAATATTTTTAGCTACATGCACTTCATAAAGATTACAAAATTATACAATGTCCATATAACAATTTTTCATTTGAATTACATCATCTGTCACATGTCAAAGTTTGATGGTGGGTTAATAAGTCACCATGTATGTGTAATAAATGGAAACCAATTAAAAATTCATATATGCACGCATGAAATGAATCTGTCCTTGAGCTCAGGGGTAGTGCACTTCATTTACTAGACCTTATCAGTGTTTTGGTTAAGGGAGGGTTTCTTAGAGGGCAGCACTTTATACAGGATCGAAAACATAACACTCAATATAGTTGGCTGCGTTGGTGAATTTTGTTAGAGTTGTTGTTGTTATGTGATTTTTCTCCGCCATTTGCAATATTGTGAGTGACTGTCAATGTTAAATACGTTAGTTCTTCTCCACAAGTGCATTTCGAAACATCAAACCGATGATACTACTTTAGAAAATATGCATGTACAGGCGTTACCGTCCACCTCACAAGCAAGTCTCAGTGAAAGACCAGAAATTCAGTATGTGTCATGTATTTGTAAGTGTCATTTATAGTATTAAAAATGTAACAGTTTCTTAATCATATTAAATATATTGCTGTTATAAGGTATAATGTTAGTTTTTGTATATGATTTACTAAATATATATAATACTTATTTATAGATAAAAATAGATTGTTTTAATCTGTTTCTTCAGTAGCACTTAGATACAGAAAAGATTTTACAATACTTCACTATTTACATATACTAATTTGTTTTTCATGTAAAATTAGCATCAAATATTTTGACGTTTAATGTTGCAGACACATGTTAATGTTCCAGCAAATATAACGCCAAAAAATATTGATGCAAATTTTTACATTAATTTCATACATTAATAATTTGCAATCAAGAAATTTCAAAGTTCCCGCTCTTTAAAGAGTTATCATTCTCTACAGATTCCTACGGTAATTCTATCAAAAGTACCCGGAAGGGAATTACATATGGTGCTGTTGTTTGGTTCACTTTAAGTTCACTTTTTAGTGAGAGAGTAGGCCATCTCTCCTCTCTCTTTTATCTATGCTTCAGCTGGCAACCAATGCACAGGCATAGTGTTTCAGTCTACCGAAATACGTGTCTGTGCATTGGTTGCTATATTGTCAACCTGATAAAATTGCAAAACATCTTGAAATGAAATAGACATTCCAAAAGTAAATACTAACTTGACTTCCTTATGTTGTTGTATTGGAAAGTTACTAAGAATAGCAGATGTACTCATTCCTCTGTCTGCTTTAACTGGTTTCAAAATGTCATATACTTTCTGTTGTATCGGAGTAAATCCCGCTTCTGTATTTGTAACACTATCACCCATAAATGCCATTGAGTTTGCCAGCTCAGATCCAGGATTATTAAACTTCGCCTTCGTTACATTTTCATTTGTCATTTGCTCAGCCTCCAATCGCGCATTGATCATCATCAATAGATGGTTTGTAATTTCATTAATATCATCGACCGGGTACATACGCAAAACCATTAATGATTTGACACCATCAGGACTACGTAGTGAACCATATACACGAACATAACGACCCTCTTTAACTTCGGGCAGGTTTGGTGAATTATTCTACAAAAAAAATCATATTAAATACCAAAGCAAAGAAGGTCCTAATTTCAGGTTGTAATAGAAACAGCAATGATATTAAGAGTAATATAAGAAAGTAAGTTTTAAATATTTAATCAAATATGAAAAAACATTAATTTTAAATTCAAAAAGATTGCCCTATCTCAGTGGCGTAGCGTGGGTGTCAGCCGCCCGGGGCGGAGGAAAATTTCGTCGCCCCCTTATTTAGTTATTTCATTTTAAAAGACTAAAATTCGGGTATACAGTAGGTAATTGTGAAGAACTTTTCGGCAAGAACAATTATCATTATTGTGCATTGTACAGGTTACAAATAAAAAAGTCAAGTTTATATGTTTTACAATATAATAATCAAATTTCTTACAAAAATTCTTACACGTATGCCACTTACATTGATATAACAGGTATAGAACACATGATTATACCTTGACGATCGACAAGGTTAAGTTATTAGCGAAATGAATATAAAACGCTAATCGACTTTCAAGTAGAACTAGAACGATACAGTTACTATTTATATTTTTATTGAAAAATAATATAATGGTTAGAATTAAAAACAACGCATCCGTTTTTAACTAAAGCTTTATTCGTCTCCTTTTTTTAAGAGCAAAGTCTTTCTTGCACTATCAATGTCTATAGCATCACATACCTCTTGCTCAATAGACAAGATAGCCAGATTGGTTAGCCCTAAAGTATTATTTTCGTTGTCTGTGGCAGCAATAAAAGTCCGCAGTCGCAGTCGTTCCAACTTGAAGTCCTGCTCGTCAATTTCGGCAGATGCGTAGTGTGGATTACATTTAGTATCGTCCGAATCTAATAACATAGCCGGCGTTAAATAAGCAAACTTATTCACCAAATTCTGTACCTGCTGAAAACGCTCACGAATTTCTACAATAAAATTATTCTATCTAACGAAGAAAACAGTTTCCGTCTCAACTCATTTTCACAAGGCAAGTTGTCATCTCTGGTTCCGTCATCAAAAATGTGCCTTCTCGTTATGCGCCGCTGAGGTTTCATGGAAATGCAAGTTCTTCACACATATTTTTTGCATAACTTACAGCGCTATCTGCCCATTCCTCTCGTTTCTCTGTCAGTACCATCTGTAAAGCATTTACTTTCTGAGCGCACAGTCTTATGTCAAGTCCCTTTGTTTGTAAATATTTTTGTGCATCATTCACTTTATGTGGCACCGGTTACCAGATGCCCAAGAAACAAAGAAAGGAAAATGACTCCATCGTAACTTGCAAAGTTCCTGCATCTGTTCTTGTGTTTAAGCTTTTACCTGTCTCTGTTAGTTTTTCCAAAGCGACGCGAATGTCTTTGTAATGATGGAATGTCATTTTTACGGCATCACCTCTTGCACTCCACCGCGTATCTTGAACCCTTTTTAAACTGTCGCCTGTAGCTGCTATCAGAACTTCCCAACGATGTGCGGACATGGAAAAAAATGAATAGCAACGTTCTAATGTGCCGAAAAATGTTACTGAACTCGCCTCAACTGAGGCAGCGTGTAAAAAAATTGCTCAAATCATTTAACGAATGATTTGAGCAAGGTACGAATTCAACTTTGGGATTTATTTCTTTAATTCTTTGCTGAACTCCTGAATGCCTTCCAGCTATAACAGCAGCATTATCATATGCTTGGTCTCTACAGATGCTTATATCAAGGCCATCAGTTTCAAGCTTGCTCAAAATCATCTTTGAAATTCCTTCAGCAGTTTTATATTTTGTGTCAATGAAATCTATAAGATTCCACTACTTGTACTTCTTCAGTTTCAATCACTACGTGTTTTAATACCTGCTGTCGAATATAATCGAATAATATTTGGCCTTTTTTATTTGTCCAATGATATGTTGGCGAACTTTATTTCTCAAAATTGCTATAAATTCGTTTTGGATTTCTGGTGGCATATACGTGATTGAAATTTTGTCACACATTTTAGATTTTACAAGATGTTCAGGAAGTATAGGATCGTACTTTGCAATTAAATGCACCAATTCTAAAAAGTTTCCTCTATTAGTACTGGCGTCGTTTTCTGTATGGCCACGTTGAGCCAAATTTTTTTTGGCAAGAAATTTTACAATATTAAATATTCTGATAAAAATTTCTTGCCATTTTTTTCTTTCCTCGTTCACTTAGTTTTGCTCTATCTTGTCAAGAGTCTGTCCTTTTTTAAGTCTGGTCTCCAACTCCTTCCATTTGTAATAATTTTGGTTGTGTAGTGTACTTAACTCGTGACTTGAAACCTTGCAGGTGGCAAATCGTAACTATAATCTAATTTGCAGGTGTTATTATATTAGACAATATTGAACACTATTGTTTATATGATAGAAGTCATTCTCGGTGAATATTAGTCATAAACAATCCAAGCACAAAATAAAATATGGGGAATCCCTACAAGTCAGTACAGACGGTTTTGCCATTCACTACAATGAGCAAGATGTCATTATTATACATTCATTTAAAGAAAGATTCCCCAGTTTCCTCACAGAATAAGTAATGAAAAATTCCGTGCTCATTTCAATTGGTCCGAATCGAAGGTGTGACAAAAATATGAAATGAAATGGTTCAAATTTTTACAAGATATTATTATTTATTGTGAGATTTTGCCGCCCCCTAAAAGTGCCGCCCGGGGCGGGCCGCCCCTGCCGCCCTTACTACGCTACGCCACTGTCCTATCTTGTTAATATATTGCATTTATAGAGTAATGATCTACATTTAGCAATAAACAAGATGTGTAGAAATGTGCTCTTATTACACATTGGCTGTAACATAGGCATATACTGTGTTTCGTCTTGTACTCTTATACAAGGTATAAAAAAAGTAATTTATATTGCCAGACAACCACTTTTATTTTATTAATCCTCAATAATTACAACAAATTAGTAGTAGCATACTTATTGACAGTTGCACATTTTTTGAAAAAACAGAGAATGCAAAACATCTCTCTGTAGCTGAAACTAATTCTAATCTCATATTTATATTTCAGTCATTTTCTTGTTTATATTTCGTTATATGTAAGTGTTGAAGCATGCTATCTCTATACACAAATATACATACTGATTGCGACTCTATCCACCAAATGCAAGTTATTTTTCCAGTATGATCTTCTATGCTGTAAGTTACCTTGGCCGATTGGATATCAGATTCTCTTAAGATTCCAACAATACAGAACTAAAATAAATATTTAATATATATTAGTATGATGTTTACACAAGCATCCAGTTTCTTACTATAGCAGCACCTTGCCCGAAAAGCTTGAATTCTTCTCCAGGACAATCTAGTATCTGCTTTACAACTACAGGTAAAACATTTTGTACTCTCTGCAATTGCTATAACAATAAGAATATGTGTACTAGTCTTTGCTTTCGTCGACATAACAGTGTATATTATATTTTTACCTCTCTTTTAGGTGTAGGTGAATTTAACTGGTTTGTATCATTCATAAAACCTCCTCCGCCAATACTATCTGAAAATTGAATATGTTTATGAAATTTGTATTATTAATAATTTATAACTGTACCCGTTGCATTCCACATAGTGAGCTTGAAAAATAAACTAAAATAAGATTACAATTAACGGTTGTATATAGGACTAACGTATTAACAAGTTTGCACAAGCTATACCATTTAGCGGGAAATATATTGAATACAACGCAGTGCCCAATATAACCTGCAAAGATTAGAAATAAACAAAATAGGCCACTCTTAATATTTATCATGGAACTCTTGACAGCGCGCAGTGGTTGTAATAGGAACTATGACTCTACGTCACAAAACCGCGCGAAAATACAAATTTAAAATTAAGTATATTGCAGTATATATCTTTGAGTATAATATACTGATTCATTAAACATTACAAAAGTTATACAATGATTAAGATGAACAATTCATATTTAAATTGCAACATGTTAATCACTGAATGAACTTCGTAAATACCAATAAATCCATAATAATATGAAAAATATACGCATAGGGAATGAAGAAATGAAAATCCAAAAAAATAGTAATTATTGCATATTACACAATACATAACATACATTCAAGAAAATAAAAATAGAGATATTTTGTACAAAATATTATGCAGATGTACCTTTTGATTTTCTAAATACATACACAACAATAATTCTTCATATTTGTGGACTATTTACACTTACGTATTCATCCAAATAAGGAAGGGAACCTGTCTTTCGGTGAAATACTATCAATAGGTACACGTGATCACAGAATACTTGACTACGACTATAGTTCCTCACAATTTACAACAAGTATAAATAATTAGTGAAACTTAATGCAAACAACACTACGCAACAATTTGATTATCAATAATGCATATAATTTTAGGTTAGGATTTTCATAAATTACGGGCTTTTATGTTTCGTTATCGTGATTCGTATTTGGTAAAGTTCGTATATCATCTACTAGCGCTTGGTGTTTGTAATAGGAACTAAAATAAAATTCAAAATTTGTAATGCCCGTGACTAGGCCCTGACATAACCTGTATTAGGTTATAACGTAGAATATCTTACTTATCCACATTGACATTTTAATTTCTTAGAGATGGTCTTAACGGTGATTTTTTATTCACCGTTCTAAAGCAAACGGTGATTTCGAAATCGCGGTGATTTTAAACAGCTCTTTTAATCACAGCGAAAGCAGGAGGCGTTTATTTTCACCGTTTGTTTTCACCGTTTATTTTCACCGCGCATTGTAAAGAGTTCCTCCGAGCAGTTTACCGTGAGTGGTGAAAATAAACGGTGAAAACAAACGGCGAAAACAAACGGTGAAAATAAACGGTTTTTGCTTTCGCCGTTCGCTTTATTTGAAACAGCTCTTTTAATCACTGTTCTCCTCTCCGAGCTGTTTGGGTTCGGTGAAAATAAACAGTTCCTGCTTTCACCCATGTTTCGCCGTTCGATTTTAAACAGCTCTTTGAGCTGTTTAACTATATGCGTAGTGAAAATGAATATCTAAACACAAATTCGCCTTATATAATAGAAATTATTGATTTGTTGATAAACTACCGAGGTTATAAAATATTAATATACGCATATTGGGTAGCTTTTAATTTATGTTTTATAAGTATGTATATAAAACACACGAATGTGCAAAAAGACTTAAATTAATAATATATAGTAAGTAACATGATGAATTGTTTTTAGTTATAAAGATGATCATGTATGTACATAAATATTTATACAAAATGTGTATGGATAATAAATTAAATATAACTTACAAAACAGAAAATAAGTAAAAAGTAACTCCAAGCAATGAAGTATATTTATTTATTATTTGTTCAGTTTAAAGTACCTATATGCAATAATTAAGTACATTTCAGTTTCTCTTCTAATATTATATTTATTAAATATAAAGTTTACTTGGGCACTTTTTAATTATTAATTTATTAAACTATTAATGATTATTAATTATTATGAAAAAAGTTTACTAACTGTGTTAGAACGTAAACGACTTCGACTTGCTACGTTACAGCTAGTGTGAAACATATTTATGTCGAATTGATATATTATTTAAAGTTAAGTAAATCTTAGAATTGCAGACAGAAATCTTTCTTTATATGAAAAAGATATTTATTTGCCCCTATTGAAAAGAACCCTTTCCATCATAATAAATACCATAAATACGAAAGTAATCACTGTGATTCCACGAATTTGCAAACGGTGAAAACAGTGATTAGGAAATCACTGTGAAAAATCACTGTGACCAATATCTGCTCTCATCTCCACAATTTCTGTTAATTATAAATTAAAAATGGCTGATCATGTTGACAAAGTTAATACGAATGATGTAATGCTTTCGACAAATACAGTTAGCGTAAAAGAAGAACACGTCCAAGAAGACAGTTTTGAAGAGGATAAAGTGGATGTCTCTGAAACTTCTATTACAACACACAATGTAGAATTACAAGGCTTCATTTGGCATGACAAACTAAAACAGTGTGAAGAGTCTACATGTTTGGACAAAATTAAAACAGAATTGTCTCTGTTTGAAGTGACTGAAGTACAAAATGACGTTAAAGTAGAAGTAGGGATCAGTGCTCATGATATTAGAAGTGAATTTGATAATGGAGTACCATGTAAGTAAATGCATATTAATAGCTGTTTATTGTAGTTTTTGTAGTCGTAATTTCAAATTTAGCAAATTATGATCACTTATAATTACACGTGAGCTTTCCTTTTTTCAGATAAATTTTTAGTTTTTATTGAAAATTTTTCTTGCTGGATAACTGTATGAAACAAATTACCTCCTTATTAAATTTATCCAGAAATAAAAAGGAAGCTTGAATGTAATTCAGCAAGATAATTTACTAAATGTGTAAACAATTACTGGGTAAATTGGAGTATATGGTTGCTGCCGATTTTTGACAAAATGACTAGTGAACTTTATAGAGGACCTCTAATTGAACAACTTTTACTTATAAATTAATCGGTGGAAACGTACAGGAACGGAGATAATTAATAATTAATGTGCTCACCGAGTGAATTTTTCCATGTCACGTTTTTAGTCGTATCTGTTATACACACTTTTGAAATTATGAAAATCGCAAAAATATGATGTTTATTTTACTTTACCACACCACAATTAAATTTGTTTGTGTGTTGATGTTTTTTAATAACTTTTCTGCGCGCGCTGGGATGGGGGGAATTACTAATTGTTTACACATTTAGTAAATTATCTTGCTGAATTACATTCAAGCTTCCTTTTTATTTCTGGATAAATTTAATAAGGAGGCAATTTGTTTCGTACAGTTATCCAGCAAGAAAAATTTTCTTTAAAAACTGAAAATTTATTTGGAAAAGGAAAGCTGGTTTTTTTACATATGCATTAAATTATCATGATCATATCTACGAACATTATTTTTTCATTGTAACTTAATTCAATATATGTATGTATATGTATTTTTACAACTACATCCTTGGTAATATTGATGGTGATGTTAAATCACTAATTTGTTAATGGAATGTTATGAAAAGTCTTGTTGCTTCTAACATAACTGTTGGTAGTGCAAGCAACTCAACTAGATGTTTCTGATTGTCCTGTTTGTAAGTAGTGATGAAAAATCTGCAGCATAAATGTAAAATACTTGACCTTAACACAGAAAAGTTAAAATGCACTTCATATTTTTATCAGTAGTCTTATAATACTTTGTAAATGGATGGAGTGTAAATAGAGAGATAGTAGTGAACAATTAAAGAAAGATACGCTGTCTTTAGCCTGTTGATTGTGAAGTTTTATACTAATTTATAAAATTTGTTGTTTTATTTCATATCATTTAACTCTACTGTTAGCAAACAAATAAAATGTAAAAACACATGTTTACTGATGGTATGATGGATTTTTAAATGCTTCATTATTTAAATTTAGAACATATGCAGTTACTTTGATATATTTATGTACTGCATGAAAATTCAAATAACTAAATATTTTCAAATTAGAAATGAAAATAAAAACCTTCACTTCAGTATTTTCTTGAAGTACTACTATAAAAATGTAGTGTGTTGTGTCTTTAGTTTATAATCATGGGATTAAAGACTAAAGTGAAAGTTCATCCTTTTTTATCTTGTTAAAAATGTAATAGATTTTCTCTCTAATGTTGTCATCATTACTTTGTATTTATTTACTGCTCAAAGCTCTGTCAGTGGTAATTATAGTGTTTATATTAAAAAACAAAATGTAATATTTTTTTCATTTTCAAACCTGTTTTATATTTCTAGCACTAAAGTGCAGGTTATTTCAATTGCTAGTTAAATCTACACACTTTCTTGACATCATTCATATACATAGTATATTATTTGACTATTTATGAGCTGATGATCTGAAATATACCGCATGTGTCAAATGTCATTAGCCATAGGGGATCAATGCATGTAATACGTGGCAACGTGGTACCCCTACTGTCCTTTCCACTGCCGGCGACGACCGATACCACAACGATTATCTCGCAAATACAAGTTAGCAATAACCATTGGACCACCGACTTAGGTGTTTGTAATGCGTTCAAAAATAATATTTACGAGTTGCAAGGATTTGTCTTACTTTTCCTTTCAGTAAATTTTTAAGCTGTGTTCACGCTGCATGACACAAACAAAAGCGTAATTCTAATGAAATTAAAAAATAACTATAATAAAATAAAAAAATAACCCTAATAAAGTAAATAAAAGAGGATACTGAAAATAATAATAAACTATACAAGGGTCTCTAAAATTTCTCTCTGCACAGCAAGACATTGCCCTAGGCGGTCGTAGAAATTTACTCTTACGTTTTCTAACATGTGAGCAGTTACTGAATTAGCAGCCTCAATTATTTTTTCTCTCAAGGGAACTATGTTTTCTGCTCTACCAGCTTGGTGGGTATAAAAAATATTTTTTAGATATCCCCACAAAAAAAAATCATTTGGAGATAGATCAGGAGATCGTGGAGGCCATTTGATGTTTCCCGTTCCATTAATATGACGGCCAGGGAAAGTATTCCCTGAAAATTTCTTTACCCTGACTGCATTATGTGCTGGATAGCCATCATGTTGAAACCAAACGATTTCCTGATTTATTCCAGTGTTTTGAATGCCGGGAAGTATTTGATTTTGCAATAATTCGAGGTACTTGTCGGCATTTAGTATACCATCAATAAAAAACGGTCCTATCAAATGGTCACCTAAAATACCTGCCCAAACGTTTACTTTTTGAGGATATTGAGTGCGGTTTGCAAAATGCCGGTGTTCATTTTCCGTAGCCCAATAGCGAAGAACAGGGATTGTGCTTTCCTTGCAGTGGAAGAGTTGACTCATAGGTGAAGCAAATACTTCAAACGAAATTGTCGTCTCGATGTATCTTATCCATAACGGATTGACAAAATTCCATTCTTCGAAAATGGCCCTCTGGAAATATTTCTTGGGTTTTCGAATACTTAAAACATTTCAAACCATTAAGTTTCCAAATACGTGAAACATTTTTGTTATTTATACCCAAATCTTCGGCAGCACTTCTAGTTGATATCGTGTTGTCAGTTGCCACAATACTACAAACTAATACATCCCCGCCGTTCACTTTCCTCAATTTTTTGTGGGGATATCTCCCTTGGTTTGCATTTCGTGCAGTTCTTGAGACAGAAACATTTTTCAAATGTATTAATAATATTATAAATTGTTTGTCCGCAAGGTACAGGACGGTCTGCAAAAGTCAGCGCAAACATGTTTATGCACTTATTGCAGAGTTATTACCATAAAACCATTTTCTATTTGCAGTTTGTCAGCGGGTGTGTAGAGACTCATTATAAATTAATTTTACTGAATGCTTTTATTGCACACCCCAACGTGTTCGCAGCTAAACATTAAATGTAAAATCTGGGTGGGGAGTAGTGGGGACAATCGGGATCGGAGGAAATCGTTGTGGTGTCGGTTGTCGCTGGCATTGGTGACGGACAGTAGGGGTACCACTGTATTTATGTAGAAAATCACCAAGTGTTAGTAAATGCCATGATTTTTAATCTGTATATTTGGCCAACAGACTGCGAACATTGCGAAGCATACTATGAAGACTATTGCATAGAATGTGGAATGCTTGTGCATATTTTAAACAAAAATGCTTTGAATAGTGTAGATAACGGAGCACAAAAAGATATACCAAATGATATCTTAGAAATTCAAGATTGTTTTGGACAAACTGGAATATATGCTTTAAGAATTATACCTGCTAGTGTAAAATTTGGTCCTTTCCCTGGACTCAATGCAACAGAGTGGCCCTGGAAAATGAAAGGGGAAAAAATGTTTTGGACAAAAATAAATCGAAGTATTGGAATTGGATGCAGTACTTTAATCCTACCAGAAATACTCGTGATCAAAACCTGCACGTCTTTCACACTGAAGATAAATTATATTACCAAAGCACTCGTCAGATCCAAGCTGGTGATGAATTACTGGTGCATTTTGGTGGGGAATACGGGAACAGCCGAAATGAAATTGTCAAAGTGGATGTTCTTACCTCTACGAAAGACACATTTGCCTGCACATTTTGCTGCCTTGGATTCAGCTCTTTATCGCATTTGGCCAAACATAAAACCTTTTGTGTTGAGCATGCAGCTACAGCGTTTTCAGTTAAAGGTATTGTAAATATTTTGTTTTAGTGTTTGTAGATTTGGCTTAATTGACTTTTGTGTTTCAAACCACATCTTTAAATTATTTCATTAATTGTTGTTTCTATTTTGAAGATTCTTGTACAAATGAATAAACTTGATTAAGTTGAAGAATACCTCAAGACAGTAATTGTTTACAATTGATATTGAGTTATCCAGTGCTATAAAAACTTATAGAGGAAAAGGGTTACATTCAATTGTACATCATACTCATCATTAATTCCTAATTTTCCTATTAGCCTACACATTTGAGCCGCTTTAGATAAAGGAATTTCATCTTTAGGATCAAATTGATCACTTTCAAACTCCTCATTTACTTCTTTCTTTGAACAATTTTTAATTGTATCAGATGAGACATCATCCCATGCTTTTTTAATAAAATAAATCGCATCTAATACGCTAATAGAATTGGTTAAATTATGTCTCGAATCAGAACTCTCAAACTGCCATAAAATGTGTTTTAGTATTAAATGTCGGTACCAAGTTTTGAACATTTTTATGTCTTGATCTAGCGGTTGGCATTAAGCTGTCGTATTTTGCGGTAAGAAAACGCATTTAACATTTTGCAACTCTACGTCCCTAGGATGGGCAGCTGTATTGTCCAAAAATAATAAAACTTTTCTGTTTTGATCGATCATTTTCCGATAAAATTCACGCAACCACTGTCATAATAATTAGTCATCCAAGCCTTGTTATTTGAATACCATTGGACTGGAAGAAGAGTAAAACTATGAGTGCGCGAGGACGTGTTGATTTTCCGATAACCACCAGTTTTTCTTTCTTCCCTGCGATATTCACAGTGTCCATTATAATTAATTGTTAATCTTTCTTTCGATAACTTGCCGCCCATACATTTTCGCCTCTTAATGCCATCGTCTTTGTTGGTAGTGCCCGAAAAATAATCCTGTTTCGTCCAAATTATTAATATCGCAGGGTTTGTACCCTTTAATTATTAACGGCAACCTGTTTATAAGAGCTTCGACATTTTTTGGATTTGCGCTAACGTCTTCGCCAGATATCATGCGGTAATGAATGTATTCAAATACATATCCGTCCGTTTAATGGAAATTTTGCGGTCAAAAAGCAGCTAAGTAACTCTCCGCGCCCGTTCGAGGGAGTGTCCGCATAAGAGAAACCAATTTATTAGGAATTCCCTACTTATAAATTCGGGACCGGATAAATTGCGGATATTGCAGATATAAGTTTTTAGAAATATTTGTACCCGCAATGCAAACACCTTTAGATGGCATGATATGTAGGAAAGACTGCAATAGAGCAAGATAAAATTGTAACATGCAAGAAAAAGAATGATCTCAATAACTATATTGTGCATTCATTTTTGTAATTGTGAGTACATATTATAAAACAAAACATTTTTTTTTCAAAGAACAAAGTAAAAACTTTTTTAATATTTTAAAGTATAAAAAATGTTATTTTACAGTTTTATGTTTGTGAAACAAAGGATTTTTTAAAATTGTACTGATGAAGATAATGAACAAAAAAAAATGGTCAAAATGTTTAATTTAGACACAGTTTTGTTGTTGTCGTTTTATTTTGTTTTACAATAAAAGACCGCTAAAATATGGCCAGTATTCATATTTGAATCATTTATAAATTAAAATTTATGTATGGAGTTTGTTCCTGCAACTAGAATAAATTATTAAAACTTATAAAATTCAATACAGAAACTGACGATTTACATTCACAGGTTAATTTTAACATCACATTTACGCTTTTCCTACAAATTGCAATCTCATTGTCCAAAATATTAATAATACTAGAAAAAAGATAGAGAAGTCGGATGAAAGTTTGAAATTTTCGGAATTCAGGAAGGTTTCATGAAACAGCTATTAGGGACCTACAAATCCTTTTCATGACGTTGTTATATCTTGATCATAAGTTGTTAAATTTATTTAAAAAAAATAAAAATCATTTCCGTGCCTCAGTAATATTATGCTATTACATGGGTTCTGCATTCCACAAGCGCTCACTACACAATGACAGTTTTGCATGTAATTTAATGGGTGTGTTTTTCACACAATTTCAGAGCTTGAAAGGTGCCCGTTTTGCCAAATCTATTTGGACCCCAAGGAATATTTCGACCACCATATGGCCTTCTGCTGCGATAGGAATCCAGGTACGATTGCTTTTATATATGATCATACATTAGAAGAATGAATGAGTGTTTGAATTCCTGCATATGCAAAACTAACACAATGCTTTGAAAACTAATGTACTATATGATCAAATAAATTTATCCTCTAGCTAGCCCTGCAATTATTTCTTCAAAATATCACGTTGGTAGTGACAAATAAAATACATCTTTTATTATGTGCACTGTATTGGTTTATTGACACTAAACAATGTTTACAATAAATCATAAATTTTCAGTAACATTTGACAGTTTGCGGCAATTGATTCAAGAATTAGTGGCAAAATTCCCTGAAATAGAAGTAGAGGGACCAAGCCGATTCTAGAACCTCCTCATGACCTTGACCTTGGCCCGACCTTCGGCCGGACCAAAGTCAAGGTCAAGGTCATGAGGAGGTTCTAGAATCGGCTTGGCCCGGAAAGGTCAAGGTCAAGGTTATAAGGAGGTTCTAGAATCGGCTTAGCCTGGGAAGGTCAAGGTCAAAGACCTAGATAAATGTGGAGCTCAAAGTCAAAAGTTCATTACCAGAGCCACTGAGAATTGATGTGTGAAATAGTATATAAGGATGCCGAAAAGGTCAATGAATATAATAAGTGTGTATAGAAGTTGTACGAAGCAGCAGGTTTATCCCAAATATGAACGAAAATGAAGAACTGTCTAGTAAAGTGCTGCTGGAAGTGCAAGAGGAATTTACTAATTTCAATTATGTTGGCGATATATTGTCGAAAAGTCTAGAGTATGCGATAGATGATAAAAGAGATGAGACAGTATGCAGAAGAGAATTTGAATGGGCTCTAATAAAAGATAACATCGCACAGCAGTTTTATGAATCCTATAAATATAACTTAATGTATTTATGTGATGTGTATATGAATATTATAAGTATGATGGAAGAAGGAGAAGTAGAACGCTCATGAACTATTTGAATTGGTTCGCTGAATAAGAGGTGAAGGCTGGTGTCAAGGTCATGAGGATGATGTGGAGGTTTCAGAAGCAAGTTATCTCGAAACAGCAAGGTCAAATCAGTAAATGTGTGGTATATAAGTTGGTAATAATGGGGACAGCATCAGTATGAAGTTAATAGTCAAACACAACAGTGAGTACGATGTATTCCGCAAAGTGGTTAAGGGGTGAGCAAGTTATTCAGATATCTAAAAGCAGCAAAGTGAGTGATAAAGACGACAGAATAGATCGAAGCACTAAAAATTATTTGGATAATAGTCCAGATATATCCCCAGGTCAGTGTAAATTCCAAAAGAATAAAGAATGCGAGGAACAATTATCGCAATCAATAATAGACGAATTGGCAACCGACTTTATGAGACCACACGCGCAAAGTTTTGGTAATGAATCTGTAAAAGAATCAAGTCAAACTATGGGAAAATCAACATATGAAGAAAATATTCAGAATACCATGATAGATATGCCGTTGCTATCGCAAAGCATATATTTTTTAAATAAAAGTAATTCTAAGTGGGTTGCTGTAGGTTTAGAAGTGGAATTATATTTTGAGCCAGTTGTGAGAATTGTTGGTCTAAAGAGGCAGAGATTGTCTATGAAAGCGGAAGAGTGAAAGCGTTTCCAAAAATACGAGACAATATTAATGAAATATTTCAAGGAGGATAAAAGTAGTTATCCAACCCTAGACATTGGAAATATAAAAGTGTCATTTGATTGCTTCGATGGAATAAATAAGATACTAAAACTGGAGAAGAATGGCGAATGTCTATACATTTACAAGATGGGTTATCGGAGTTGTGAAAGATTTAATTGCGTGTCGGTTAGAAAATCTCAAAGCAATAGAATATGGGAAGTATTATAAAGATTTAATGGAAGTGTTGGCCGTGATGGAGAGAGATGTAAAGAGTGGTATAGAGAGTGCGCGAAATGGAACAATGTCCGAGTGTGTTGCTATAACCAAAGAGTTGAGTACTTATGGAATGAAAAAAATATACTTTGATTTACAATTTTATAAAGCTGTATATAATTAATAACAATTAATATATGTAACAATGTACATACAATGAATAAATGTATGAAATGATAATGTTTTTATGTATCCCAAGGTGTGTACTATAAGTAAAGATAAAGTAGTTTAAGAGTATGTAAATAATCTGTTTATTGGTATTGATTAAAAAGTATTCAAAGGCGATGATCGTACGGCTCTTGAAATGGCTGTGAAACGAGGTCGAACAATTAGTTTGCAATGGTCAACCAAAAAGAAAGGTCGTGGAATAATTAATAAACTGATAAATAAATTACCAGTGGAGTTACACATACCAAGTTATAACTATTGCGGTCCAGGTACAAAATTAAATGCACGATTGCAAAGAGGTGATAAAGGAGTAAATTTATTGGATGACGCTTGTAAGGAGCACGATTTAGCTTATTCCAAATCGAAGGAGGTTGTAAATCGAAACGTTGCGGACAACAAATTATATCGACGTGCAGTTGAGCGAATAAAGGGTAAAGACGCAAGCGTAAAGGAGAAAGTTGCTGCAACCTTAGTAGAGGAGTGGGGGTGCTATGACGTTTTTGCAGGCATTGAAAAGAGCCCGCGAAGCAATACGAAAGGGCGGTAAGAGAAGGAGTTTATTAGAGAACACCAGAATTGTGTATTAGATACTGAAAAGTTTGCGAGGAACGAGAAAGATGATATTGCCACGATCTAGAATTGTAGCTATTCTAAAATCTGGCGGATTTTTGCCGCTGATTCCGCTGTTTGCTGCTCTGGGATCACTCGGGGGTGGAGCAGCAGCAATAGCCAAAGCAGTTAACGAAGCTAAGGCAGCCAGGGAGGGATTAAAGGAGGCGCAAAGACATAATCAAGCGATGGAAGCGAAAGCCATTGGCAGTGGGTTTTATGTGAAACCATACAAGTCGGGGTGTGGCTTGTACTTACCAGAACATTCAAAAAACCATTAGAGGTATTACCACGGCGACCGTTGACAGATAGAGATATTCAGAAATATGCGAAGAAGTGGAAAATTAATAATTTCAGAGGAATTTATAGTCGAGAATCTCTACCAAAAAAAAAAAAATACGAAAATATGAAAAAGGTGTCGTAAATTTAGATGATGGTGCAGGCAGAGGAACTCATTGGGTAGCATATTCCAAAGAAAATCAAAAGATTAATTATTTCGATAGTGTTGGAGATTTAAGGCCGCCACGCGAGGTAGAAAAGTATTTGTTATCAAACGGTCACGGGGTAATACACTATAACTATAAAAGGTACCAGAAACCCGATGCTATTAATTGTGGCCATTTGTCATTACAGTTTCTGAAAGGAAATTTTGAGTAAGACAAATTCAAGTTTAAGTAGTGAAATGGATGTCGGTGTAGTTGATAGCTTGACCCTGGTGTTGACAGGGGACAGTTCAGAATTAGTATCGATTTTCAATCCAGTTATATATTTGAATGGGGAATATGAATTGTGTATCGTAAATTTGCAAGCTTACAATTCAATAGCGAACGTGGGTCCACAAAATAATATCTTCTGTTACAATGTCGGTTCCCACGAGGAAGATGATTTAAATTGGAAGAAGACTCACGTAACAGAAGGAACGTATGACATAGACGATGTACAAAATTATATTGAAGAAACTTTGAAGGAACGAGAGGGCGATGATAAATCTTTTATTATGAGGGGAAATAGTAATACACTGAAGGTGTCAATAAGGACAGATGTATATGTGAGTTTTGGTATAACTAATTCTATAGGTTCACTGTTTGGTTTCGGAAATGTTATTATTCCAAGATATACAACAGTTACAAGCGATAATGTTGTGAATATCAACAAAATTAATGCAATTCAAATATTGTGTAATGTAGTGGATGGGTTGTATGTTGATGGTAAACCCTCGCACGTGTTATACCACTTTTATCCAAATGTGGCTCCAGGATATAAGATTATCGAAGTACCACAAGAAAAGATTTATATGCCAGTGAATGCAAACGCCTTGAGTAGTATTGTGTTGAAAGTTGTCGACCAAAGTGGAAATCCGGTCAATTTTAGAGGTGAAGAAATTACAGTATATTTATGGTTGCGAAGAAGAGGTGCTGAATAGAAATGGGGGTATCGTTTGCCAGAGTATCATTGCCGCAAGGAAGAAGGAAAAAAAGAAGCAGTTGGATTGTGGACAATGGAAATATAAGAAATCGTACACGAAGAGTGAATAGGGGTGAAAAGTGGAGAGGTGGGCAAGTAAAGTTATAACAAGACAACAGCAAGTTTCTACAGAGTCTGGGTTTCAAAGTTTTGGATTAATTTGAATGAGTGATATGTGAAATGGTAATGGTTTGGATGAAAGCGAGGGATTACAAGTAATTCTTAGGAGCATTATTAATATTTATTTGTGTTTTTATATGTGCTGTATTTATTTTTACTTGTCCATAACTTGGTACATTTTTTCAATATAACAATGTATGTTATTTGTATTTGGACTTGTACTAAAATACCAGCATAAATTGATATTTTCAAGTTATGGTTTTGTATCAGGATAACAGAAATGCAAAGAAGTGTGTTTTTTCTAATTTTTACTAGTTCTTGTGAAAAACCGCCGTACTTCCCTCTTCAAAAGATCTTTTTCTTACGACATTTATACAAGTTACAATGACATACCTGATCATTATAAAACTTTATCGGTCGACTGTTTTCGGATGAGGCTGAAGCGTGACCTGCTTCTCAATGGCTAGGTATTGCTATTTACCTGTGTGTGGATGCATACATATGTATATATATTTATATTTATATGACACTTGCAGAATGTTACCTATTTTAGGCATGATATAGTTCAAACACAGATTACAACAGATGGCTCAGTCAAGCCAAAATTTTTATCCGCGTTTTGTATTGCCTCGGGTCAAATATAGATGACGCCGACATCAAAAAATTACAGTTTTCAATAACACTAAGCAAATAGCGGGAGATTCAAAATGTATTTGGTAGCGGGAAATTCAAAAGAAAGTTTATTACAAACTAGGGTTTAATACCGCGAGATCAAAAATTGTATTGATAAAGGTTTGTCATGGAATGTAAAACGTCTGTCTTAAGTTATATCATTAAGTGTCATACTCTCATTAATATTTGTCATTATAAGAGAAAATATAATGACAAATATTGACAATATGACACTTAATGATGTAACTTAAGAGGGACGTTTTACGTTTGGCAAACCTTTATCAATATAATTTTTGATCTCGCGGTACATGATCACAACACTGTCATCAAATTGCATACTATTTACTAGTTCTCGTAGTAATGAGGAATCATTTGTAAGGAAAACAGTATACAGTACAATATTCAATTACAATGCTGTAACCACACAATAATGTTTTAAAGAAAAGAATTACTTAAATAATTACACTTTAATATTATTACGTAGAAAAGGTACAAAGTACATTTATGATTATTAATAAGTAACATCTAACTCATATGTTTTAGTTAAATTACCAGTACAAAAATAAATTAACGAACAATAGCATAATCTACTAAAAGTAGAATATTCGACTAACAAACATATTCTTAACAATAAGATAGAATTTCTGTCGAAAAGCACAAGTACCTACTCAAAATACTGCAAAGTAGAAAAGGTATAAAGTACATTTATGATTACTATTGAAAAATTATAACTAACATCCAACACATGTTTTAGTTAAATTACCAGTACAAAAATAAAGTAACGAACAATAGCATAATCTACCAAAAGTAGAATATTCGACTAACAAACATATTCTTAACAATAAGATAGAATTTCTGTCGAAAAGCACAAGTACCTACTCATTATACTACAAAGTAGAAAAAAAGTACATTTATGATTACTATTGAAAAATTATAACATCCAACACGTATGTTTTAGTTAAATTACCAGTACAAAAATAAATTAACGAATAATAGCATAATCTAACAAAAGTAGAATATTCAACTAACAAACATATTTTTAACAATATGATAGAATATCTGTCGAAAAGCACAAGTACTACTCAATATACTACAAAGTAGAAAAAAAGTACATTTATGATTACTATTGAAAAATTATAACATCCAACACGTATGTTTTAGTTAAATTACCAGTACAAAAATAAATTAACGAATAATCGCGTAATCTAACAAAAGTAGAATATTTTTTGAAAGAATTTTAGCAAATTTGTAAATATAAGATCACATGATATCAGCTGTTTTTGTTGACATTCGATGGTGCTTCTAAAATCGTAGAAAAGTCATGAGTAAACATACAAATTGACCTAAATTGTGTGATTATGTGAAATAAACATCAATTATCGTGATTGTCATTATTTCAATGATGTATACAATGAGATGTAACCAGCTAAATTGACTCGGTCAGTACCTGATTTATTTTTTATCTCCATTTCGCTGCGTTTGCATTCATAATTTTATAAGAAAAAGTTGTTCAGTTAGATGTCCTTTATAAGGTACACTAGTCATTTTGTTCGACACCTCAGCTACTTCATCGGTGAAAATAGAACGGTTCAACTGGCACATTCTTGAAATAAGCCAAACTCACTGCATCAGCTTCTCACGACACTGTATATTTAATGTTATGTTCATTAACAACAACATAATAAACCTTTTTCAGATCACTGCCTTTACTTAGCTGTTCGCATTCCTCGGAAAATTATGCAAGGCTTTTGTATCCTGCCTGTACGCCCCACACACAACGCACCTATCCATTCCTGAATTCTAAAAATGCCTTATGTTAACTTAATAAAATTATCATATTACTTTTTACAGAACTTACGGTACGATTATAACACTAACACTAATAAGTTCAAAGTTGTAAGAAAAACAGGAAAAAACACAACGAATAATGTTTTTTAAGTTAAAAGTAATAAAAACATAAAGAAAACGTTTAGCAACATATACAAATGTACAAAACTTATTTGCTGGATGACTTTCATTATAGTGACAGCGCTAGTAGCGACATCTCAAAAATATTCGGTTAAAGTCATGATTCAAATTTACTTATAGGTCTCTTGTTTCTCAACCGTGGCGTCATCTACTAATGACCCAGTTAGGTAGATTAGGCGGCAAAACCCCGTATTTAAGTGAACCATCTGATCTAATCTGTGAGTTCAAACTATAATATCTATTCTATTTTTTTTTATCAGGGTTTAGGTAGTTGTAATATGGTCTTGCACTCACAATATTTAAAATTTCAAGTATATTTCGTATTTTAAATTATTTCTTGTTAATAGTAGTTCAAATAACTTTAATACAAGTATATAGCGGAGCGGTGTAGTAATATTACAGTACTTTTTACAAACATAGCTTTTAAACAGAACTAACATTGTCATATAATTCTATTTTGTTTCTAAAACTTAAATTAGAATAACAACAAGCAGTCTAATCTAGAAAATATGGCAGCACGTGACTCAGACCTGGCTTTAGAAGATTTAATTAATTTTGAAGAAGTCTTTGGCGAGCTGTTTGATAAAAAAAATGATACCTATTTCGAAACGCAAATGTCGAGAGCATTTACTGCTGAAGCAGATGTTGTGACAGTGTCAACTGATGCTAGAAATGCAGTTCCTCCATTATCTGTTACTGATGTCTTTCCAACCAATGTAGAATCCGGCTGGCAACCTTCATCGTCTAGACAATATAAGGTATTGAGAGGATTTGGGGTAGCTCATCCTGAACAAAGACAATTCGATAGCAGTGTAAAAACGGCAAAACGAACGTCTCTGTAACGGATGCCGTTTCCGCAAATCATTGTCGCAAGTACATACCTATATTGAAACAATCTTTAGGTTTTCAACCAACATCGAACACTACAGATGAAATTATAACAATTTCTGATACATCTACATAGTGTCCCTCCGCAATTCCACACGAACCATTAAGCATGATGGGGGTATCACCAGTGGAATCGAAGATGGACACACATTCAACTGTATGTGGCCCTGCCAGAGATTCGGAGCATTGTGATGTTAGGGTAGTCATACTACAAAATAAACTAATTCAAGCTGCTCCGCTTTTGCCACCACCGATTTTATCACCTACACCCATATTACCAGTTTCGACACCTCCAGTTTCACCTAGATCACAAACTTCCAGTCAGACATCTCGCAAACCTACACCACCAGTTTCACCTTCCCAACTTTCTACCGCTCCTAATTTGAATGGGTCATTTTCACAATTATCTTCCCAACCTTCTACCGCTCTTGATTTGCATGGCTCATATTCACAACTAACCCCATATCAGCCCATTAACACGTCTACGCCTGCTCCAACAACACATCTCTGTTCCTTATTCCAACAATACTCCAGTGCTGTTTTATCGGATCCTACAGAGGGATTCTATACAATATTCTCCTCGTTCGTGGCAAAGGCTGAACGAGACTTGAATCAGTTATTGGATAGTATGTGCTTCCACCGATATTTTCTTCGTGGTTCCTTGAATAGGAATATGTTCCAAACGGATCATGCTCATATTCAAGAGCAACTACTTGCTTTGGATCGGTGGGAGAGACATTTTAGAGCTATTAGACAAGCTCTCAATAGCAGACCTGAATGAGGGCAATGCCCTCCCACTATTATCTAAATTTCACTTGTGTAAATTTCTGTAAATTTCGCACCATTTATCTAAATTTCTTCACAATCGATCACATCTATTAAACCTCGATCAAAAAAAGGGACTGTAGAGCTATTAGAAAAGAACCAAAAAAAGCAGACCTGAGTGAGGGCAATGCCCTGCCACTATTTATCTAAATTTCACTTGTCTAAATTTTATTTCTGTAAGTTTCACACCATTTATCTGAATTTCGTTTGCCTAAATTTCTTCACGATTAACTACATCTACTAAACGACGATCAAAAAAGTGACTGTGCCATATCTCCATCAAGACTACTACAACTTCTTTCAATATCCCATTACCAATTGAGAAAAAATGCAACGCTTTTGATACTGACGTTTGGAAATATTTTAAGCCAGGAATTACATTACAAGTTAATGGAGCCACCCTGACAGTGGAGATAGAAAGCGTAAACATCAAGATCACGATGGTGAACGGGCTGCCGCACGTGGAAGTTTCCACGGAGTTGCGGCCTCCGAACGAAATGAATTTGACACCCCCCAACCAGCAACCGCCTACGGAGGGGCTGCAGAATGCGCCGGCGCGCAGTACTGCACCCTGGGCGGAAGTTGTTGGCAGGAGGCGATCACCGCTGCTACAACTGTAAGTATAACAGATCACGTATTAGCGTTGATAAACTAACTCTATTTAATCTTGCAGTTACGAGGATGACAGCGGCAGTGATTGGGGGTGACAAATAAATATATTTATGAAAATAAGTTTGTTTTATTTAATCTATATCCTTTCACCTATAAGCAACTAAGCTCGATGGAGCTTAAAACACAAGCAGTGTTACTACCACTTCAAAATTATGATATTGTCGAACAAAGTTATAAACGTCATAGTAAGCTTTTTGGGGGTAATTGCAAAAGAGCACTAATAGTTGGTCCTTCTGGATGACTAACGTCTAGCGGTTCATCGCAGCATCGAACCCGTACACAAACGACAGCCGATCGTCTTTGGCGGCTAAATTCGAATATGAAATTCAATGTGATATAATTATCACAGTGGTTGTAGTTTTTAAAGGTTATTAGAATGTTAAATATATCATTTGCAAAAGAAAAGAAAGTTTCATATTGTTTTTAAAGGTTATTAGAATGTTAAATATATCGTCATTTGCAAAAGAAAAGAAAGTTTCATATTGTAGGGTTGAAAATAAACTTTATACTCTTTTATTAATTTCATATATTTTTATTATCAGTCAACAAAATATTTATAGAAATTTTTTCGGTTTCCATCGTGGTAGGTTTCTTGAACGAAGTTGTTTTTTTGCCTTTTTTTCTTTTAGTGGACCATAGTCTTCTCTGCGGTACTATCTTTTCGTTGTGTACAATCTGCTTTGAACAAGATGGTAACACTTTTTCTTTTAAATGGTCTGCAGCAGCCAATGTAGGTGGAAGAGCATCAACCATTTTTTCAATTATGTCCAATTTTTCAGTAGACATGTCGCCATAAAGTATTTCTTTAAATTTAGCCATTATTTTACCTTGCCTATCTTGTACTGATAAAGACGTTTTTTGTTTCTTTGATAGCTGGCTAAGAATTACTTCTGACTCATTATTTTTTTGGTCACAATGAATATATAAATGATCTTCATCTTCCACAGTATCTACAAATTAAAAAAATACGGTCTTATTATCAAAAAATGACAGCTGTACGCACAAAACAAATTATGTAATAAGCTTTAAAATTAGGGTTTTAATTGTTTTAGGAACAATAGATTTCAACTGCAATTACCAACACCATTCCCTCTGTTGATATATAAAGTCCATCACCACTTATTACAATAAAAAGCTTACTTGTTTTTTATATGGCTTCTAATTCATTTTGGTACCTATGTAAATACAAAAATTTATACAAAAAAAAATCCTTATAGAAAACTAAAATAATAAATAATAAACATATTACAAACATACCACTGGTAGCTGGTATTGCAGTTCCAAAATTGTCATTTTCTTTTCTGTATTGCGCAAGTAAATGTATATGTTTGCACATATTAGATTTTATGGATGAATCCAGACATGAACAATAGTATTTGTGAATGCATATTTTACACTCACAGTAAGTTAGTTGACAAGTACAAGACTCCCTTACAACTTGGATAGAATAAATTTTATTACTGGATGGTGATGATATTTGCCAGCCATGTCCATTACTTACAATTGAAGAAAGATCCATTATTTTCAAATTCTTATGACGATCTCGGATGTTTTTTAATTTACTAGCTATTTTTCCTTTGTTTATGACAATAAGCCTATCAATAAGTTTGTTTCTAATAAAACACATTAATGCTGCAATACCTTTGTCAAGTCTTTTTACTTTCTTTCCACCCAAATAAATATACTTGATTGTTCTGTGCATCCGTTCCAGGTGCATATTTGTATTAAGCCCTGAATGCAATCTATAGCAATAAGCCCAATTCTTACAATTTCTTTGATAATTAACTTTAAAATAAACTATAAAATCTGTAGTGTCTGGATCTGACAGATTGTTACAAAATTGGTCAAGCATTATTTCAAAAGCTATTGGGTCTCTCTCTTCTAATAGCGTTCTTAATTGTTTGTAGACCATAGCCTACAAATGTTTATTCAAAATATTTAGATTAGAATATAAAGGTAAACTATATTCTAAAGTACCTACTTGCTTTTCCCTACTCTCTCTCTCCTGCTCGATCAATATGCCAAGTGCAGAATAGCCTAAAAAGAAATGGTGTTATTTATTTTCAAAAATTTCATGCATATATTTAAATGATTGAGCAGTAGGTATACTTATGTATAATTGTAAAAAAGATAAATCTGTATTAAAAAATTAAAATAACTTATACGAGGGACACTTTTTATGTATTGAGAATAGAAAGAATAAACAAATGAATTTGATGAAAAATACCTTTATTGCTTTTCAAAATAATCGCCTTTAAGATTTATACACTTTTGCATGCGATTGAACCACCCTTCAAAGCACTTTGTCCAGTCAGAAGATGGTAGCTCTAAAACATGCGTTTTGAAGGCCTCAACCGCTTCTTCGGGCGATGAAAATCGTTGTCCGCGCAGTTTATCTTTAATTACTGGAAACAAGAAGAAGTCATTGGGTGCCAAGTCGGGGCTGTAAGGCGGATGACCCATCAATTCGATCTTTTGTGTGTCCAAATACTCGTTTGTTGCATGTGATGTGTCTGAGCTCGCATTGTCATGATGCAAAATGATTCGTCGTTTTGGGTTGGTTTCTCTCAATTTACCGAAAACTTCAGGCAAACAAATGGTCGTATGCCAATTAACGGTCTTTTGATTTTCGAGAGCCACAGTTGCCACAGGACCAGTTTTCGTGAAGAAAAACGCCACCATTTGCTTCCTAACGCTGCGAGAACGAACAACTTTTGTTGGTTTTGCTTCACATTGAAACACCCAAACTGCCGACTGGCCTTTTCTTTCTGGCTCATAAGAATAAATCCACGGCTCGTCACCTGTGACGATGTTGTATACCGCTTTGGATGCACCACAGTTGTATTTTGAAATCATTTTACGGCACCAATCGACACGAGCATTTTTTTGAGCATCTTTCAACAAATGTGGAATCCAACGCGCACACAGCTTCCGAACACACAAATGTTTGTGCAAAATCTTATGTATGCTGGTCATACTAATGCTTAAATATCTCTCGATTTCTTGATATGTCACATGACGATCTTCTTCAATTAGTTTTCGCACAGCATCGATATTTTCCGGCACAACGACCGATTTTGGACGACCTTCTTTAACTTCGTCCGTGAGCGAACTACGTCCACGTTTGAATTCAATGTACCAGCGATATACAGTGGGTGTGGATGGCGCTTCATCACCAAAAGTTGAATTCAGTTGATTGATGCATTGTTCTTGAGTTAGACCACGTCGAAAGTCATAATAAATCATAGCTCGAAAATTTTCGCGAGTTAATTCCATATTTTGGCTGAGATCAAATTTTAAACACTGCAAAAAACACAAATATTACTCGCACGTCAAAACTTTCTGACTATCTATAACGTCCTAAATGTCAAACTTTACGATGACAATTTCAAATTACACCTGGCAATACCAGTGTTGCCAATTCTCAATACATAAATAGTGTCCCTCGTATATTATATTATACCTCCTTCCAGGATTGCCCATAACTTGTAGCCATGCATTAAAATAACTTTCGGCTAGATCAGACATGAAAATCTCGGGTAATATTTCTCCAGCTTTAATTTTAATTTCATTGAAAAATAAAGTGAAAACATATGTGTCAGATCTATTTGATAACAAAAAAGCACATGGAAATCCTTCCCGTATTTCATCAATAATAAGTATAGTGTGCAGTTCAAAATCGTAGTTATTGAGTCCATGTGTACCATCGATGCATATGCAGTCAGAGCCAAATCTTTTTAAAATTTCACACTGTGCAGGTGCCATTATAATTAATATAAAGTCTTCTTCTTTTAATTGGGGATGTTCCTTTAAAATTATTCCTTGAGGTTTATAAAACACAATACAGTCTCCACCACTCTGCATTTCTATAACCCATGCCTCTACACTGATGGCATCATTAGAGTGACGAATAGAAGAACTGCATATGTTGAAACTGCTCTCAATATTGAAAAGATCTTTTTTGGTCATCAAATGGATTCTGTTTAGTTTAGAATCAGTAATAGATTCTCGAACTTCATCTAAAATACCATCTAATTTTAGCAGCAATTTTCATAGCTAAATTTTGCCTTTCTGTTACAGTGAGTTGTAAGTGCCCTATGTCAGTTACATGACCAACATGACTTTCCAGATACTGCACTGAAATTTCATTGTCATTGCTTATTTGTATTTGCATATTTGCAGGGCAAAAAGCATTAATCTTATTAGTTCCTTGGGTCTTAATATGCCTTTCACCTTTCCCCTGTGGCACATAGTTGCCAGAACGATGACACACATAATTTTTTGTAACATGGGATTTAAATGATACTGTTTTTCTTATAATAAATTTTGAATTTGTTTCGTTTTCTATTTTCACTGCAAATTTTTTTTTATGAAATAAATGTTAACAGTGATTAATAACTACTTACTCTTCCACTGGTTAAAATTTTCAATCGAGTCAAAAGTGAGATTTTTTGATTCCAATTTAATTTCATGTGCATTCTTAAAATGTTGGAGTAGGTCTTTTCTATGCAGGCCATAATATTCGCAAAGTGGACAATTTTTTGCATCCCTTCCCGTTTTGAGGTTACTTCCATCGGCATTTGCATGACTTATTTTTGTTTCAATTGTATTTTGAATATTATGCGTTTTTAAATGTCGACGCAAACTTTGTCTGTGGTTAAATGTTTTTTTGCAAAAATCACAGTGTAAAGTGGAAGATGGAATGGTCTTTTTATAGCGAAAAGGCGCTAAATCCAACAAATTTGTCGCGTGAAATTTATTCACGTGTCTTCTTAAACTTGAGAGTGTGCTGAAATTACTTTCACACTCGTTGCACTTGTATTTCATAATTAAATGTTAACAACTGTAATTAACAATTTGAATAAACTACACAAATTACGCAAGCGCATGTAGACACCTAAATCCAAACTAAAATTGAGTGTTCGGGTTCGATGCTGCGGTGAACCGCTAGACGCTAGTCTCTGGATGTGGCAAAACCAATGCATTGCTTAGTTTGCTGCTGCCCTAATGGTTTACGTTTTAATAATATTTACATATGTTCAAAATCTCTGCCTCAGCAAAAATATAATTATTTAAAGCGTGAGCTTCACTAAGTTCCTGAAATTGGATACTATGAATATACAGACACAAGTGCTATGTTAGTTCCTGAAAAAGTGGCAGACTATTCGATCGTAATTTTTGATGATATTCCTACAGTAGATCAGAACTTGGTCAAGCAGTATTTCTCTTTTGGCAGACATAAAAATATTGATTGCTTTTATTTGTGTCAGATGTACACTGCTATTCCCAAACAACTACTTCGAGACAATTGCAATTTTTTGGTGGTCTTTAAGCAGGATGGTACTCATTTAAAACACGTCTTTAATGATCATGTTCACGACCTGAGTTACGAAAACTTCCTGCATGTGTCAAAACTGTTGGAAAAACCCCTACGAAATGTTAGTTATTGACAGCGATTGCGCGTTCAACGAAGGGAGATACCGTCTAGGATTCGACAAATACATTCGTTTGAGAGTATAAGTTGTTGGTGCATGTCTGAAGCTATAGTATTCCATATTCGACCACGAATTAAGACAAGTTATGCACGAGAAGTTAGTTCGTAAGTTGCTTGAGGCTCGTAATGCTTTAAAACACAAATTGAAGTCATTGAAAGCCGACATTGCCCAAGCTCAGCACAACATCGATCGATGTTCAGTATGCTCCAGTGACAGGACACTTAAAAGAAATACTTTCTAAGTTAGATGGAGCTGAAGTTGGAGCCAAAAAGCGCTCCAAAGATACTTCCGAAGTAGAGATGGAAACATTTTCGGAATCAATGGAAAAATCTCATGATATACCTGGAACTTCAATTATAACTCATAGAACAACTCCTATTCGAAAACCCGGTCGAGTATCATGGTTTAGGCCCGTTCTCCATTCTTCACCAACAAAAGGGGTAAAGAAAGGAGGTCTACAACCCTCTCTTTATCAGGACACACCATCGATGGTACAGCCATCCTTTATATATGATGAATATATTGGTGATCTATTGCCTGAGACTCTAGAACAGAGAAGTATGGATGTCGGTGGTGAAAGTGAGTCTGGAGAGGGTGAGAGCAGCGCTAGTTTAGATTTGGATAAATCCATGGCACATGCTATTTCCTTATTAAAAACAGCTCCTATAAAATCAATTTTAGCCAATAAATCACTTAACAAGGCCCTTTTAGACGCTGACGTACTAAAAGAGTGTTTAAAAAATCACGATCCATTAGTGCGTCCGTTTCTCCCTGGGTTAGCAACGGACGAAACCGATGCCTACGATAACAAGTACGGAGTTCGCGAAGAGGATGGTCAATTGAAAATCGGCTCAGCCGATGTTGGGTTCGATGGATCAAATATTATAATTGGTGCTTTTACGTATGCTGGTACAAGGGGTTTGTATGAGCTGTTATTCAAAAAAAGTTCCTGGAAAATTCACTTTCGCAGACGTTAAAAATTACAAGTAGGGGAGAGTAACCAACAGTGAGACGGTTTTCTTTTAGGTCAATATAAATTTTTTACTATTTTGAAAACATTACTAATTTTTCTATCATAATGAAGCTTGGTCCTTTTTTGAAATGTTTCTGTCTTCATTTCTGAAGTTATTAAAAATTTCAATTTTTTGTTTCAAAAAATTGTTACAGCTGTTTGTGTCTCAGAGTTGGTCACATGTGTCCAACACTGAGACACCCAGTGAGATATGAGGTATTTTCGGAACTAATTATTCTTTTAATGATATATATGAAAAATATTTATTGGAAATCAAATCTGCATTTAATAGGGGTAAATTTTAGCCATAAAAATAACATTAGACTCACATAACATAGGTAAAACAAGATGTCTATCGAATATTTAATAAACTTAAATCTATTTGAAAAGTATATGAGGCCTTCGCCTGCTTGTGTGTCCACACGGAATACTAGGTGGCATAATTAGTTTAATATCTGTTTTAGGAACAACAGCTTCATCAGCAACGTCAGGGAATACGAACTTATTTGTTCTCTTTTTCTGGTTCCTGAAGAATGTAATTTTGTACTCTTGATTTGATCCAATTTTTGAAAGCACTTTTCCAACGAAATAAATCTTTTTCTCTGTTTTTCCAGTGAATTCTACTAGTACGAAATCATCTTTCATCGGACTCCTGGTTAGCTCCGGAAATCCATGAGGATCAATTGTATCAAAACATTCGTCTCCTGAAGACGTGTCTGGTATTGGCTCTTCCTCTGAGCTTTCCGAATCTTCTTCAATCAGTTGCTTTTTGACTTTTTTAACCTTTGATTGCTGTGTTCTATCTTTAATGCAGCCCCTATTTTTACTCGCCATCGCTCTTTCTTCTATAGCATCCTTCTCAGGGGTGTCCGTTGCTATCATACTTTTTCCTTTTCTTGTAATTTTGGATTTGCGAGCCGCTGCTTCTGGAAAACCTCTAAACTCTTCAGGACTTTTGAAAACACTTTTATAATTCCTATCTTCTACATCTCCTACAACATTTTTATCATTTTGGGCCATGGGGTCTGCTAATGATGAGGTGCTTGTTGAAATCAACTGAGCTTCATTATTTTCGTTTTCTTTCGGAATGACGCGATCGGTAACAGCGCTCGGTAGAAAATCTATGTCAGTAAACACATTTGCGTCAAATGGATATATTCCACACTTCTTAAATGCGTTTATTATGTTAGAGTTGTCTCAAAATAAGAAATACATATGTCGTCATCATATCTTCGACGAGAATAACGCGAACTAACGCTTTCAGTGGCGGAGGTATTTTAAGCTAATAAAAGGTACAGCGGTAGTAATATTTGACAGAAAATACACGTCAATAATAGAAATTACTGCAGAATAGTAATAAGTTTAAATATGTAGTAATTATATTGTGTAATTTATATTATTACAACATGGGTACATCAATATTTGGAAAACCATTTGTGTTCATATAAATCACAGGTAATTATAATTACATTGCGAATTTCAATGGTTTAAGAAAGTTTTTTATTAGATAATAATAAAATACTTATTGATTTGCAGAATTATATACATGGAACATGGACTCAAAAGGCAAAAATATTGGACTGAATTTTGCAACATATCGTTTAATGACAACCAAGTTTTTGAATTACATCTAACGTAGCTATGGTTAAAACATACAAAATTATTTCATTCAAATTCCTAGGCATTCAAAGAAAATTTTATAGTAAACAAGAATATATACATTTGTTAAGAATTAAAAAGTCCGTCGAAATAGCTATTGTTATTTATTCAGGAATAAAATATGAATTACAATGTGTAGTAAATTATATTATATGGTAAAACATATAATTAAAAATTGAAGGCATACAAAAAATTACAATAACGAATTATTAGCTTGATCTTCAGAATCGTCATCATCATACAGATCTTCATCGGTATCTGATTCACCAGTATTTACAATAAACACCAGCTCTTCTGTAATTATCCAGCAGGTGCTCTTTTTCCAAGTAGTCTGCTACGACTTTATCAACATGATTGCAAACAGATGCCCATTCTTCACAAGTTATAGAAGCAAATTTGTTTCGGGCTAATGCCTCTACATCGGCTAACTTGAAAGTAACATTTCTAGCTGCAACCCAGTTTTTAACAATAGCCCATATTTTCTCAATAGGGTTTAATTCAGGATGGTACGGTGGCAACCTTAGAACACTATGTCCATAAGATGCCAGTAATGTATCTAATTTATATTGTGGTGTCCCACTTTTATTTTTCTTTATTAGTTCATAAAGCTCTGGTTTTGTAAACGTAGAGTCAAAATATATACTCCTTGCCATTAACCACTCAATCATTTCAGCTTTTCTTGTTCCAGAAGTTGGGTCTTTTTCGACCTTTACATTGTGATACGATGCATTGTCCAGCACCAAAACACTTCTAGGTGGAAGATTGGGGACCAACTGTTTTGTCACCCATGTTAAAAAATTGGTAGCATTCATATCATCATGATAATCTCCTGATTTTGTACCTTTAAGAAAAAAAAAAACAGAATTTACTAATGCCCTAGTTTTAAAACAATATCTTAAAATACCTGATCGAAACATGAGTAATCCGTTATCTATAAACCCCATTTTACCACCAGCGTGCACCATAATTAAACGGCTGCCCTTGGAGATAGGTTTCTTTAATCCTAAGACTGTATCATCTGACCATTCCTTCGGCTGTGTATGGGAACTGTGAATGTATGATTCATCTGTAAATACTATTGGCCTGCTTTCATACAGGTAACCTTGTAGTTGGCGTAGATATTTTATGCGTTTAGCACGTATATCATAGCTTTCCATCAATAATTTCCGTTTATCAGAAGTTTTTTGCCATCTACAAGTACATAAATACATAAATTTGCTGTCGTAAACTGATCTGCTGCATGAGTACATACCTAAATCCCATCTTTTTTAAAACATTTGAGAGTGTGGTTAATCCACCTTCGAAGGGTATGCCATTTTCAAGAATTTTATCATAAATTCCTATAATAAATAAAATAATGCTATTATAAAAACATTAACAGAAAGGAGTTTATATTTTGGTACCTCTTATGGTTGGTCGTCTTCTTTCATGTATATAAAAATTGTGTACAATAGTACGGATAGTTTGTTTTTCTTCAGTACGAAGGGTGCTTTTTGGACTAGGGCGACTTCGTTTTTTGCCAGGACTACTAAAAGAAGTAACCCTTCCTGCATCTACATCCCCAGCTTCCTTGTCAATACTTCTGTATGTACTGTCGGAAATTCCAGTTGCTGCAACTAACCTCTCTTTGTAGTGAGACAATGGTATCGTTGGAGTATTATTTCCAGCTTCTTCCTTCATAAATTTTAATACGTTGGCAATGATTTCCCTTCCCTGGCTGTGAATTATTTTTCCTTTCACGCCAACTTTCTTTGGTGTTGATAAGCTTGCTTTTGCTTCAGCCATCATAACCTATAATCTGTTCACAAGAGACGCATAATATAATTATATCGCACTGCTGTATTCAATGCAACTTACCACTCTGACCAAAGTACGCAACGTCTTGTCTTGAAAAAAGACGCTTCTTAATATAAATTGGGTAACGGTGGATAATAAATAACACACGAAAAACTCAAACGCACAAACGCTAATTAGAATTGTGACAGTTGCTCGTATGCAGTTTTAGAACCGACGCCACTGAACTTTCGACGATTCCAGCGCCAAAATAGGATATGTCGACATATGTATTTCTTATATTGGGACAACTATACTTGGGGTTAACGTCTTTTCTTGAGCAATTCCAACACACCCAGCTACCTCATATATAGATAGTGGGACACCTGGATGTTGCATCATCCAGCTATCGACGGCAGCGTTATAAGCTGTTGAAAATGGCTTATAAATACCAACATCCAATGGTTGTATTTTATTTGTGGAGTGCGGCGGAACAGTCAAAATAGTTACGCCATTAGCCTTCGCCGAATTGAGAACAGCAATACTGAGGTGACTCTCATGATTATCATAAATCATAAGTGATGGGTTCTCAGTGGAACTGTGGGAGTATTTAATAAAATGCTCCATTACTTGTAAAAATAAATCTGCATTCATCCATCCGCTAGCAGCAGCAAGCCCTAGTGTACCAGGAGGGGCCCCTTGAAGCATATGTTCTTTAAAGTGAATTCGAGGAAACACCATTGCTGGAGGAAGATATTGACCGGAAGCACTTATTATGCAGCAAGTTGTAACAAGAGTACCCCTTTCTTCACTTGTTACTTTGCCGACTTGCTTAACGCCCTTAACTGCTACTACTTTCTGGGGCTTTTGAACGGTCATAGTACCTGTCTCGTCTAAGTTAAAAATTCTTCTTCCGTCAGCGAAATGGGAACCCCTTAAATAAATATCTTTTAAATTATTGTAAAAAACTGACACATTGTGGCGATTAAAAGACGTTGCACGAGACAATCCTTCAGGTGTTCTTAATGACAGTCGATCATGACGTTTGCGAAAACCTCGAAACCATTTTAGCCCTGCCATTTTTTCGTCATGCCACTTGCAAGGAACATGCTTCTTGTTTTCAATGGCCATTTCATAGGCAAGTTTTCGGCATTCGGTAACAGACAACCCATAAAACATTCGTGAGCAGTCGATGATGTATTTTTCAAGAGAGGCTTCCTCTGCTACAGTGAATATTTTGTTCACGCTGAAGTTTGGAGACATTCGGATTACGCTGACGTCTTCAACCTGTTTAGCTTTTTTAACGTACCTAGCCAAGGTGTGAAATGCGATACCTTTTGAAGCAGCTACTTTCCTTAGACTTCCGCCTTCCATTACAAGACTTACTGCATCTCTCATAGTTTCTTCTAAACAGTTAACAATTTTTCTTTTTTTAGACTCCATTTTTGAGCTGAAATAACAAAAGATCACTTAATAGTTCATATAAGTATGTATATATGTCCAACAATGAGACATTGCCCCACTGTAGAGCACATCAGTTTGTCTTACTGTTGGACATACATAAGCGACCGCAATTTTGTGCCACAGTTCATGTAAATAAATAGATAGCCACACAAATAAAATGGGTTTACAAACTAAATAATTGAAACATACCTTCGTGCTAATCACTTCACAAACATACCTTTCTATTTGTCTTTCAGTCACAAGATAAGACAGGCGCGAAAATTTACTTTTACACCCGGGAATCGTACGTAGTTCAATGTTAGGTCCATCACTAGTCACAGCGTTCTGCATACTGGATTGAAAGAACCGTTTATTAGTTAGGCTTCTGCTAACCAATGCGCACAAAAATCAGACATATGATAAGTGGGGAAAACTTAACGTCTCACCGTAGGACCTGTTGGTCACTCTCGCCTATATTTTGAAGGATACTAATGCTTATCGAGTAAATTACGATCCTAGTAGGAAGGTTGCAGCCGAACGAGCTTTTAAATATAAGAACATCATCAAACCCATTCTTGAAGGGAAACCACCGAACGTGTGGTGGAAAAGGAACTGGAGAATTGGAACAGGGGTTACTAAGCAGTTTGGTGAAACATTACAAAAGCAAATCCTTCCAAATACAAAACTAGAGTACAAATACTGGGATGATGTTAATGAATTGACTGAACGATTGCAACTCTTGATTGCATCCAAACTCGCCGGGCATACGACTCATGACAATGAAATACTAAGTATTTTACAGGAATTGAAGGAAGCAAAAGTTATCGCCTAATTATGCTGTTAGTAAAACATCAACCTGAGAGGTTGCAATATCAGTTCATACAAAAGTCCAAAAGAAATCAGTATGGCTATTGACCAATTCGGTCGCCACATCCACACACATATTATTCAGAAGGATCTGGCATCCGCCAATAATATGAAAAAATGTCTTAACCAGCACCAGGCGAAAGAAGTTATTTTGGGATACTTTAAAGATTACATAGATAGGGGCACGACAATACTAGGACTACCAAGACCTCTTAGCAAACTGAGGAAAGTATTGCGATTAGTCAGTAATGGTGAAAGAAACGGGCCCAATCGTTTATATTTCCTGCAAAATAATGAACTATTTTATGAAGAGAATTGGTATCGAGGGAAAATATTAGAAGTAAGTTATTCCATTAACTCCACGGAATCCAAAGTAAAGGCCAGCTAGAATCCAATTTCCTCGTAGACGGGTTATCATTAAGGGGTTGAATGATCTACTTCAGGCAGATTTGGTGGAAATGATCCCCTACTCTAAAGAAAATGAAGCTTTCCAGGCCAGACCACTAAAAAATAAGTCGGCAGTAGAAGTTGCCAACGCTATGAAAAGTATTTTGACAGCAGACCGTAAGGGAAAGCTGAAGAATATTCAAACTGATCACGGTAAGGAATTTTACAACGCAACGTTCCGGAAACTGATGGACCGCTACCGAATTAATCATTACACTTCGTATTCTACTAAGAAAAGTTCGATTGTTGAACGTTTTAACAGAAACACTAAAGGGAAGAATGTGGAAGGAGAGTTCAGTTTCAATGGCAATTATCGTTGGCTAGACATTCTTTCACAAATATTACGGGACTACAACAATTCTACACACTCAACAACTGATTATAAACCAGTCCAAGTCAACCATCGCAATGCCAAACAGATACTTAATTCGGTCTATAGTAATATCAAGATTGCTGATCCAAGAATGTCCAGATTTCCAATCGATGCTCCAGTTCGAATAAGTAAATACAGACTTGCATTTTCTAAAATGTACACTCCGAACTGGTCCAATGAAATAGTCTCTGTGGCAAAGGTACAAAATACTTATCCGAGATCATATCTTCTTAAAGATGCAAACCAACAACCTATATTGGGGGCTTTCTATGACTATGAGCTGAAGAAAGTTAAACATCCCGACATATATCTCGTTGAAAAAGTTCTAAGGCGAAGAAAAAATAAAGTACTAGTGAAATGGTTAGGTATGGATAAAAGACACAATTCATGGATATCCAAAGACAATATAATTTAGCTTTCATAATATCATAGAAATTACAATTGTCTATGGAGAGTATTAAAGAATCGGTATCGGTGTACAATAGTATTGCAGCAGAATCGAAAGTTGGCCTAATAAAATCATAATAGAAGTCGTACATAACTATTTTTGCTATTTCCAAAATTACAAAACCTATATAAACAGGTTTCATATATTGTATACGAACCAGGGCTAATTCGATTGCAACCAGAATTTCGCTGAATACTTTAGAAGATTTGAAGTTTGGTTTGGCAACATAAGCTTCTGTACCAAGCTTTCTGTGCCTCGATTCCCAATGGGTTAATAACTTTATATCGACCTGATTCTCCACGTTCTCCATGGTCTTACCAAATATGCTGTTTACCTGCAATTTATAGAACTGCTTACCAAATTCATGAGTAGATTCATTACGTTTCGCTGTGTTAAAATCTATGTAGTTCTTCAGCCACTGTTCTTGACGAAATTTTATGCCTCGACGTATACCCCGCAATATCAAACCATGTCTCAAGCATTGTTTTAGTGTTAAATAATGCATGACATACTTGGTCTTATCACATAAATTGTGAATTAACTTTCTGAATTTAGAATTTGGAGGAATAACACTCTCCGGACAAAAAAATCGTGTTAACCAAGTAAAATTACATACAGGTAATTTAAAACACATAGCGTGTCCGTATAAATTTGTTGCGTCCAAATATACTATTTGCTTGTTTGGTTTCGTTTCGTCATAGTTGGGCGAGTGAATATTATTTGCGATTTCTTTTCTTTTACTGCACATACTCCACTACGTATGCTCATTTTGAAGAAGTTTAGCATATCAATGTCAGGAAATAGTTCTAATTTGACACCAGTCATGCGCAACATGGCGTGCCAGCTTAAACCGGGGGCAGTAAAATAATGGGCTGGATCTAATTTGTAATTACTTAAACACAGATCTCGAAAATTCTCAAAAACGTCGGCTAGCAATAGTACATCGGTAAGCAAGTACAGATCACTATATTGTCCCAGAGTCTCACATTCAAACAAGTCCCATACTCTCCTTGCCCTTGAATAGTCTTCTACACTTATGTGACTGTCGCGAATTTTATCGTAAAATTCATCTCTACTAGGTAAATGCGGATGATTCAATTTCTCGAACGAAGTTACAAAATTATATGGGAAAACACCTTTTTGCCGAAGTAACTTGAACTTTTCATCTGCAAAGTATCTAGCAATCTCTCTGCATTGACTATCTTCCAAATATGATGATAGTTTATCTAATGAGGCACTCATAAACTTAAATGAATCTATAAACCTTAATTTAGAGTGAATTTTGCGTTTTTTTCCATTACAATCTATTATGTCTCCCACATACACCTTCTTGGAAAACGAAATATACTTCTCTTTGTTTTGTGCTATTACTTCAACTTCTTCCTTTTCCAGCTCCAACGTTTTCACAAACACGTAACATAATTAGAGAGATTATGGAATATTATCGGTATATACCGTGGCTCTTTGAAATTTATATTACAAATCATGTGCTGGACCTCGATATGCACCGGTCATGTGATCATGATCACATACTTTCTGAAGTACATCAACGACTGGTTTATCACAAATATGGCATATTCCTTCTTGCTCATGTTTTTGTATGTCTTCATCAGTCAATGGATTAATTTCTTTAGATTTACTTACTTTATTTCCTCTAGTCACATTATCCTATTCGTTTTGAATATCTTCCAGAAGTTCTATCCTATTTGTACGTTTGTGGCTGGGTTTTCACTTCTTATTTAATAAACGATATTTCTATGAGAACATTTTATTTTTATTTTCATCACAAATGCAACAATACATAACTTCATACATTTATCAACATTGTTTTCGGCATGCGTCGTTCAGATACATACATAGAATATGATAATGATTCCCTCCTCCATGTCAATTCGCTACCCCACCATAATGTCCGGAAATCACCCGAAAACAACCGATCGGCTTAATCTAACCCAAGACGCCAACAGGCAGACATGCATCGAAAATATCCATCCAAATTCTTACAGAGGGCACATATAAACACAATAAATCAACGAACACTCAGAATACACATAATAAGTTCAGGGAAACCGGAACATGCCGGGCCTCTTGAAAGGAGAAATTCCTTTCAATATTATTAGACAATTATCGGCAACACACACAGTTGTGGCACTCCACGTTTCACTGTACTGTCTACCGTTTTAACACTTACAATTCTTGTTACACCATCTTCGCCAGGATGTCGGTGAAGGACTCTGCCAAGCTTCCAATGAAGAGGTAGTTGATTTTCTTCTCGAAGTAGAACCAAGCTTCCGATCTTTAAATCTTCCTGGAATCGCTGCTTCCACTTAGTACGAGTTTGCAACTCGCTAATATATTCCTTATTCCAACGGTTCCAAAAGTGCTGCACTAATTGTTTAAGTTGTTGGAAACGATCAAGCTTCGTTTTTTGTATATTTGAAATGTTAATGTGTGGCGTCGTTGTTAAAGGTTTACCAATTAAAAAGTGTCCGGGAGTGAGCGGAGTTAAATCATTAGGATCATCGGAAAGTGGGGAAATAGGTCGTGAATTTAATATAGCTTCTATTTGTGTCAAAACAGTGTAAAAATCCTCGAAACATAAGGACGCATTACCAATGACACGCTTTAAATGTGATTTTGTAGATTTCACACCCGCTTCCCACAAGCCACCGAAATGGGGAGAATAAGGTGGACTAAAATGCCACGTAATTCCATCAGCAGCCAAGGACGTTGAAATATTGTTTTTTTACTTCGGCTGAAGTTAAAAATTGAGTGAATTCATCTAATTTACGTTTTGCCCCCACAAAATTAGTTCCGATGTCTGAATATATTGTGTGTGGGTTTCCTCGTCCTGAAATAAACCTACGTAAAGTAGCCAAAAATGTACTGGTTGTTAATTCGGTTACTAACTCAAGATGGACCGCTTTTGTGGAGAAACAAATAAATAAGCAAATATATCCTTTTATGAATTTTGTGTTTCTGTATTTTTTTCTTTAAGAAGAAACGGTCCGGCATAATCAGTGCCGCAAGTCTCAAACACGCTACCGGATAGCAGTCTATGTTGCGATAGGCTGCCCATTATGTAATTAGTCCGAGGCGGATTGACTCTAAAATAGGATATACATTCTCGAATTACCCTTTTTATAGTAATTTTGCCTGAAATTGACCAATAGCTTTCTCGTAATGAGTACAAAACTATTTGTGTTCCACCATGCAATAATTTTATGTGTTTATGTTTGACAATTAATTCCGTCAATATATGTTTTTTTGGTAGTATTATAAGATGCTTCTTATTGAAAGTAAAATCAGATAAATCTATTCTACCGCCAACTCGAAGCATGCCACTCTCGTCCAAAAAGGGATTGAGTGAGCGCAAAACTCCTCTAACCTTACACTTTTTGTTATTATATAGCTGCTGTAAATCGTCAGAAAATGATTCTTTTTGTGCAAGCTTTATTAGTTTAGCTAATATGGCATTTAATTCGCCTACAGTTAAAGAACTGAATTGTCTTTGATCTGCTTGTTTTTGACAATTAGAGAAAAATCTCAAACACCACGCCGTCACTCTTTGTAGTTTGGTTAGTGTTGAAAATCTTGTGAATAAATTATCAGTTATTGTCTTCGCATTTAAAGTTATGCTCTTCTTTAATGCCCATTTTCTTCACTTCTAGATAAGTTCTAGATAAAGTTATCTGATAGATATCCCTTAGAAACGGACAAAAATAGATTTCTTCACTTCTAGATAGACTTTATCTTGAAGATAAATTTATCAAGCAGTTGAAGTACTCGATAAAAATTATCTTACAGATATTTCGTTGCGCGCGCATTTTGTTGACAAAATATAAATGGTGGCTGACTTTTATCTCTGCGCTTTTATTAAAAGTTATCGTGTCTTGTGTACTATGGATTTATTAATGTTGGATATAGATATTTTTTCTGACGAAGAAGAAGACGAAATAGTACAGTTGATTAGGAGGCCATATATAATAAAGAATCGTCCTAATTATATGGTGGAACTGGACGACATCGAATTTTATTCAAGATTTCGGTTAAAAAAAGGTACAGTAACGATATTACTAGAACAAATTGAGGAGCAGCTGCAAGTGCAATGGAACCAGTAAGTTTTATACCGAAGTAATTATGCATATTTACTATTTCATTATATATTTCAGCCGTAGATCTGTAAAACCAGTAGAAAAATTACTGCTGACCCTCAGGTTTTATGCCACAGGTAGTTTTTTACAAACAGCTGCAGACTTTAGTGGTGTTTCTACTTCAACAGCGTGCCGTATAGTGAAAAGAATGTCTATGATAATAGCATCACTTCGTCCGCTGTTTATTAAAACACCAAATACTGCAGCTGAAATAAGAGAAAATCAAGAAGGATTTTATAGAATGAATAATTTTCCAAGAGTCATTGGATGTGTAGATTGCACTCATATTAAGATACAATCTCCAGGTAAATCTGATTTACTTTATAAATTTAGCTGAGAATTATAGCTTTTATTCTTGTTTTACAGGAGGTGATAATGCTGAACTATTTCGGAACAGAAAAAGCTTTTTCTCAATTAATACCCAAGTTGTTTGCGATCACAATTTAAAGGCTATAGATATTGTGGCCCGTTGGCCGGGCTCCTCCCACGATGCGACAGTATTCAATAGTAGTTCAATAAAAAACAAAATGGAACGGAATCAATTTCAAAATGGGATTTTGCTTGGTGACAGTGCGTACCCTTTACAACATTATTTATTAACTCCACTACTAAATCCACATACACCAGCTGAAGAAAGATATAATTTCTCACATATAAGAACGAGAAATATAATAGAGCGGTTCTTTGGAGTCTGGAAGCGTCGTTTTGCAGTTTTAACCACGGGAATGAGAGTACAGCTTGAAACTGTACAAGACATAATTGTAGCAACTGCTGTACTTCATAATATAGCTCGCTCTGAAGGTGAAGAGCCTCCTGCAGTTGTTAATGATGAGATTTATGAAGTACAGGATAATTTTCTACCTGCAGAACAAGGAAATAATGCCTATCGAGAAGCATTTATCGCAGACTATTTTGCAAGGTATATATTTTCAATACTTCACAATAAATTTCAATATAACTAGTCAATATTAATGACATTCTCACATTTTATAATTTCCTTTTTTTTTCAGGTTATAATAAAGGGCTGCTATACAGTGTTGGAATATTTATACATTCCTTTTTTTTGATCCAAATACTTATAGTTTATTTGTATATTTATTCTTTTGCTAGACTGGTAACACTGAATTTGTTGGATATTGTAACAAATATTATTATCATTGTATTGTCTTTAATATTCTTGAATACATTGTTTAATCCAGTGTCTTTATTATTTCTTAAATTCACTATAAAATATTAAAATAATTTTAGAACTTGTCTTCCACTGGCTGTACACAGTAAACATTTTTCACATGTATCATGTTAAATGAATATGCACAGTGCAAAGCGCAAGTAAAGTAAGTCATTTATTGTTTTTGCTTTACGTTCCAAGTAATGAATTCTAGGGAGCTTTAAATAAATGTCTGCCCAACCTTAAATACTAATTAGCAATTAACAATATTTCAATGGGCATATTTATAGATAAAAATTCAGTTCCTTAGAACTTCTGTAAAATTTGTAAAATAATATTTCAATTCATACTTTTGGAAATACTTTATTTACAAACTTAAATTAAAAAAAATAAAGGAAAAAAATATTCTAAAAAATAAAAATACTCTAAAATTTATAAAAAAATAAATAAAAACATTCTAAAAAATAAAAAATTATTCTAAAAAGTATAAAAAAATAAAAATATAAACATATAGGGTATATCCTACACCTCCTTCCCTAGATTTTTAATCTTGGAAAGTTGGATTTTTTTTATCTCTAAATCAATTTCTAGACTTTTCTTTTCTATTTCTAACTTTTCTAACATAGTCTTGTTCAACTCCGCCTTCATCCTCCGTTCTTCCAAGAGCAGTTCCTTCTGGAGCTCCAGCACCTCCAACTTTGCTTTTATTACTTCAGGCAACCTTATTGTATTCTTTCGAAGACTTTGTGTTTGTTTAACTTTCTTTTTATCTACAATTCAAGACATAAATGTATTTATATTTACTTATCATTAATATAAAATGCAGAAATGGGTAATTAAAGAGTGTATCTTTAAATATAAACTTTACCTTTTATAGTATGGTGAGTTGGCTGTATTACCTCTTCATTATTGTTTATATTATTATCTTCCAACGCTTCATCTTCTAGCTGGACAGCTGGAACAGATTATAATAATAATTTTGATGAAATTTATTGTCAAAATAAGTACAGTATAATTTTAGGTATCACACCTAATTTTAGAAATACACTATATCACTAATCTCACATCACATCACATTTGTGATGGTCAGGTATCCATTGTATAGTTTTCAATTTTTTTATATTAAAAAAAAGAACTGACCTGTTATAATTGGCTCGATACTGCATTCAAAACTTTCACAAATTGTCCTCTGTGAAGTCCCTTCTCCAGGATCGACAAAGACATCTGGATCTGTAATTAATGAACGTTTATAATATGGAAGTCTGTATACATGGATAACTCACTTTCAATTTCATCACTATCAAACCGTGATGGTAAACCAATCATAGACAACTGGGTTATAGATAATATCTTCTCTTCATGCGGCAGTAAAGTTGTATATTCAGATATGCCACCACCGGTTTTCATGGCTTCTGCTTTTATTGTGGCACATTTCTTACGAAGCTCCTTCTTTATAGTGTCATACTTGCTGCGTATAGTTTTGGAAGTTCTTGGGTAATTTCCCGAGGTTGCATTAAACTGGGAAGTTATTTTGTCCCATGCTTCATTTTTTTTCTTCCAGGTAGTAGCATCTGTCTTCTTATTCTCCACTATATCTTTGTGCATATATATAATATTAATTAAGATGTCCACCTCACTTTTACTAAAATTTGCCCCTCTTTTCTTTATTTCCACTGACATGATTACTAGAATAAAGTAAGAATAAAATGATCAATATACTAAATCAATATAATAAAGTGCTAGAGATTAATAATATTGTAGTGATTTCTCCAGTAGTGTCAAATAAGAAAATTATGTACATATCCAACTGTCCATTATTTTATTTTTATAACTTACATTCTTACATAAATGATTGCAAGTAAATAATGTCTTAGAATCAAAATAATGAGCACGTTTTTATCACAAAGATAGATTTGTGTTTTAAAAAGGACGCCGATTACTGGTGAAATCTCCATAAATGCATTGAGTATACTTCACAGATATTATGTTACAGTGTATTTCTTACCTTCAAAGAAGTCACAGGCCGAAATATCGCTATTAATAAATAATACAAACACAAATGTCTTATATTTACAATCACAATATAACCCATATAACCTACACGTCAAACAAATCAGAGCGAATGATGCACTTGATGTTAGGTACAATGACAATTTGCTAGGTTGCCATTTCTCATGATTCTAGTATCTACGGGATTTCCGTCTAAGGGATAAGTAACCAAATGTTGCAGTGAAGAAATTCAAATGCACATTATCTGTCAGATAAATTTATCTTGACGATAGTTATTGGTTACTTTATCTGTTAGTGAAGAAAATGGGCCTAAGTCGAGCATATAATGTCTAAGGGAACTAAAATTGGCCATTCATTTTTATCATAAGACAACCAGTTTGGGCCACTCCACCAAAGTGAGTTCTTCGATAATTTTATGATGGAAGTACCACGCGACAACAGGTCTGCAGGATTGTCTGGGGATTTTACGTGAAACCATTAGTCGGTTCTGAATACGTTTGAATTTCTGTCACTCTGTTAGCGAAGAATGTATGCCATTTCGAGGGATCAGATTTAATCCAATATAAAGTGATCTGAAGAATCTGACCAAAAATAGTACGAATCGAAATGAATGCCAGATTCTTGTTTAAATTTAGATATGAGTTTGGTAAGCAAAACTGCTGCACATAATTCTAATCTTGGTAGAGTAATTTCTTTTAATGGTGCGATTCGTGACTTGGCACACATTAATAAAACTTTAATGTTTCCCGATACATCAGTCGCACGAACATATACACAAGCACCATATGCTCTCTCGGATGAGTCAGTAAAGCCGTGACATTGTATAGACTGTGCATCCAATGCAAGGATATATCATGGAATATTAATTAAGTTTAAATTTTTTAGATCATCTAAGAACGTCATCCATTTATAATGGAGATCATGCGGTATCGATTCGTCCCATGACAATTGACATTGCCATAGTTCTTGAATAATTAATTTCGCAACAACGATGACTGGATTGAGCAGACCGAGTGGGTCAAATATTTTAGCTGTGACAGATAATATGGTTCGTTTAGTGAAGGACGTTGTGTCAGTCAAGGATGTTACACTATATTTAAATACATCAGTTATGGGATTCCATAACAGACCCAACGTTCTTGTACCCTCTTCACAAAAATGAAGCACTATCAGAATCAAATGGATCACATATGCTTGAGTCATTACAACGCCATTTTCGTAAATGAAAGCCCGCGGAGCTTAAAATTAAAGTTATCTCTTTTTTTAATCTATTTAATTCCGCGAGTGAATTTGCTCCGCTTAGCAAATCATCCACATAGAAATCCTGTAATATTGCATTACAGCTGGTAGGATATTGGGAGGAATAGTCATAAGCTACCTGATTTAAGTACCTAGTAGCCAAAAAAGACCCAGAAGTTGTTCCATATGTGACCGTTTGAAGTTCATAACATTGTATACGTTCGTCTGGATTTGGTCGCCAAAAGATTCGATGGTATTAACGATGGTGTTCTGATATAGTAATTTGTCTATACATTTTCTCGATATCTGCAGTTAATACATAGGGATGACGTCTAAAACGTAATAATATTGTAACTAAATCGTTTTGTACTACTGGACCAGCCATTTGCACATCATTTATTGAGAGCCCAGTAGTGGTTTTGGCGGAACCATCGAAAACAACACGGGTTTTCGTGGTTGTGCTGGATTCTTTTATTACTGCGTGATGAGGAAAATAATAAGCTTCATTAGAGATTGTTTGTTTTGTTTCATTAATTGGTTTCATGTGACCCAACTGCTCATTCCTTCATAAAATTAACATATTTTATTTGAAGGGATTTATTTTGAATTAGTCTTTTTTCAGTAGCATAAAATCGTTTGAGAGCTGTAGTTCGAGAATCCCCTAAATTGCCCGTTTCGTGCTTGAATGGAACATAAACTATGAATCTACCCGATGTATCACGTGTTGTAGTATTTACAAAATGTTCTTCGCATTTCTGATCCTCAACAGATAGTTTACCGTGAACCGCACATTCCTCTAACGTCCAAAACCTTTGTAATTCGTTATCGATATTGCAGGGCACGTAGCGTCAAATGGCTTGAAAAATAGTAAAAAAGTAGCATATTTTTCAGAAATTAGTGACAAAAAAGTGACTAAATAAACGGAACTTTGGAAAATGTAGTCATTTTATTAGCAGTTTTTGTGTACATAACATAATTATTTTTTTGGTTTCTTGTTTAAAAAATTTTCAATTAAAGAATTTTTTCTTTTTAATATTGTTTTGTTGTTTTTGAGTTTCTTGTTCCCTTTTCTTTTCGTCGGCCTTCATTTGATTAACAGTCTGTAGCATCATCTGGGCAACATTGATTTGAACCATGTCCTGCTTCTTGACGGCTTCTTTTAGTTTGAGATGAGCCTCATCTAGCAATTTTCTCAAGGCTTCTTTTGCAGTGTTACTCTTTAAAAAATATAATTACACTTTTTTATCTCATAAAAAGTAAAAATACTAACCTGCTTAATATTTTGTTGCAGTTGATTTTCCATCTTTTCTATAGAAACCTTTTCAGATTCAATATTCTTTTTCAATTCCTTTTCTAGAGTTTCCAACTTTTTCGCTTCTTCGTCTTTTTTCTGTGATGCCTCAATGTCTCTTTTCTTATTTTCTAAATAGTCTTTATAATTTCTATATGCCAATTCAGTTTTCCGCAGCAAATTACTTGTTATTGGCACTAATTCCGGTTTATTATCATATTTCCTCATACCGTCTGATATGAAAATTAAATTATTGAAGGTTCTTTCAGAAATAGAAGTTCTATTTGTAGTTATAATTAAGGCCGATTTTGAAAACCCCCGTTCGACGTCAGCATTACTATGAGAAACACATAATGCTACCTTCACAACGCAGGTAATTGTTTTAAATTTGGGACACCCTAAATGATTCTCTATTTTGAAAATGTCATTCCAATAATTATCGACACGTGCCCTAGAGTTGTCAAAACCTGGTAATTTTTCTAACTGAAGCAATTTCCATTCGTCCATTAAGCATTCGGTTTCAATATTTATTGGTAAAATTTCTGCCAGTTTTAAAATATCAGTCTCACTTTTTTTTAATTTGATACGGCTGGGATTTAAACATCTGAAATATTTCAATTTAGGACTATTTTGCAGATTCAATTTTTCTATCAAGTATGTACAAGAGGTTTGGTAGTGTTTCTTAATGGAGTGATAGGTTTCAAGTCTATTCCTTTCATTTGTCAATTTCAAAATCTCAGCATGAATTTCAAGTCCAAAATTTATTTTGTCATTAGGTAAAAAGTTCTTAGCTTCAAATATATGTTTTGGATTGAAATCAATTTGGTCAATTAATTTAACAGTATCTGATGTACATACTCTGCCAACAATTTTCTTTACGAGTAAAGTTAATTCTGAATACAAAAAATGAATTTGGGGTGATTCCCTTTGGAACAAGAGTAAAAAATCCTCATACATTTTAGCTGAGGATACCACAAACAAAACTTGAATTTTTATAGTGGGGTCCATTAATATTTTTGATATTGTTTTAAAATATGATGTCTTCATAAGGTCGGGTTTATGTTTAGGAATATAATCTTTAAAATATTTAATAAGAACGGGCCATTGTTCTGTGAGCCGTTGTCCCGCAAATCCCAAAGTTAACCATCTGCTAGGTACGTGTTTAATAAATGAATGGGGAGGTACTTTAACATTCTTTTGGATTTCCTCATAGTCTTTCCACCGCGAAGGTCTATCTTTAAAAAAGTATTTTAATGCCACAAGAAGATCTGATACATTGTTACCAAAATGCTCCAATCCTTTTAAAAAACAATTATGAACCACATGCAAATTGCAAGAGCCAATATTAAGAAGTCCAGAATTTCTGATTTGTAACAATGTCTCGTTAAACATTCTTAAGACCTTTTTGTTAACATTTGGACCGTCTGATCCTATCATTATAATCTTACTCAAGCTTAAATTATTTGAGTCAAGCACAACATTAATTTCTCCTGTTATATCATTTGCTGTGGCATATGAAATGAATTTTGTATACAAGTGTCTCACGCATACACATTGTCTTGTTTCAGACCAAAAAACTACTTTTATTTGTAGTTGTTTGTTATTAGCTTTGTCCGTAGTCTCATCGTAGCATAAAGAATAATATGAAGCTATTAGATGAAATTAAAAAATTAATGTAACAAATTTTTAAACTTTGGTTCAACTTACCTTGTAACTCTTCTATAAATTGTTCCTTAAAATACGGTCCCAAGGCCTCGGTGATAATATATGACATTTTCTTTGGTGACAATGAGAAATTATTACTATTGTCGAGAAAACTTTCAGGAAACATTGCTTCAAATGTATTTCTAATGCCCTCACAACTTTGAAACGAATAATTATGTACAACTGCTCGAAGTGTCCACAAAATTTCAGCCTTGGTCGAATTTTCTTTTCTTGAAAATAATTGTAAAGAATTGGCAGGCATCAATTTTGTTTGGTGAACAGTTTGCGTATTATTGTCCTTGTCCAAATCTTCAACTCTGACAATTTTTATAACTGTTTGATTTACATTTGAAGAATTATTCTTGTCTTGATGCTTTTTCCCGTTAGCATGCTGTTGGAGTGCTTGTAAACCTTTCAACGAAAAATTTATCTTTTTTGAACAAAAAATGCAGAACGCATTTTCCTCGTCACATTGTTTTAACCACGAACGAAGTGGATTTCCTTTTCCGTCAGTTTTTGTGAACCACGAATTTTGGAATTTGCACTTCCCCATTGTTATCTAATGCATATTTTTATCACATTACATTTTGTATATTTCACTATAACACTTACCTACATTCGAAACGTTACGAGCAACGACATTAGTCATTACATTACGTATCAGCGATCTGTTACTGTTTATTTGTAAAATTAAATACCGATTACTGTGAAGCACTGAAGCCTGAACTCGAGCAAGTGCCTGCGTGCGTCGCCACTAATATGCAACAAAAAACCAAATAAAGAATGGACGACGGCGTGAGACATTTCTTGGAATCAGCTCGTTCGCTAAACGAGACAAAACATACCCATTCCGCCCCCCGTCCTCCTGTACCGAACGTACCGCACGAGCTAGGCAAAGACAACTAACCAATTCCCCAGATTTTTATTTGTTTTATGGTTCTTTCTTTGGTAGGCATACATTCAGAAATAGGATGAATTATGTTATAAATAAAAACTTGTTTATATTTATATATACGATGTGCAATTTTTGTTTTGTTGAAAGAAATAGTGATTTAGTGACTAAAATTCAAAAATAGGTGAATATAGTAACTCATTGCAAAAAAAGTGACCAAATCACTAAAAAGTGACTTACTACGAGCCCTGATATTGATACTTAAATTGCATGATAGATCTTTTATATGATTATTTGACTGTAAAGCTAAAGGACCTGAAACTATCCAGCCAAGTTTTGTTTTTTGTAAAATAGGATTATTTGTGCCTAATTTTATCTGACCCACACACAACAGTTGCCAAAATATCGATGCGCCTAGTAGCATGTCAACTGTTGATTCTTTGTTAAATTCTGGGTCAGCTAATTTAATGTTATTACTGATTCCTAATGTTAATGCATTGAACGTTACATTTGGTATGTTTTCTGTGATTTTTGATATGATTAAACACTCAATGTTTGTTTCAAACCGACTGTATATTGAGCGTATAGTGACTTCAGCTTTGTGATTTAATTCTAAATTTGATTGATTAATGCCTACAATTGCGAATTTAACAGGAATACTAGAGTTAAGCTTTTGGATGAAATTCTTTCGTTATGAAATTAGACTGGGAACCGCTGTCTAATAAAACACGGCATTTCTGCCAATTTTTCCTGTAGTCCTGTACATAAACGCATGCCGTAGATAATAAAATTTAAGAGTAATTGCTTGTAGTTGTATGATTTACTACCGATACTTTTGATGACGATGGCCTAGGTTCTGAAACCATTGTTGGTTTTTCCGCTGTGATATGTAACAAAGTATGATGTCTTTTGTTGCAATGTTTACAGGATGATTTTGATATGCATGAAGTAATATCGTGTCCTTTACACAGGCAATTAAAGCATAATTGCTTTTCTTTGACCTGAGCAATTCGATCTTGAACATTTAGCTCTGATAGTGATTTACTTTGCACAACAAAATGTGATAGGTTACAAAAGGAGCACCTCGGATTGTTTAAAGTGACAAAATTATTTGTTTTATTAACAGGTTTCGATTGATAATTATTCAGAGAGGTTCTCGCTTGTTGGCGATTCAAATTAGGACGCAAATTGACTTTGCGTCCTAATTTGAATCGCCAACAAGCGAGAACATTCGATAATTTTTCAGAGTTTTTAACAAACAAAAATAACTTATTATTGAATAAGTTATTTTTGTTTGTTAAAAACTCTGAAAAATGATCGAATGTTGGTTTTGTAATCATTTCGCTAGCTAATAATGTTTCCCACTCACGTTTCGAGGGATTATCCAGTTTGGATGATATTAAATATATGGTTAATGTATCCCATGAATCAGTGGGTTCTCCTAGATTTTTTAATGCTCTTAAATGCTTTAATGTATCATCCAAGAGTTCACGCAAGGCTGTATGAGGTTCGCGAATAACAAGCTTAATATTAAATAATGATTCAATATGATCATGAATTATTAGACGTTTATTTTCGTAACGCTTATTTAACAACTCCCACGCAATAGAATAATTGTCCCCTGTTACCTCTAGAGACTGAACCACGTGAGATGCTTCGTCAGTCAGTGACATGCGCAAATAATGAAACTTCTGTACTGTACTGATTGAAGTATTGTCATGTATTAAACTTGTAAACGTATCTCTAAAAGTTATCCATTTATGATACGATCCATCGAAATTAGGCAATGTAACATTTCTCGCATTATCATGATGATTTTGTTGTGGGCGATTTGTTTCACTATTTACACGCTGTCTTAGTATAATACGCGCAGAAGCTACGGCTGAATAATATAATGTTTCAAAAGTTTCACGTTCGTTTTCTTGATCCCTGGAATCATCAACCATAGATTCTGCTTCGGTTTGAACGTCATCAAAGGACGCCCACAATTTAGGCAGATTTTCAACACGTGCCTCTGAATCTAAAATACCATTGTTATCTAAACCCTCAATATTTAAATTTGCTACATAATTAGTAAAGCGCGTTAATTGACCTTTAACGCCCGCTCGTTTACGTACTGTAGTTTCGAAATTAGCCATTGCTTTGACACAAATTAGAGTAAAATACAAATGATAAATGGAAAAAAGGATGAACACTAACCTCACCGATAACACGCTTTTCTGATGCGATGCTCTTTCAGGGCAATGGCCGCCGCTGATGATGCTTAACGATGAGATTTATTTCTTGAGACATCCGGCTCGTGGAAGGACCAATGTACGTTTGTGGCTAGGTTCTCACTTCTTATTTAATAAACGATATTTATATGAGAACATTTTATTTTTATTTTCATCACAAATGCAACAATACATAACTTCATACATTTATCAACATTGTTTTCGACATGTGTCGTTCAGATACATACATAGAATATGATAATGATTCCCTCTCTCCATGCCAATTCGCTACCCCACCATAATGTCCGGAAATCACCCGAAAACAACCGATCGGCTTAATCAAACCCAAGACGCCAACAGGCATGCATCGGAAATATTCATCCAAATTCTTACAGACGGTACATATAAACACAATAAATCAACGAACACTCAGAATACACATAATAAGTTCAGGGAAACCGGAACACTATTATTTGGTTGGAAATTTCTTTTATGAATCCCTTTTACCAATAATTCCCATACTAAGTCTATTGCATTCAGATCGGTGCTTTTTGCGGGCCACGGCAGAGTATTTATCTTATTTTCTTGTAACCACTCTCTTACCACTACTGAAGTGTGTATAGGGGCATTATCCTTAAATAAAGACAATAATTAATCAGATGTCATATATCACGACTCTGACTACCTAAATATTATTATTGTTATTATTATTGAACAAATTTTACCTGTTGGAAAATGAAACCATCAGGAAATTGCAAAGAAACAGATGGTAACATTACATTCTCCAAAATTTCCCTGTAATGAAGACCATTTAACCCTTTAACCCTTTCAAGACGTATTTTTATTTTTTTCGGTAAGATTATTATTTGATTTTCGGTTCCATATTTGGAAATTGGGAGGCTTTTAGTGATGTTTGTAATTTTGTCAAATTTTTTTAAACGTATTTTAGTTTTTTTTAGCGGGACATATGGTCCCATTAGTCCATTACGTTGGGACAATATTTCCCACCAGTTTTGAAAAAACACACAAAAATAAGTTGAACAAATAATTTTAGTCAAAATATTACATGATTTTACATATGAAAAGGGGTGAAACAGTCATTGCATAACGGCACACTACATGCTTTGCAAACAGTTCTTGTCCGTTTCTCCATCTTCATTTGTGAACATCTTGTGCACCTTCTCCGTTTCTGCTCGACAATCGGCATATGGTCACCAACATTCAACATTGTTTTTTGCCGCTTTGATGGTCTTCCGGAAGTTGAACGTCTCTTCACCCCGGCTTTGCTTTTCCCTTGTTCAATAAGACTTTCTGCCAAGGCTACCAAGAATTCCAAAAATGGAATCTTTTTACGTCTCACTTCATTGTAAATAATAAAAGAGTTTACAGCAGTTATCATTAATAATTTGTAAAGAACTTTTTTCCACCACTTGGTAGACTTGCGGTCAAATTCATATAGACCAGCTAAATGATCAGTCAAATCGACCCCTCCCATATATTTGTTGTAGAAGGCGATTATCTCGGGGCATTCAACAGCAAGTTTTTCGCCATTCTTTTGCTTTCGGTCAACAAATGTACGCTGATCCCCATGACAGTTGCTAATTGCCAAAACTTCCTTGGTATCGAGCCATCTAGTAAACGTAATCCCGTCATTTGTGCATAGAAATGTTGATTCATTCTTCTCTAATTTACCCTGGCTCTTTGGTATGTTCTTTCGCGTACCAATACAAGTTCCTACTGCAGCATATAGCAAGGTTTTCATCAATGTCAAAGATGTAAAAAATCGGTCGAAACATATTACGACATCAGTTTTCGTAATTGAGCTGGTAAGTTTTCTAACAACCCTTTCCCCTAATGTTCCATCTGCTTGCCCATCCTGCTTTCCACTATACAGATCGAGGTCATAAACATAACCGCTAAGAGAGTCGCTTCTTACCCATAACTTTATTCCACGTTTGATGGGCTTCAAGGGCAAATACTGTTTTAGACTCGATCTGCCCTTGAATTTTGCCATACTTTCATCTATAGACTGATAAACCGAATCCGTTCTTGCATTTTGATATGTATGTTTGAAATACTCCAGAAGCTCCTCGATATAATAAATCTTAGAACAATCTGCTGGTTTCTCAGGGCTATTGAAGTATAATTTGGATATAAGTAGTTTATAACGGTCACGTGATATTGCATTTTTTATTGCAGTATTACCCATGGAGGTATGCTTTGACCAATAGCAACTCAAACTTGGAAGTGTGTTATAAGCCATTACCATCATAACACCAGTTACCATCATAATTTCTGAAGGGTCTGTTTGTTTAACTTTTTTCTTAGTTTTCTTTTCCAAAATGGTTAACCTCTCATTAGTACATTGCGATATAAACATGTACAAGCTTCTTGGAAATAACTTCAGAAAAATATCAATTTCTGTAGACTGACTATTTATAGAGTTCAAAAGAATTTCTGTATTCCTAGCAGTGGGGAGTTGAATCCTTGGGGTATAGTTCTGTGGCACTGAATTCCAGATTATGTTGTCTGATCCAGAAGATGTTGAAGGCACTGGTTGAAGAATTGTCGATGCGTTTGGAACGTTGGAATTAACTGTATCTGGATAACTATCGAGAAAAACTTCTTTAGCTTCAGGTTCGATAACGCCATCATCGGAACTTGAAGTCTGCATATCGCCTTTAGATGCATGTTCAAATTCGGAATCCGAAGGAGCCCAGTCTGAATCTTCATCCTCACTGTTACGATAAGGATCAGTATCAGTCTCTGACAAGTCCAAATTTTCAGCGATTTCTTCAAGTTCCTTTTGAGTTAATTTTCTTTTGCTCATTCTAAAGAAAAGAAAAACCATTTATACGCCTACTGGGATAAATCATCCCATCAAAGTAGCCTGCTGGGACATAATGTCCCTTGAAAATAAAACCTAACGTATTGACTCAGCCAAAACGTTATATGGTGCAAATACTAGGCGTGCTAAAGTAGGGGTGCTTACATGATTACACACGGTACACAGCAAATAATTAATCAAAAAACAAATACCAAATTCACTAAATAAACGCACTAGGTGCAACCACGTGTACGAAAAATTTGAGGTTATCTCGTTTTATTAGTAAACAAACATACGCTAGATTACTTTGGTCGTTGAAAGGACTGAACTGGCATTTATATACGTTTATTTGGGATCACTATTCCCAATAGTCTAAATAAAATATGCCTTGGGACTTATTGTCCCGTTAGTCTCGAAAGGGTTAACGGGCAAAACTCTGGGACCCAAAAAAAATCATTTTCTTTGAACCAATGTGATCTATACATTTTTGAAAATGGTTGGTAAATATACTTAGGAGAAACCTTTTCGTTAAAAAAAGTCATAAAAGTTCACTGGTAAAATGCTTTAATATTCCGTGTTTTACTATGTATATATTTCCAAAAAAGAACTCACAGCATCCAGCTATCCCCAGTAATAACAAATATGCAACATTTTATGTTTTGTACATTTCTATTTAGAAATAATAACGGAAACAAAATAGATTCACAACACAAAAAAATAAAAAAGCCTACATACCGTTTCAGTCTCCTTTATGGTTTCTAATGCCAAACGTTCGAATTTACTTACCTCTTTACTTTCAAAAAAAATGTAACGCTTACAGTACTGTAAAAACTACATTCTTACGGTACTGAAAGCGGTACATTTTCTTAGAGAATATAAGGGAGTAAATCAGTATTCAAACTTATAAATACATACCTACTGAAAAACTTTTATGATGTGTGGAAAGTAATTAAAACATCCCAAGCATAGTGCCACGTCACATTTTACGCATACGATGTTCGATCTTTGTTGTCCCTTCGCGGTGCTACAAAAAGTACACCCTCTCCAGGTGCCTAGTTTTGGTAGGTGATCTCCGACATTCGTTAGCCTCATAGAATTTGCTAATGTTTGTCTGCCGGACGGTTGCGCTATCTTCCTCGCTCTTTCTGGGTAATTGGGCAGCGTTTTACCCTTGAGATGCACTCTCCGATAAGATGATGGGCCAGAATAGATCTAAACTGTAAGTGTGTCACAGGTTTTGATGCTTGATTGCTTTGTTTCCAGCATGTTTTGTAAAGTATATAAGTATTAACGATTGCAGAATCCAGGCAGTAATAAAAACATTTCATCCACCACCTGCGACTTTTCCACGAAATATTGTAGGTGGCGAGAAGTTGGTTGAAGTGATCTAACCCCCCCCATGTACTTATTGTATTCACTCACTGGCACTGGACAAGAGACAGATTTTCTCATACCATCTTTTTGTGTCCTCAATGCTTGCGTCAGGTGAAGCGGATTATTCAGCATGTCGTCACCGTCTGCTTCGGAATCGACAGCCATTTCATCATCAATTTGAGACAAGAGAAATTCAACATCTTGTGGGTTTTCCAAATTGTAAACTTGCTCGCTCGCCATGTCTGTAATGAATTGCAAATAATTTCTTTAGTGTATCATCGAAAAATTCAGCGGAACTACCAGGAAAATCCATCAATACCTTCATAATTGTCTAAATAACATCTTTGCCAGAGCTGACTTGAATAAACAAATTAGGCAGATGCTGGTCCTAATTCATATATTATAGGGTTTCATAGGTTGTGATGTCTTTACTTTTTATTGAATCTTCACGACACAGATTTTCTTCATTTATTTTATCTCGATATGTATCTAAAATCCTAAAAAATATGTATATTAAAGTAAGTGATGAATCTTTGGCTGTAGTTTAATGTTGGTGAATGGTTTTAGGAAATTTACTGATTTTGATGGTGGTACTCCCAATATAAGTTTAGATGCTACTACTATTTCTCCATCTGTGGAAGCCTTATATGCTGTAAATCAAGTGAATGACCATAGTGTGATTTAATCCAATTTACTAATAACTTGTCTCCGTCAACTCCTTCAACGACTTTAATCATACTGATACAATATCTGTTTAACTTGCAAGATCCTTGACTTTTTGCAAGTCTTTTATTCAAGCTTTTAGTTTGGACTTTCCCTAAAAAAATGAGTGATATAATATTTTCTATATCATTTGTTAATGGCATTCTAAGAAAGACTTGTAAAGAAATGCTTACCAGAATAATTCTTGGCAATGGCAATATTTCCGCAGGACTTACTACTTTGCATTGTGTCGAAGCTTAATAATTCGAATTGTTGGTTCTGTTAAGAGGCCACGATGAGCATCCTGGTAAGCTATCATTTGGATTCATTGATTCTTCATCACTTGTTTCTTTTGTAGACAACCTTTCATTTTTTCTTTGTTCGAAAGAGGATATTTGAATTTGATTTTGTTGAGGATCTTCTCTTTCTGTGAGCTCTGATGGAGCAAAAAGATCATCTGAAAACTTTAGGATTGAACGGCCAAATTCCCGTGCTGGCAAAACCATTTTCTGCAGTAGGGAGAGTAGCTGCTCTCGTTCAAGCTTTAGCGAAAATACGTCCGACAAGTGGAGCTCGATAACTTTATTTGGTTTATTTCTTTGACAGACTTTCAGTTCTTGGGTATAATAGTTGCTTAAAGGATACATGAACGATACATACAGTGGCTGCAACCTGTGTGAGCTGTGAGGAGGGATGGCCAGTATGTGGACGTGCTTCTACCGAACAGTTTCAATTAGTTTTAAAATTTTAACGTGAGTTGCATGTCCGTCTAGTACTAGAAGGACTGGGTTTTCTTGAGTTGGACAGGTATGTTTAGTAGAATGAGGAAACCATATGTCATGAATATATCTGACTGCATCCATCCAGATGAGTGAAACGCTACTATGCTCTCTGCTGGCAAACCGATTTCGTAAATAGGATTTCTTCTCACGCTCGGGATGATTAAAAGAGGTGGAATATAATGACCAGTAGCACTAAAACATATTTCCGCTGTAACTGTAGTGCCCCTTTCTGCCGACGATAAAGAACCAACTTGTTTTTTTTCCTTTCAGAGGAATTATTCTAGTAGGTTTATTTGGAACAGTTGTGATACCGGTCCCGTCGCAATTGTGAATCCTGCTTGGAGAGAATTTATATCTGTCCATCAGTGATCCCAACAAATCAAAATATGTTTCAACTGATACTTTATTAAAGCCGGAAGGTCTTGCGGCAGACGTATTTTCTGGGGTTCGCAGTGAGAAATCAGGATGTCGATTCATGAAACCAAGTAACCAGTCCTTCCCTGCCAACCCTTTTATCTTGTTGAAAGTGTTTTTAATGTTATTTTGCTCTGCATATTGATATACCAGACTCCGGAGTTCGTAAGTTGAAAGACCAAAAAATCTTTTTTCTATTTCCAGCAAGTAAGCCTTCAATTGGTTTTCCATTTCTTAATTAAAAACAGTTCTGAAACGGCCCAATTTGTTTTCTGCAGCTTCAGTTGTTTCTTTATCTGATTTCACCAGTCGATGTAGCGTGGCAAGAGGGACATTGTACTGCTTAGAAGCAGCATTCTGAGAAAGATTTCCTGCTCTGATAGACAAAATTGCCGCCTTCATCGCTTCCTCAGACCAAGAGTGCATACTACTTTTTCTTTTATAGGTCCTCATCTGTAAATAACAGTGATTAATGTGAAAAGTGACCTTACCTACATACAATTGGGGTAAAGTGAAATATTTCAATTTGCCCCAGCCGGCTTATTCACTTTGCCCCATTCTTCGCCTTCATTTTGAAATGGACGGTTTACAGTTTAACATAACCAAAAAAAGTGACAAAGTATAAAAGCACACTTATATTTCTGACATACATAAACGATAGTTCCAAATAATTACTTTAAAAAGTTTTATAGATTCACTGCATACCTTAAAATGTTGTAACAAACATCACGAAATCTCAGTGTTTACAACTACGGAGGACTATATACTAGGAGGCGACACGACGTATCAACAAAGCGTACCCGTAATAGAACTTAAATTAAAGTTCCGAGCGCGTCGCTGGGTGCCGCAGTTGTTCCATTCTCGGCTACATTTCAAAGGAAGCAAATGGTCAGGACATTGTTTTTAATTTATTAAAAGAAAAACAACAAAATACGAAATCAATAAATAAACAAATATTATAATTTAGACTATTTTCTTTATTCTCTGCTACATTTTAAAGGAAGCAAAAGGTCAGGACATTGTCTTTAATTTATTTAAAAAAACATGAAAATACATCATCAATAAATAAACAAATATTATAATTTAGACTCTTTTCTTAATTTCCTAGTCTTCTCTGTCTTAAATCTCCTAGCTTCATTAAGGGTTCTACATAAAAAATCTTATTTTTTACAATAGGTGATTATGATTATAACTACTACCTTATTTTTCAGTCGAGTGTTTTTTCGCTTAATGCACTTTAAAACTCCCTGAAGTTTTTCATATTTTTTTAATATGTTTGGCAAACGATCTTTTTTTAGGTGTCTTCGACAAGTTTGCTGACAATTGACACAGTTCAAATTCCTTAAATCATGAGAATGCTGCAAATGAGTCTTTGTCCATTTCGTTGTAGGTAAAAGAAATTGGCCGAAATTGTCCATCGTACTTTGAAACCAGCTTTTTCCTAGATTTTCCAAGACATTATTTTCGATTTCATTGTCTCTAATCTCCACACTTTCCTCAATGCCAGCAACTGCATTATCTTTATTTTGTTTTTGTTTCATTTTTCCAGCGATTTTTCTTATAGTTGGAGCTTTTCATTCTGCTTTAGGGTTGGACAAGTAATGAGACAAGTTAGGAAATATACAGGGAATTGCATCGCAATTTAGTTTGGGTCGTCCTCTTTCAATTTTATTAATTTCCCTATCATTTATGTTCGTTTAAAAGCATTTTGAAATGTCTGATTGCAAAAAGTGCACTTCACAAACAACATCATTTTCAGCGAATTCTTTATCCGCTCTTGGAATAGCTCTGTTCCATTTATTGAAAATAGTCTTATCCTTAAATTTCAGAGAGGTATTCATAATAATAATCACGTAATAACGATTAAAAAGTAACTTACCTTTGACGCCTTAAATAAGCTTATATTTTTTTATCCCATGCAGTTTATTATATTTCCGTGTCAATGAATAACCGGCTTTACACCCCGGCACAAAACAACTGTTTTTACTTTTCATTTTCTACAGCTCTATCCACCAGTTCTTTTCAAAACAATCGTTTAAATTACGAGGAGCCCCATTAAAACACGTGTAAAATGTGGGTGAACGTAGCCGCTCTACCTATCGTTGCGACACTTGTGACAGTTCGTTCAACTAAAGTAAGGTGGGTACACAAAATTCAGATATTTGCATAAGCGTTTCGCCTCCTAGTATATAGTCCTCCGTATTTACAACAAAACTTATATTTTGTATTTGTCGAATATAGGAATCTGTAGTACAACGTTGGACACATTATTATGCATTTAAATACTAGATGGCCGCACAATTTTTTTCAGAAAACTAAAATTTCACTTTGCCCCACTGTTTCACTTTGCCCCACCTTCCCCCTACATATATTTTGAGTAATCATAAGAAACACTCTTGGGCTTGAGATTATGTAGGGTAAGGTTGCTTACGTCGTACCCCCTAAGAAAAAACTACTGTGGTTTTTAGGTTAATTTAAATGAAACATTTTATTTTGCATCCGCTGAATCTTTGTTCATTAGGCTATCAAACTATTTTCATTAAAACACAAAAATCTTTTGTCTAAATGAGTTTTGACCGTTTTTTTAAAAAGTAACATCGGTACGATTAAGGCGCCTAGTTTCCTAATTCGTACCCCCTATAGCCTAAGTCGTACTTAGAATAACAGGTCAGCGACGATTTATTTATTTATTTAACTAAATGAAATTATACATGGAAAACAAAATATAAATTCTTAACAAATCAAATTACTTAAAATTGGGAAATAGAAAATTAGTTTTTTTGAACACAAATATCACAAATATATTTCTTAATGTTACTCTCCACGCCAGCACATAAGTCATGTATCCACCCTTTGCATTCCATGCACTGAATCATATTTTCTTCGCTGTTTTCTTTGCATAGTTGACAGAACCAATTGCCTTTATCTTTAATTTTTTTATTCTTATTAAACTGTTCATCAATCTTTCTTTTTTTCACAGTTTGCTTCTTTACTTTTTCTACTTTGCCTTTGTTTAAATCCTGCGTAGGCTTTTTTTTTTATTTGTGGTTTCTTTGGCTATCATTTCGTTTTTATAAGGACTTGAAGTGAGTTCCATTGTTGGTTTCGTTCCCTTCTTCATTTTGTTTATAACTATCGTCATACGAGGGATAGGAGATAAAGTGTGCAAATCAGATTTTATTTGTTGACGATTAATTACATTAACCGTTTCACTATTGTTTTCGGGTACAGATTCTTGAGAACTCGTCGAAGGTCCAGGTAAAACACTTAGTGGTGTTCCAATATTAGGCAGCAATTCAATGTTTGGCGGTGGCGTCACGACTATAGGAGGTGATACACTTAATGGTGGGGTTGCAACTCTAGGTGGCGATGTAACTTTAGTAGATAGAAATGTATTTCTGGGTTGCTCTGTTGCTTCATTTGTATCAGAATTAGCAGACTCTTGGTCTGGTTGCTCAACAATGTGCACAGCAGCTACAAAGTCCTCGTCTTTGATGACATTTCTATCACATGGCCACAAACCTGTTGCCTTAAAACCATTTAGTGCTATGTCCATACGAACTGATCTGGGGTATGCACTACCAAGGAGTTCCGCAATGTTAGCTTGTTTTATAACGTTGCCAGGATTTGAACGTAGCCAACAAGATGCCGCTTCATTGTAGCTGTTTTTTAGTGATTTAAAGAACGATCTATCCAATGGCTGCAGACGATGTGTCGTGTGAGCAGGAAAGGATAGCATGATTATACCATAATCACGAGCAAGCTGAATTGCTTCTAAATTTTTTGTGTGTGTGCTGTGTCCATCTAGTAAAAGCAAAATTTGTTTCTGGTTCCTTTTTTCTAATTTTGTGTATTTTATAAAATGTTCTAGCCATTGGACAAACAGTTCGGATGTTATCCATCCATTTTTAGAGCATCCAAATGCCGTGTTTGGTGGAGCTCCTTTTTTTAGGATGTCATTCATTCTGCCGCGCTTAAATATCAACATTGGCGGAATAAATTCGCCTGCTGCACTCATTGCACATACACATGTCGTTGTAAGACCCCTTTCTCCGCTGGTGATTGCGCCTACTTGATGTTTGCCTTTTTGGGCAATTACTTTAGAAGGTTTGTGAACCGTGGATAATGCTGTCTCATCGACATTGTATATTTGGTCAGCAGTAAACTTCTGTTCATCTAGTATTTTCTCATATTTATCAAAAAAATCATTAACGCGCTCTTTATTAAACCCTTTACTTCTGGCCATGGAAGTTGCTTCGGGGACTCTCAACGACAAAGTGGGATGCTCTTTCATAAAGCGGTAAAACCATTTTTTACCAGCTATTTTCTTCTCGTTGTTGAAACGATGAGGTACATGATACTTCTCAGCAAGTTGGTATGCAAGTCGCCTTAATTCAGTGATAGTTAATCCAAAGAAAGTAGACTCTAGATTAATTATATGTTGTGCTAATTCATCTTCCATTTCTGTTGTCAAATCATTAGGTCTTCCAAATTTTGTTGTTTTATTTAAACCCTTCAAATGACGTCGAAATGTAGGCTTTGGTATCTTGTATCTCCTACATACTTCATTAAATCCAATTTCGCCATTCCGATGTTTTAGTAAAGCTTCGTCCATGTCTTCCTGCTTCCACGTATTGTAAATTCTCTTCGTCATCTTGATCAGCTAAAAAAAAATTAGCTTTGTAAATAACTTCGATCAACACCTAAGTCGTACCGGGACGACTAACGAATTCTCCACAGGTACGACTTAAGCAACAAGACTTTTCAAGATTCAACCTAATATTACTGGCATAACCTAAAAAGTTTCTACCATTTTATCATGTTCAAATGAATTACAGAAAACCACGAAAACAGATATGAATCGAAAAAATAACTTTATCATCATATCCTTTTCTGTAATGGCTTACAAATGAACAAGAAAATTTAATAAGAACTGTTAAAAAACTTACCTTTTAACTATTTCTTCTGTCACGACAATCGGCGGGCAACCCACTAGTTTTTACTTACTCACACCACTATATTGTTCAATTCTATACTACTTGAATTAGTTTTCTGTAAACGTGAGATTAGATATTACTGCAGTACGAGTTAGGCTGCGGTACGACTAAAGCAACCTTACCCTACTTTCTTGACATGTTTGTTCAAATTAGACTGATTGAAAAAACATTTATCGCAAACAAAGCACATTACGGCCATTGTAATAAATAAACCACTGTAGAAAACAACCGCACAACTAATCTGACTAAACCAAACCAGACACAAACAAACGTAGACTATGGAATTAGAATGAACATAACTTCAAAGAATGAACAAACACATAATTAAAAAGAGATGAATACGGAACGCAACTTGTGATTTAGCCGCTCGTCTTAAACTCAGATGTGGGAAAGTGACGTAATTTTATCAACAGATAGAAGCACTGGGTGCGAAACACTTATATCGCGCGTTGAATAGACGATGACCAGTTTTCGCGCGTCCAATTCACATGGCAGCGATATTGTATTCCCATATATAGTATTTAAATATATGACGATTCAAGCTGGGCTAGCAGTGGTTTCGAATTTATTTAATTTTAATTAGTTTGTTGTTTTTTCGATTTGTGTGAATTGTTGCATAGATAATTTAGGAATTGTGTTAATTCACATATTCTATACCAATTATTTAACCACAAGAATTGATAAATATTATTAATATCTAATACGTTCATAACCTAAAGAAAAATATTGGTATCAAAGCGGGTGGTTAGAATAATTAGTATTGACGTGAACCCTTACTTCTGGTGGAACTTAGGAGATTAGAAGAATTTATTTATTTTCAGAAAGTGCATTCTACCAGCCAAGCAGACGACAACAGCATCGCACGGACTCAAGAGATGCATCCGTCTAATCCATAAATTTGAGCAGTGCAAGTACAAGAAGAAGTACCAAGCAAATCTCAAGGAACACACCGACATGCAGCATTATGAAGTTAAAATATATAAGTGTGGGATTTGTCACAGACGTTTCAATACTAGAGAATTTCTCAGGCTGCACGTGAAAAATACGCATAATATTGGGAGAAAGGACGACCAAGAACATTCTACGACTGATTATAGGAATACACGTGTAAAAGTGAAACAATTGAGCTCACATGATCAAAAGAAAATATTTAAATGTTCGCTGTGTGCAGAGCTGTTCAAATTACTTACCAAAAGTATAGGAAGCACAAAGCATCAATTACTATGCCAAAGTATTTTGAATACAAAATACCAAATATTTGGTTTATAGAAAAGTGCTTTCAAATACAATTACTTTTAAAAAGTAATTGTAGGTTACGCAAATAAATTACTTTTCTTGCTTGCATAAGTAATTTCAAATAGTTTTTATGCTTACCTTTGTATTGTAAATAATTTACAGTAACTAAAATACTTTTCTGTTAATCAAATAGTTTAAAAGTGTTTAAACATATTAAATTTCCCGTGTACCTGTTACTCGAAAACACAGTAGTAAAAAATGTGAAAAAAACTTTTATTAAGACAACTAAAATTAATTTTTTTTCTATACAAAACAAGTAATATTATTATAATAAAATAACAAATCAAAACAGAACAATGTAATGTACTTTCTATTGCAAAGCAAACCTTAAATATAACGCACATTATTAATACCATAATACCTAATACTTCATTAAATAAATATTAATTTGTCGTTGTACAGTACGTTACTTTGCAACCCTCATTGTTTTCCTTATTAACATGAATTTTCTAAAAATTGTTGGTATTAATTTACAACATTATTGTTTGCTTTCAACAACACCAAATTTTCAAAGTTGTCATCACTCAGGGCGTTTCTTCTAGGTGCATTAATTATTTCAGCAAAAGAAAAGAGCCGCTCAACAGGAGCTGATGATGGAAGACATGTGTTAAATCGAAAAAATAATTTTTTGATGACAGGGTATTTATTTAAAATTGTAATATCAGTTTCCGGGTCATGCAGATATTGTAGTATTTCTAATTCAAGTGTTTTCTTAAACCTGTTTCTTTTATTACTGAACACTGCTTGACTGATTTCAATTTCATCCAGTTCAAAGAAATCGTCTTCGTTCTTCTTTACATTCTTGCTAGTTATTCCACCCAACGCGTCATTATCATGCTGGCAACATTTATATCCCATTTCTATTACTACATTTAAAATAAAATCGTTCACATCGTTTAAACCCAAATTTTTAAAATTGTTTGTCCATCTTAGTTTGAACTGTGGCAACGTGAAAGCTGCTACAATTGCTTCTGAAGCTTCTGGAGAACTCAAATCAAAAAATAATTTAAATCTTTCACGAACTCCACGCTTGCAAGATTCTAATATTGGTTTGGCAAAACTTAGTTCGTCTGCTTCTATCTTTTCAAGTTTTGTCCAAATTGAACCTAAACAGGGTATCAAATAACCGTAAAAAGTGTTAATTTCACCTTGCAAAATATCTAAGCCATTAGCAAGAGGCTTCATAATTGCACAGTATTCACTTAAATATTGTAACTCTGATTCTTTGAATACTTGTCTAGCTATCCCTAATTTTTCAAAAAGTGTTGACATTTTGTTTTTTTCCTTAATAATTTGTGATATGGCATCATAAAACGAATTCCATCTAGTAACTCCTGGATAACTCAATGTATGTCCTAAGACTTCTTGAATAATTTCCGCTGATTTTGGTCGCCCTGCCATTTTCCATAAAGTAGAACACTTGTTGAAGCAAGCTGTGTGCTTAGTTCGCAGGTTCGTGTTTTTTTGAATAATATTCTTCACATCTGTCGTAGCTACTAAGTTGAGAGTGTGGCTGGCACATCGAACATGTTTAGGTAAACTCCAATCTTCAGCATCATGTGGATCTTCAAATTGTACAAAAGAATTAAAATAAATCTCATTTTCGTCATCTGATTCGTAAACTGTTTCTGGATCTGGACGAATTTCCGAAAACTCTTTGAAAGCTTTTACGAAATTCGAACCATTATCTGTAACGGTTGCTACCAGTTTTTCATTATTGATGTTAAATTTTGAATGTATTTCTTCTAGACTTTCCGCTATATTATCATATGTGTGAGATCCGTAAAATCTCTTACAAGACAATGCTGCAGAACGTCTAGTATAGTCATCGTTATTTATCTAGTGACAAGTCAGGCCTAAGAAGCTTCTACGTTTCGCAGACCAAATATCTGCAGTTGTACAAACATACACAGCTTTATCAATTTTTTTTTGTATATTTGAAAACATTTGTTTAGATAAATCATAGATTTTTCTTGTAGCAGTTGAACGACTCATTATTTTTAGGTCAGTTCCTTCAAAAAGAGATATAAACGAAGGCTTTTCTATTACAGAAATAGCGGACATTGTATCTGTAATAAAAGAAAGAAGTCTTTTATCAAATGCCTGCTGATTTATTTTGTAGGGTCTATCCGTTATTTTCATCTGAACTTTACACATTTTATTTAGCGGTCTATAACTGGTTTTCCCACTTTCTTCGCATATCCTTTTCTCTGTTTTTTGTAATCCTTGTTCGTGACGTTTATTTTCCTTTTTTGTTTGTTTGTAGCACTCATAATCCTTCATACTATTTTCATGTCTATTCTTGAGATGTTTTATAAAATTAGTTGAGACGCCATACACTCCTTTAATATGTGTTTTCTTTGGCAAACATAACTGGCACTCACTTGTAATTTTGTTTCCCGCTTGCAGATATTCTGTTACTTTGAAAAATTTTCCATCTAAGTAGGGGCAGTTTACAAACCTAGGGTTAATTTCATTTGATACCTCAGAGGAGGACTCCATTGAATTTGTTGATAAAGATGATACTGTAACTAAACTGGATGAAATTTCAATATTATTATTGAATGTGAAATAATCGGGAATAGTTCTGTTGTTAACAATATTCTTCTCTCTTGCGGGACTATTTATCGAATCCTGATTCGTTGATACAGAAGCAAAACTGGATGAATTTATAATATTTTGGATTCTGAAGTAATCAGGAACATTTCTTTTGTTTAGCATTTTCTTTTCTCTTCTAGGGCTGTACGTTGGGTCCTCAGTATCAGAAATATCAATATCACTATCACCTATATTTGTTTCTTTCACCTTGCCATCAGTATTGTCGTTGTCAATGCTGTCATCGTTCAGAATTTCTGTAGAATCTGAAAAAAAACAATTACTTTAAAAATATACATTTATAATTTGCATTAGTGAACAAACCATTAGAACTCTGAATTTTATTTTGAGAATTACAACTATTGATGATCTTCAAGGTTCTAGTGTTCATACTGAACCTGAAACGCAAATTTCAAAAATTATTGCAATTATTCACACATCATACATGTGCCTAACCATTTTTTTTACACGGCAACTTAAATCTTGTTTAAACCTGAAACCTGATATACTAACACTAATACTAAGCTACCTATCTGAAAATTTGAAGATAATTCATATTACTCGTATTTTGATTTTTTAACATTTTTTATCGCGTAGATGTTGTTTTCTAAATTTGTGTTCTGTGTTTGAAACATGCCGTTTTTGCATTACTGAATAACGCTGACTCTTACTGACTTCCTCGATTTCAACTAATAGATCAAAACTGATGATATCTTCCTTAATGTTTGAACTAAAGTAATGGGGCTTTCACCACTGTTCTTAAAAAAGAATCTGCTATAAATAATGTTTTCACTTTACACCCCCTATAACATAAATGTTCTTTTATCCAACTACAATTATTTATTTCAAAATATAAATTTAAAAGCAATTTAAAAGTCGTTGGAAAATCAGGCTCTAAGTAAATATTTATTTATTTGACGATTTATTCTACAACTACCTACCTACTATAACACAAGTTGCAGATAATTTAGCTAATTAAGCCTTTGGGAAAATGATTTTAAAAGAAATTTTTGCTCTTATTGAAGATTTGACTAAATTTAATACGTTGTTTAATAATTTCCTTAAAAATGCACAGAACAGATAATTTTCTTTAGTTTAAAAAATTAATTTCTACAATTTTGGCTAGTAGTTTTTTCATATAAATATGGCTATAAATTTGGCGAGTGTTCAAAATATACTGGCGACACTCACTAATGTTTATAAATTAATTGATTAATAATAGTATATTACGATACGAGTGTATAAGACAGCCTTTGAAGCATGTCGTATATAAAAACACGACGTGCAACGGAGTGTTCTTATGCCCGATCTCACCGACAAATCTTAAACTATGAAAAATTTAAGTACTGCTTAAATATAAGTGTTACTTATTTTCCTATTTAGTTGCACCGTTTGATTTAAGTCCCGACTTAAACTTATACGTACTGAAAACATGCATATCGAGCGGCAAAAGATTTTTACCATAGAAGCTAGCAATGACAATAGTATATTCAGTCTCCGCTCTATAGAAAACGTATAGTAGTAAAAGTTGGGCTACAGCAACGAATACCTACCCTCAACACACGTTTGCTGCACATGTTTGTCAAATGTACAAGTTCTACAAGTTGAATTACAATTAAAATTAGAGGAATTGAAGAAAATAAACCCAAATTGGGTGGACAATTTTGTTAACTCTAATAAAATGTACTTTTCAAAAATATGTGTACATATTTAAATATGCATATTTAATATGCCAATAAATAAATGTAGAATTTTTTTCGTTTGTATTTGAATTAAAACTTATTTTAAATAAAAAGACATGATAATAATTTATTAAAACTGTTAATGCATATTATAGTTTCTATCTACATCAAATATAATTTATCAATTCCTAACTTGAAAACCTTTGTCATTATTATTAAAAGCATTAATGCCTAAAGGATATCGCCATTTTGTATGAGTTGCTCGAACATTTCATTATTGCCATCATTTGGATTTGTATGTAGGTTCTAATCGGGGTAATAAATCTAGTACGGTTTCTTTTCGCAGACGAATATAATTAAAAAAATTAAGTCGGGCATACTATTAAAATGATCGTTTCATTATTAATTTTTGCCGTGGAATTCCATTAACCACTAAATCTAACACATTTATATCTATAATATCATTATTCATTTGCATTAAATTAAAATATTCCCGTTCCATCTTTTTAATGAAAATATAACCACAATTATGTTCTTGTGTAGGTACGTTGTCAACCAAAACTTATAGGTTAAGTAAGCTTTAAGCCTCCGATATCGTCGGCTTAAATTTAAGATTCCATTTTATATTTAAGTACTCCTTAAACGTACCGTGCAACAGAATAAGTAGAACTTAGTACTTTAAGTGTTGCTTAAAATTTAAGATAGGTCGGTGAGATCGGGCATTAACGACATAAATCCTTGAAAGGCTCTTATACACAAGTATTATACGCTATTTTTTACTATACCTGCAAATTGCCCACTAAATACTGAGAAATATTTTTTGTCGTGATAACAAGAGGGCATAATAATTTTGCTTTGACCATAATGGTAATTCACCAACTACAACACACAGTACACACACTTAGTCGTAACGTACGATACCCACCTAACATGTAAATACCTGTTGAAATTCAAAGCAAACTTGCGTCTACAACCACAAAGGTACCGTCAACCGGGGTCACTCGGTACGGTTTTTGACATATTTTGGTAAATTCCGAAGATAGTAATAAAGTTATTTTAACCAAATTTTGGCTAAGGTGCGTCTGAACATTTCTACATGTAACCACGTTTTTGTTTTTTAATTTTGTTGTTAACTTTTTTTTTATAAAAAAAAAAACAAAGTGTTTCGACTCGCCCCGCAGTTAGGGGCGAGTCGAAACACCCATTTATTTGGATGTATATTGCGATTTACACGCATATAGAGGCGAGTCAGGACAGTAAAACTGTTTTTAAAAAAATTCCAAGCGATAAAAAAGGTTTTTTACTTGCAAAAAGGCTTGAAAAAATATACACAGTAAAATAATAGCATTTATTTCAAACAATTTATAAAAAAACAACTGAAAAAACATTCTTAAGCATATAAAACAAAAAATAGTGAAACGTTTGTAGTTTTGCAACGCCTACTACAATAAATAAAAAAGGTTACAAGTATATGAAATCACAAAAAAGGATCATTATCAAACAAAAGGCCACCTCTTCTTAGTTTTGTCGGTTTGAGCAACACTTTTTTTATTTGCTGAAACTCAACATCCCGGATTTCCGGTTCAGGAGCATCAATAAAAGCATTTTTTATTTTTCTGTTTTCCCTTCAGGGTTGCCAGCTTTCCTTCGCGATTAGGCGCCAAAGTTTAATCTTCAAGTAGCCAGAAATCGCCATTTTCAAAACCAAATAAAGTATTAACCGTAGTTTCAGAAAAAACGCATTTATTTTAATAACATTCAACAGTAAAAAATAAAAATAATTCTAACATAACATATTAGAGAGTTATTGCAAGTATGCTAGGAGTATCTCCTTTATTACAGGCTCCTTTAATAAAGTAGCCTGTAAGAGTGTGTCATCGAGAGACTTATTGCTTGTGGCATGCGATTAGGGACTGTATGACTTTATTTTGACGTTTCTGACACTTGACCTAATCTAACAAATTACGTTGTTTGTTCTGTCAATTATTATGGAAGAACAATTACAAGTTGCTATACTGTTAGGTGCAAATGAGGAAGAAATTGAACAATTACTTCTGCACAACATTATTGGTGTTGAGGATGAACAGGAAAATAACCTGGTGAGGCCTGTAGAATTTGAGTTAAACAACATGACTGATGAGGAAATCACAACAAATTTCCGTTTTTCAAGAATGGATATTACTAGATTAAAAAACGCTTTGGGACTACCAAATCGCATTGTGACTGAAACCGGAAATAATGTAAATGGTAACATAGTGCTGTACAACATTTAGGTCGGTACATATATATGTTTATTGATATGAAACAAAACTTGCAGGTATAACAGCATTATGTATGCTACTCAGAAGACTCAGTTACCCAAATAGATTACATGATTTAAAACGAGTTTTCAACTATTCTTCTCAATCCTTGTCACAGGTTATCAAAACAACATCAGATTTTATTATAGAAACTCATGGCCACCTTTTGGACAGTTTAAATGCACACCAGTGGTTAGATCGAAATAGGTATCAACAATATGCACAAGTAAAACAGTTTTTTTTTTATTGTAATTAAGTGTTAATTAGATTGTTTTTTAGGCTATAAGAAATATGGGCGGAGCAATTCAAAATTGTTGGGGGTTTATTGATGGTACCATCAGGCCAATTTGTAGACCATCTGTCCAACAAGAAGAGTATTATTCTGGGCACAAAAGAGTGCACTGTGTAAAATACCAATCAGTGTTATGTCCAGATGGTCTCATTATTAATTTAAAAGGAGCTTTTCCGGTAAGAAGACACGACGCTGGTATCCTCCGAAATACTGATTTGTATGAGCAGTTAGAAGAAAATGCTGTTTTTCCAAATCATGGAAATTATGTGTTATATGGAGATCAAGCATATGGAATCAGGCCATTGCTTTACTCTCCATACCCTGGTCAACCAGCAAATTTGTTAGACCACCAAATTGCTTTTAATAATAGCATGAAAGTTTTGCGAGTTGCCGTTGAGTGGGGCTTTCAAAAAGTACTTAGCATCTTCGCGTTTGTAGACTTTAAAAAAAATCAAAAGTTACTGCTGAATGACATTGAAAATTGGTACAAATGTGCGGTAATATTGACAAACTGCCACACATGTTTGTATGGCAACCAAACAGCAGAATATTTCAATATTCTCCCTCCACAATTGGAGGAGTATGTAGGGTGTAATAATTAAAGAGTATTTCTGAAAAAATGTATTAAATGTTTTTTTTTTACATACAAATAATTGGTTAGAACATAACCCTACCTAAATACAAGTCAAAGTCTCATTTTGTCCTATGACATTTAACAATTTATTGATAATTTCTTGCTGGCTGTCAATAATTTTTTTAAATTGCTCAGATTCAAAAAGGAATTTTTTTTCTGCCAATGCCACATTTCGTTCTGCAACTGCAACTTTCCTTTCTTCAATTAGCAAACGTTTCTCTTCCAATTCATTGTCTTTTGCATTTTTTTCTTTCAGGTACTCTAACCCACTACGCCTAATATAATTTGTCTTTTTCGCCCTGTTTTTCATTGGCCCTACGAGATGATTGATATTTTTTTTATATATATTTTCAAAGTTTATACAACTTATTGATATGTAATATAAACCTTACCAAGAATATTTCTTGTAGGTTTCATGTTTTTTCCTGGGGTTGTAGCAGTGTCCACAATTTCTCCATTAGACGAATGTGACATAGCAGCGCCATTTGTAGCATTGTCGTTCATTATTGTCATGATCTCTATCACCTCAGGTACTTGAATGTCCACTATTTCAGGACAATCATTTGAATCATTCCTGTCTAATTCATCTTGAACTTCTATTTAAACAATAATGTTAATATAACCACCTTTTTACAAATGTTGCACTTACCAGAATATTTTATTGTTTCTTGTGGTTGAATTACATAATCATGGTCATACTTGTCACTAATATTGTTAGTATAAAAAGTAACCGCTGCGTTTTCCCTACAATTTCGTCCAATTTCACTGTTCATTTTGTTTTGACGTTTTAGCTGTGCTTTGAGAGGCCTCTGTTCTTTCTCTTCCTTTAGTAAGTCATTCAACTCTTGGAGAAGCACATCTTTCTCTGAATATGGTTCTTCTTCTCCAGACCTAAAATTTGTAAGTAGAATTTAAAGCTTACAACAATGCGCGAATACACAAGATACAATAGCTGGGACACTAGTTTACACAAATCTCTACCTCTTCTGCGTGGTTGTGTCCTTCAGCTTCCACTGCTCCAGTAGCATTTGCACGTGCTGTCGAAGGGTTTTTGCATTGAACTCTTTCCGCAGCAATACATGCACACTTATTCTAATTTCATCCCAAACCTTTGATCCATTTTTGTATGGATTACGTGACACGGTTTCCCGGAGAAGAATTACGTCGTCATCATATGAAAATCTCACTCGTTTCTTTTTACTATCAACAGCCATTAGTTTAACAACACAGATGAACACATATGAATGAATTGCACTCTAACCTCACTTTCATCTGATATGTTTGACATTTGCACAGTTTAACGTCAAAATTAAGGGGCCTTAATTAAAAACCTCCTTTCCTGTATTTAAATTAAATACAGGCGGCCTGTATTTTAATAAAGGCCGACCTTTAACATCGTTCGTTATGCGCTTGCGTACATGTCACAATAAGGGAATCCTTTAATAAAGGAACTAAAAATCTGCTTTGCAATAACTCTCTATTGACTATCAAAATATTTTTGATATTGACTGAAATATGTAATTAAAACTAATTTATACTTACTTAAACATGGAATGTCATTCTCCCTTTCACAAATCAAAAATTCTACATTGTTATCACCATTTTCTGAACTTTCCCCTAATTGTTCCTCTGTTTTGCTATTATACATACTGTTATTAAATTTTTGATACATCTTTGGTGAAGGTGTAAATTTCTCACAACAAATACCCATTGTATGTAAATGCACTGTAAAAAAATTATGGGGAATTTTACTCCGATAATCGGATGCAACTTTTCTACCTCCGATATCCGGGTAAATTTCCTGAGCTGAGTGATTTTACCATCCATGTGTAAAATTGCAAAGTAAGAAGGGAAAATTGCAAGTGGTAAAGTAAACTTACTTGGGAAAATTACCATGCAAAGGCAATTTTGTTGCGCGGAGGTGAAATTTAATGCTTAATTTTTCCATCAAGGGGTAAATTTACTTCTCACAATTTAACCTTTTATAGGGGAATTTTAACCACAGAAACTAAAATCTGTCCTGCTGTTGTAATTTTATCCACATACTAGTAGTAATAAAGTTGCATCCGATTCTAGTAATAAAATTACCCTGTTTTACTGTTCACTTATACTGCATGCATTCACTGTAAGTAGTGATATGTAATGCACTTACAAGCCGACCTTGCACATTCTTTCATTGTCCTAAATCCAATCATAAGTGAATAGAAGTCTACACTTTCTACTGGAAATTATTTTAAATCAACCGCGCATAAGGTTTTTATAAGAACTCCTAATATATAATTATACTGCATAGAATTAATTGACATTTGTTATTCTACTATTCACTCTATTGATGTCGTGAGCAATTAACGAAAGGTGGCTGGTATGCTCAGCTTTCATACTTGATGTCGGTACTGTGTGGGATATGACAATATTTTTCCGAAATGGTGATACATTTCCATCAAGACGAATTACAATACTTTGGTAATAATTTGCAAATACGTTAGAAGTCGATGATAAACACTAGAAAAGTCAGTGATTAATAAATAGATTAAAGTCAAATGGTAAAATTTCACTGCAGCCAGAGTTGGGCATTATATATATAGGTAATTCCACGAAACTCTTAAATTGCCACAAAAATCTGAAAGAATAAGATTGACCTTTTGGTTGCATCAGTTACGTTTAAGTACAGCTCTTATTGCAGTGCGTCATTTACACTATAATTATATAATTTGGTGAGTGTTACATAATTTACATTTTGCCCAATTCTGACTGAAGTACGTTTTTTTAATTTTTAAAACTATAAGTAGAGGAACACCCTCAACTTCATTCAACATCGTTTTATTTCTTGTTATACATATTTACATTAAACATTATTTCTTAAATAATTCGGTAAGTTTACTACTTTTGCTTGTGTTTTCTTTTTGTTTTTAGTGCCTGAAACAGAATTTATGTTCATACAATAATATTGAAAAAATAACATTGTGTGTGTTATATCTTTTGGATATTCCAGGTTAAACATAAAATATATAGCAAATAATTGATTTAATGCCTCTCTTAAATATGGGGTGCCTTGGTTCAGGTGCTGCTGTTCCATTTTTATGACATAACGATGAATATCTTCATTGTCATCTGAAAACAGAAATATAAATAATTCAATATCACCTACATATTTGTATTTTACCTTTCCTACATAAAATGTATGGTGAACTATTATCTAGAAGTTGCTTTTCGTCCTGGAAGTAATTCAACCTTAAATATTGTTCGCCATTTTATAGTGTCTTAAGGGTTAGCAAAGCAATTTTACGGGAACAAAGGCCTATAAGAGGTGGTGGATGATAGCAAATTAGCAACGTTTAAAATATATAAAGAATGTACATGATATTTGTAATGAAAATTGAGTATTTGAAAAAAATGGGTACCAATTTCTTGTGTTTATCACTGGTTATCTCCACTTACTGGAGATCCTTAAGTTACAATTAAATTTAACTATCTACATGTTGTAATTTACATACTTACATTGATTTTACAAATAATGAGCTTAACATTCTCTCCAAAATATCTGCATATAACTTTAATTACACATCGTAAAACTCCGTCTTCATCACTAGGAATAGATGATATATATATTTTAATAACGTAAAAAGAGAATGATTTCGTCCACATAAATTATTAGCACCGTCAGTTCCAATGGCTATTAATTGTTTAATGTTTAAATTAACCAATTTTAAATAATCTACTACGGATGTGTACAAAGATTGAGCTGTGACCCGCTCGACTTCTATGATACCTAAAAAATCTGTCAATATTTTTTGATTGCTTTCACTGTAATATTTTATACATAGGCACAGGTATTTATTCACGGAAATGTCAGTAGACTCATCTACTATTAACGAAAAAACGTTACCATTAATATCTTGGATTAATTCTTCCAACAAGACAGGCCCAATTACACTTTTCAGTAAAGCTGAACACTTCGTTCTGTGTATTTTGGTTTGTTCAAGTGTTGTACCTTTTCCAATAATTTTAATAATTGAGTTTAAATGATCAATGCTATTAACAGCAGAATGCATTGCAATATATACAGCCAGTAAAAAATCTCTCTCTTTCTGTTCATTTGAAATGTTTATTATAAATGAATTATGAAGAGTACTGGCAACTGGCGTCGTTAAAGCCTTCATTCGTTTTATGTGCATATCTGTAGTTGTATGTTTTTTTAAATCTGTACAGTGGGCCCTGAGAGCAGATTTGCAAACCTTACAATATGCTTCTTGAAATAAACTTGGGTCTCCTTTGCAGAGCCAACCTGGAATGAAAGATTTATAATTGGAATGTAACCTACAAAAGTCGATCTGGAAGTTTTCTTGAAATTTCTCATACCTTTTGCCCAGAGATCTTTCTCCCACTGGGATCTATATTTCCGCAGTTTATCCACTTTTCCCATTATATCTAATTATTGCACTTAAAAATCATCACAAAATAATTAAACAAAGTAGCTACCTATTTTGGGAAAATTACAAGATGTGATTGGCTACTGCATCTATCGTAGTTATGCAGTCAACCATGCAGGACTGCCTGCAGCAGGAGGTAAACTGCCGACCACAGCACTACCGACCACAGACTATCTGCCGACTCTCATTATAAGTTGAATGAAAAAAGAAAAAAACAATAAAATTAATAAAGAATATAAATCAGTCATGAGCAACATTAAAATTAGGATGCTAATAGCCAATATATCGCCAATAACAAATAGAAGTCGCCACATTTTCTCGCCATCGCCACAGGGAAAAAAATTGTCGCAATTTCCAAATGGAAGTAGCCACTTTGGCGACAAATCGCCACACCTGGCAACCCTGTTTCCCTTAAACAATTAACAGTAATTTCCAATCTTGATTTGATTTTAATAATTTGGCACACGAACGCTTGTTCCTTATTTTTGTTAAGAAAAGGAAAGCTGACAACAACAAAAGAGTCTTTCTGTAGTGCTTCAAATGCAACTTCTTCTTCTTCTTCTTTTTCTTCGTTCTCTTCAACTTCGTTGTTTTCATTTGTTTGATCAACATTTTCTGCTGCATCTTCGTCAGAACTATCTGCGTCATCGATGAGTGTTTCCCTTGGTTTAGAGTTTCCGGAAAAATGTGCTTGGCTTACACTTTCTCCTGGTTTCACATTGATTTTTTTTCGTCTGTTAATCCTTGGAACTTTGTTTCCTCGGCACGCTTTTAAAATGTCAATCAAGGACTCAGTTAGAATGGAAGAATAATTTCCGTTGCCATCTTCTGCGGGAAGTTTTGACAAAATTTTTTCTTTGTCGAGCGGAAACAAGCCAATTTTCTCCATTTCTGGTCTCTAATTTTACAAGACAATCGTTGAGAAGACTGGGAAATAGTTGTTTTGGCAAAACTCCCTTATTTCTCATTTTCCAGGATGTTAGAGTTATTCTCCATTGCCCTTTAATTGATCGGAAACAACTTACGTCGAGCGGCTGTGTAAGATGTGTGCTATTAGGAGGGAGCATTACAAATCTAATATTGTTTTGTTCACAGTCTTTAACAACTCGACAAGACAGGTGGCTCGCCAAATTATCTCCCAGCAAAACTTTAGGCCCTTGTAACTTTCGAAAATACGGCAAGCATATTGTCAAGAACCAATTTTCAAATAGTTCTTGATCAAACCATCCCGATTTCGACCTGTTGAATCTGCATCCAGGCGGCCCATTTCGAGTCCATTCTTCCCACAAGTGCTCTGATTTATACACCACATAGGGTGGCAAAGAAGTTCCATCGGCTGCCACCGCAAACATTACGGATGTGGCTGATTTTGAAGAATCCATAACTCGATCAGGATATTTACATGTTCTTCTTACTAAAACTTTGGCTTTTCCCGGGTCGTCGCTGAAATTCGTCTCGTCATAGTTCACAAGATTAGACGGCGAAACATTTTTCAAAGTGGTTGCTAAATTTTGAAAGTATTCATTAATTACTTCTCTCGTAACACCTGCCCTGGCTCGTTTTATATTAGAACATAGTCGTTGGCGCAACTCACGATGACGTTCTAAAAAATTTTTTCACCCACTCATTAGTGGGCTTATTGCCACGAAATTTTAACCTTCTTTGGTTTTTTTTGTCCAAAAACGTTTTCACTAAAAGACATAAGTCTTTTTTTTGTAGCGGAAAACCCCAATCAGACATGATTTGAACACATTCCACAAAATATGTTTCTTCCTGCTCGCTTAAAGCTGTTTGGCCACCGGGTTTTAATAAATTTGGGCATTTTACGTGTCTGTGGAGAGTAGCTACCTTGATATTATAGCGGTCTGAAGCTTGTCTGTAGCTCAAACGTTTTTTTTTTACGTCTCGAACAGCTCTTTCCATATCTTCTTCGTTGAAAGTGTTGTAAGGCCTACCCCCAACCTTTCTTCGGTAGGTTCGCACCATTGCGGCAACTGTTTCGAGCCGCCCCACAAAACTCCTGAAAAAATAAAACTGCCATTTATTTTGCCGGAAAATTTGTTTCTTTTTTTTTCAACTCTACTAGTCGTTAAATAACACATGTGAGAATACGTAAAAAAATAAACAGCTCTGAAATGCTGTTTATGTTGCTATGGCAACATAATTAAGTTGACCAATGAAGAAAAAAGTAAAACTTACCTTGACTTTACACTGCCAGAACAGGTATGAAAACAAAAGCAACAAGTCTGTCAAGTCACTATAGGTTATGTTGAACATTGGTAAAGAAGATTTCGTTCGTATCACTTTTTTAAAATTTGTTGCTAGATGGCAACACTAGTTTGTTTCAGAAATTGCCGTCTTGTTCCGACTCGCACCCTTAGTTCCGAGTGACCCCGGTTGACGGTAATTCATCAACTACAACACACACTTAGTCGTTAACTCGTAAGATGTTTGAATATATTTTACGTCTGTAAATCAAGAAATATATTTAAATTACTGTAAAACTAATTGAAATACTGCGGAAATAATTGAAATATTGGAAAGTATTTCAAATACTCTGAAAATATAGATCGGCAAGCATTAAATACAATTACTTTTAGTAAAGTAATTGAAATATAAAATACTAATTACTCAAATTAAAAAGAATTTTAAATAAAGTATTTCCAATACTTGAAATGCTTAAAGCTTTTTTTTAAAGCATTTTATTTCAAGTCATGAACAACTCTGGCTGTGTGGGTTTCGAGCAAAATCCAAACAATGTTTAAGAATACATATAAAGACTAAACATTTGAGCGAATTTGATTTTAAATGTGATTCATACGAATGTAAAACAAAACAAACCTCAGAACTTCTTTTAAAAGCCACATCAAAAGAAAAGATTTGAATGAATTTGATTTTAAATGCGACTCTTGTGAATTTGGAACTAACCACAAAACTAATTTAAGAAAACATACAATATATATAAACATTTTCAGGAATTTGATTTTAAATGTGACATGCGAATATGGAACAAACAAAAAAAGCATTTTAGAACTACATATAAAAACTAATCACTTGCAGGAATTTGATTTTAAATGTGACTCATGCGAAGATAGAACAAACCTGAAAAGTAATTTAAAAATACATATAAAAACTAATCATTTGCGGGAATTTGATTTCAAATGTGATTCATGTGAATTTGGAACAAACCAGAAACCTGATTTGAGAAAACAAATAAAAACTAAACATTTGAATGAATTTGATTTTAAATGTGACTCATGCGAATACAGAACAAACCACAGGAGGAGTTTAGAAATGTAGTAGAATCCCGATTATCCGAGCTAATGTGGACCGGAGCCTGCTCGGATAAGAAAAAACTCGGATAATCCGGAGAGAATTTGCAAAAGAAATACATAGTGGCATTTAGACAAATTTATTAATCAATTTAAGATGACAAATATAATGATATTTTAGATTGTGTAGAATGATTACGTCGTTTCTTAGCAGCGATATTTCGCCATCAGTAAGACATCGACGGCCGTTGCTTCTTGTTGTTGTTCGACATATTGTAAAGCCGTTTCTAACGCTGCGAGTCCCTCTCCGTGAGACACTAGCGCACTTTCATTGTCTTCACTGTCATATGGATCTGCGTTGCTTGCATTCACTTCATCACTATGATTTGATTCTGAAATAATATCCTGGTCATCTAATCTTTCCTCTGGATCATCAGCAACGATCCATTCTTGCACTTCTGCTGGTGTCACATCCTCGCATTTTTTTAGTCTTGTCAACAATTCGTATAAATTTATTTCTTCTTTATCTTCCTCCTCTTTAGATGCATCAGTGGCCACAATCTTAGACTAAGATTTCTTGAGAGTCGATCGCTTTACAGCATTCCAACTTTCAGCCAGCCAATAAACAACATGTTTTAGATTAATCTATTTCAAGACTTTAACTAAACCATCAGTTTCACTTTTCTCTAGAGCATGCTGTTGAAGAGAACGTCTGTAGTTCCTCTTTACATTTTCAAGCACTCCTTGATCCATAGGCTGAATCAAGGCGGTGGCATTTGCTGGAAGAAATTTAACCATATTATTTCCACTTTTCAAATGTGCTTCATTCGGATGAGATGGTGCTTTATCCATCACCAGCACTGCCTTAATCGGATGACCGTTCGTTTTCAAAAATGTCTTTACACTGGGCACAAATTCATCATAAAACCAATTCTTGAACAATTCTGTGTTCATCCAGGCACTTTTCTGATTTTTGTAGTAAACGGGCAAAGCCCCTTCGACAATGTATTTGAAAGCTTGTGGCTTAGCAGATTTTCCAATGCACATTAAACGAAGTTTGTGTCTGCCAGAGGCATTACTGCAGACCATTACAGTCAACCTCTCCTTGCTGCGCTTGTATCCAGGAGCTGAAGCTTCTTGTTTGGCAGCTAGTTTTTGCTGGCATCATTTTAAAATTTAAACCAGCTCATCGCAATTGTAGATTTGATCTTTAGTGTAACCTTCTTCTAATAATTTATTAATGTCATCTCTAAATTTTTGAATGCAAGTGCTATCGGATGAAAGTTTCTCACCGCAAATTTGAAGTTCGCGAATTCCATGTCTTTTCTTCCAGCGATCTAGCCAATCGTCCCTTGCTGTAAAGACATCTGTATTGGGGTTCGGGGTAAAATCATTAATTTGTTTACAAAACGATAATGCTTTTTCCTTCAATATGGGACCGGATAAAGGAATTCTTTTGCCCCTCTGTTGAGTGAACCTTAAGTAAAAACTGTCGCCAACTTCTTCGTAGTCACTTGGTTTCATGGATTTTCGTTTAGAAGATCCCGAAGCTTGGAGACTATGCCATTGTTCAAGTTTGTTGCGGTTTCGTCTCCAATCTCCTACTGTAACTTTGCCTACACCGTATTCTTCCGCTATAACTTTGATGGATTCACCTTTATCTAATCGTTTTAACGCATCAATTTTGTCCTTTACTGTAACAACCATTCGTTTGCGTTTTTTCGGTAGTAACGACTGTGACGTTTTCTCAAAAAAAATAAAAATTAATACATAAAACGAACGATATGTATGTGTAACTATCTCAAGAAACTATACGAAAATGAAACTAGTATACGAAAATAAGTATGTAAGTACATCCCTGCATTAAACGAGAATGGTCAAGTTGGGAGATTCCCGGAATTAAAATGAACACCTGCATAGTCAAAACCAATCACGACGCAACGACAAATAGTTTTTTTTTGTTATTTAAAATGAATTTCTCGAATAACTCGGATGAAATGTAGACCAGCTCGGATAATACGGGACCCATGAAATAGTGTGGTCGCTCGGATAACGCGGAGGCTCGAATAATCCGGAGTCGGATAATCGGGATTCTACTACTGTACATGTAAAAATTGAACATTTGAATGAATTCGATTTGAAATGTGACTTATGCGAATATAGAACAAACCAGCAAATAAGTTTAGAACAACATATAAAAAGTAAGCATTTGAATGAATTTGATTTTAAATGTGACTCATGCGAATATAGAACAAACTGCAAAAGGACTTTAGAACGACATATAAAAACTAATCATTTGAATGAATTTCATTATAAATGTGACTCATGCGAATATAGAACAAACTTCAAACCTTCTTTAAAAAGACATATTAAAAGAAAACATTTGGAATAATTTGATTTTAAATGTGACTCTTGCGGACTTCGGCGAAAGCTCTCAGGAATAGCATTAAGGGTATTAACTGCTGCAATCAGCTCAGGGTTTGATCTAGGTTGATCAACAAGTGGGTTAGGCTGATATGGCGCTTGCATTATTGAGCGTCCTTCCATTACTCTAACCTCTACCAGTGCAAGTGATACACGATAAAATGAATATATTGATGCATACACTGGATTTCTTTTTACTGCCGCTTGATAATATATTTGTGCGGCTGTGAATGATATACCTCTAGTGGTAATTATTGTTGTAATTGCTACCAAAGTTTTATTCGCATGCAGGCGATTCAACGCCTCGACATCTTTAAACCCGACGCCGATCTTGGAGTCCAGGGCTTCAGGAGTTTGCTTCTGAACAAGCTTGCCTTTACTATCTCTCATTCCTTCAGTTCTTGCTTTATTTCGCACATCGCGAGCGCTTCCTTTTTGATAATTTCTTGACTGTCCACGTGACTCCATAACTTGCGACTGTGTCGCGCGCTCCTTGATATTGTGTCCGGTAATCACCAGACTGCTACTCATAATTATTCCCAGGGGCTTGGCTGGGACGGGTGCCGCTAGGACCACCTCGAGTATTTTGATAACTATAATGATTTCTAGACATTATATAGATCTTATTAGGCCGGATATCCTAAACCAAAATAAGAACAAACAACATAAGTTAAGAAAATGTTAAAAAACTAAACATTTAGAATGAATTTGAGTCTAAATATTGCCCTTGTGAATTTGGAACAAACATCGAAACTTATTTAAAGAGCCATATTAAAACTAATCTGTTTTGCAAAATTTTCTTTGGCAAGACAAAAAAAGAATCACTTAAGTATTCGATTACTATACCTTTTGCGGTTAAATTTTGCTTTTTCCATTCTTCAGGTTGTTCATCAGGTATTTCTTCTTCTGTGACATGTAAAACATTCAATTCTGCAAGTAGTGTCTTCACACGGATTGCCATACACTAACGTTCACCGCAAAATTGTTCAATCTTTCGTTTGTTGTTAATGTTTTCCATTTCAAACACAATATATACACAACTTATATTTAATAAAAATTTTGAGATATATATGACATAATGTATATTAAAATGAATTACAAATCGCTATCATAATGCCAGAAGGTCATATGTGAACTTTACATTGTTTCGAGATAATGAAGAGAGTGCGCAAGTTTACTTTTATTGTCATTTTTGCGTAAAAACAAAGTTTTTCTTTACAGTGTTACATTTTTCCTTAATAAAGCTAAGCAGAAACAATAAAACCAATATAACTTTCGTTATTTTAACCAAAAAGTATACTTATGGCATTATGTCAATTAAATCAACTCAGAAAGGAACGACATATTCTACACTTACGACAGTATGTCATATTAAAAACTTGGGAAGAAATAACATATTTAGACTACCAAAATAAAAATTTAACAAAAAAGAACAAGCAGTAAGTACACATGCATATAAACAATAACACAATAGAACAGAAAATATAACAAAGTAAATACATATCAAATTATTGAAATAAGACAGTAATCATTTGTCTTTAATTTTCTCTGTTTCTCGTTGGGATGTCGCCTTCATCATCATGCTGCTTTACACACAGTTTGCTAACTGGTCGTTTCTTTTCACTACCACAGCATTTCATTGTCACTACCCGCACTACATCGTCTCTGCCCGACTTCCATTTTGCTGGTATCGGTTTGCCCCAATGAAAGACGTCGCATTGTCACTGTATATGTGACCTGACTGGCTGGCTGCGATGAATCTCCGTAAGGTAGCCATGAAAACTCCTGTTGTTAATTCGGTGACTAAATCCAAATGTACAGCTTTTGTGGAAAAGCACACGAATAAACATATAACCTTTATGTATTTTACCACCTCTTCCTTTGTGAGTTCCCAAGGAAAATGGTCCAGCATAATCTATTTTCAACGTGGTGAAATGGAAAAACGTTCATTTCTAGCCCTGCTTTAGGTAAATTTTCCATTAACGGTGTAAGAGGTTTTGCTTGATATCTATTACACTTCAAGCAAGTTCGAACAATATATTTCACTTGACTCTTTGCAGCAATTGGCCAGTATTCTTCCCTTATTGACGCTAAAAGCGTCCTTGGTCCACAATGAAGTAACCGTTCGTGTTCGTCTCGTAAGATAAGTGATGTTATATGATGATTCTTTGGCAACACAATAGGATGTTGCTTGCCATAAGGTAGTCTAGACAGTTTTAATCGACCACCCACTCTCTTAATACACCTTGCGAATCTAAAAATGGTGTTAGGCTTAATATATTGCTTTTGTTTGACACATTGATGATGATTTCGCAAATCAATCATATCTGCACTAAAGCATTCTTACTGAGTCAATCTTATTGTTTTCGTAAACGCATGATCGAACTCGTCTGTAGTCAATGTTTCAGTTCTTTTGTGATCATGAGTAACATAACAGTTGTGTATGAATCGTTAGCATAACGCAGTTGTTCTTTTTAGTTTTCTTAATGATGAACATCTGGTTACTAAATCGAAATCCTTTGATATTAGAAATACTTGATGAGTTTTCTCTTTATTTGATGATCGCACATCCAACATGGTTTCATCTATAAGTGTCATGTATTGCTCATTCAAATTTATGTTTGTTTCTGATAACTAAAGGTTGGATTATATGCACTAAAAAATGGTCAAAATATGCATGCAAATATGCACTAAAAAGTGAGGAAATATGCACTTAAATATGCATTTATGCACTTAAGTATGCAGTTATGCACTTAAATATGCAGATATCTGGAATTTTTTTCGGAACACTTACGACAAAAAATCAAAACCCATTTTTATACTATTCATATACAGGGTGTCCCACCATTTTGCAAAAAATTGTCAATGAGGTAGCTGCCATGTGGAGGTGCGCCATCATGTTGGTAAAAGAGGTTTCTACGAACGGCGAGCGGCAAATTGTCCAAATAGTCGGTTTCTAAATTCTGTAAAATGTTCAAGTAGCCCTCACCTGTAAGTTAATAAGCACATTTTTACCTAGAAATATTCTAAAATTTCTAACTTACCATTTAAATTTTCTTGATAAAAGTGTAGTGCCACGACGCCATCGTTTCTTATCGCACAATAAACATTAAATTGTCAGGAATCTTGAAAATTCTGCTCTCTAAACACGTGTATATTCGAATCACTCCAATAATGGGAATTATGTCGATTAAATGCACCGTTTTTTGTAAATTTCGCTTCGTCTGTCCAAATGATATTGTCCAAAAAAAAATTGTTTCCTTGCGCCCAAGTTGTAATAAACTCACAGAACGCCACTCGTCTTGGAAAATCAGTTTCTTTTAGATGGTGGACTATGGAAAATGCATATGGACGAAATTTATGTTTGCGTAATATTCTGTGAACTGTTGATTTTGATAATCCTGACTCCAATGCAGCTTGTCTTACAGACATTGTTGGATTAGCGACGAAATATCCCAAAATAGCAATTTCGATATTTTCATTATTAACGAGAGGTTTATTTCTTTGCACCATTGCTTTGACGGATCCAAAGTTCTTGAAATTTTCTATAATTTGTTTAACGGTACATTGTGATGGCTTCTGTTTTTGCGGATATCGAATAGAAAATGTGTCACATGTTCTTGATATAACTTTGTTACATTCTCCATAAATAATAATTAGGTTTAAATAATCTTCGTTTGTGTAATTTAAGCGCCCTGGCATAATAATTAATAATACTTCTCAAATAATGACAGCGTCATACATTTCTTTAGCATTTGATTGTCAATGCCGCCAAAGCCAACTAAGAGAAACTGAATTTAAAATTCACGCAGCAAAATTTCCGAATAGAAATATTAAATTGGCAATATTTCGAAAACTAAAATTTTTTTGCATAGATAACCTTACACAAACTTACACTATTTTTTAATGCTAAATTAAATAAAATTATAAAAATTGGGGGTTTCCATTTGAAAAAATTGATTTTTGGCATTTTTTCAATTTCATTTTTAATCATATTTTTTAAACACCCTGTACTAAAAGTTTTCAAAATATTATAAAAAAACTATTTCAGTAGGTCTTTCTCAACAAGGACTCTAGTCCAAATTGAATAATAAGGGCTTCCTTATGGGAAAAAATATTAATTATTTTAGATGCTGCAAACGTCATTTTTCACGTAAAAAATTAAATAAGTCAAAAACAGTTAGACTTAGGTATAGGACGTGATACATAAAATTAGCCTAGAATCTTGTGTAGATTCCAAAAATGCAATAATACACAGGGTGTTCCATTTGAAATAAGAAAGTTGACATCTACTTCCTGTATAACCGGAAGTGCCGCCATCTTGAAAATATTTTAGCCGAGTTGCCCCCATCGACTTTCGCACGCCCCCAAATTTTAAAAATTTTCCTATGTGTGGTTTTCCATATATAGATCGATTTGGTTCCCGGTGGGACACCCTGTATATCTATTTATAATCTCAAAACGTAATTATTATACATAATCTAACAACAGTTTTTTAGTTATTATTACTTATTAATTGAAGCGTATAAATGCAAAAGCAGACATTTGACGCATAACTAATTTTGAGTAAAACGCGAAAAACTTGCCATAAAAGCCTGAGATAACTAATCAATTTCCGGTTTTGATAGAAATATAAACTAAAATTCTGTAATAAATGCTATGTTTAATCCAGAAAACAATTACTTTATAAAAAGAAGTTATTTTGTTAAAAAAATGACACATGTCTGGTTTTGCAGCTGAAACTTGTAAATGTCTTCTTCTGCATCTGAATAAACCGCAAACGTCTCGTTTTGAACCTCCACAATAATGTTAACAGTCGCTATTGTGGTGAGATACGTCTACGTAATAAGATTTCAGTACTCAAATAAAATAAAATTTCTAGAAAAATAATTTTAATAAGAACCATCTTTGGGAATTCTAACAATTAGCAAAACAAAACAGAACCTAAACTATACTCTTAACGCATCATTCTGATTATCAGAAAAAAACAACCATACTATCATCCTCCTCATCAAGCTGATTTTCTGCAGTATTAGTTGATTCGTTATTAAAGGCTTTTCTGAAGAAGTAATGACAATTGTCGGTCATCAAATTAGCATCATAATGTTTAACTAACAAAGCTGAAATGCTTTTAATTTTGTCGGGATTAAGAGTTCTACCTATACTCAATGGTTGCAATCGTATTTGCGTAATCGTTTTGCCCCTCTTACAGATGCCCTTATCGACACCAATATCATTCTTATAAAAGGGTTCACCTCTAACAAGAACGGACCCACTTGCAGATTTTGAAAAAATTATACGCTTTGCCGGTTGAAAACGAAAATGCCAAGAACCAGGAGCTTTCAGAACTTTTTCAACTTCACGTTTCCAGTCATAAACTGAGTAATCTTCCCCCATTCGCAGTACTGTTGCATATTCTTTAATAATATCAGTGTACGTTACAGGGTCAATTACGGTTGTACACCTTTTTACTTTTTTCTCTATTTGGCCAAACACTCGATCAGGGGGAAGAAAGGAGTGACCGACAATAGGAAACACAAGTTCTAGCCGTTTAATGTGAGGTGGAGAACAGCACTGAAGCCAAAATTGGGCCATTCCAACCATCGTGCTATTCTTATTCTGTCCTCCACACCCATCCGCTACTAAACGTACTTGCTCTATGTCCTCCTCAAAAGTGAAATTTTGTAGAGTATAAAAAACACCAGAAACTATTTCATTCGAACTTCTTTGGCGATCAATTTCCGTCCATATAAATGATTTCACATTTTCTGGAGTAAGTCTTGACTTTGAGTGCCCTGCTACCACCGTGAAATTGTATAGGTTTATCTGCATGCTGAAATAACATGCCTGATCGGGAATTTTTGGCAACGGTAGATTTTTTTGGCAATCAAAAGAAAATATGGCGGTTTTGTTGTCACATTCTCTTAATAAATCATAAAAAGCCTTACTTCGCAGTTTATGTACACGTTGTGCCGTCAGTAAGTTAATCTTTTCTTTAGGGTCGGTACATTTTTTCATTTTTTCTGAAAACTGAAGACATTGTGAACATACATCTACCTTTGGAGAACCAAACCCAATGTTGTATTGTCGTACAAAAATATTCCTAAAATAACATTGTTTCACTTTAAGTTGTTCCTCTACACCAGAATTGTATATCTTCTATAATTTAACTATGTTAAGTTCGCAAGGTAAGTATAGTCTTACGACTGTTTTGTTCCTTGCGTAATGTGTTTCACAGCAAGTTAACGATTCAATAAAATTTTTTATAGCCTGTCGTTTATGGACGGTTTTTTGTGAAACTCTATCCCCTCCTCTGTGTTCTGCTGGTAATACTCCAGTTTTGAAAAAATCCTTGATTATTCTTTGAACTCGATTTTTCCCCACTCCCAGTATTGTTAAAAATGCATTTTTACACACAGGAATTGTTCCCTTCGATGTTCTAACAAAGTGCTTCACGCTGACTGCCTTTGGTTTGTTTTTCACATTGTCTTTAATTTTCGTACCTACTCTTTTTGGTTTATTAGCTACACAGTGTTTTAGCACAAACATATCTTGATAAATTTTGGATTTACTCTTATAAAATGACTCATTAAATTTTCTTACATCGGTCATAGTCAACAAAGAGCAACACAGAGTTTTTGTTTTGTGACCACATTTGGGATATTCAGGCAGGTATTTTCGAGAATACCTAGAAAGAAATTCAGCGTGTTAAACTTCTAAATCTTTTAATTTTTTTTAAAATAACCTAACCTTTGAGCCTTCGCTTTTGCTCTTTTCCATTCTTGTTCATTCGCAACTTTTGTTCTGCCTTTTCCACGAGGACATGGCTCAATCTTAATGTTATCCATTTTCTGACGAGTCATGGTCACTGTTTTAATATTAATATTCACAAATAACTAAAGTAAAAATTAACTTATTTTACCACGTGCTGTCTATAATCTCACAAACTGTACAATGTCAGTATCGCAAAATCACGTGACACAAAAGTCGTCATCTGACTGGTCCGGAACCAAATGTCTGATTTTGCTTCTAACTTGTGTGATAAAATGTCTGCTTTTGCATCTAAGGTTAACAATTGAAAGCCAATAGCAGCTTCAAATGTCTGGTTACGGTTTTGAGGAACAGAAATTCGTATTCCTCGTGACTTTTACAATAGGAATACATGTCAAACTCATTTTCTTCAAAAATGTCAGATGTCTGCTTTTGCATCTAAACGCTTCAATTAATTAATTAATATTAATACATTCATATAATACACATAATGACATAATTATTATAAATAACTTAAATAAGAAACATTAGTCGCAATTCCTATTGAAACAATAAATTACTAAATATTTCTCTATATTGTCAACTGTTAGAGATTGTCTGCGGTCATTTAAAATATATTTATAAGCCGAAAATACTCTTTCGACGTCGCAAGACGTTATAGGAGCAAACTTAAATTTGCTGATAAAATTTGGTTCCAAATCTAACTCAATTGAAAAGTTACCATTTAAAACTTTATTAACTTCGTTTAATTTTTTAAAGCCTAAATTTTTTTCTATAACTGAAGAAAACTTATTTTTAATATCAACTGAACCCTCTATTTTACAAATTTTATCTCTTGTTTAATTCACAATAGAAACAGATTCATGCAATGGGAGGCCTTTTGTTTCTAAATTTGTTATTGCATCTGCAATACAAACAAAATTGCTTTGAATATATGCCAATTGATTTTTTAATAATGGATTGCTAAAAAGGTTTACACATTTTTCAATAGCCACTGAACTGTCAGAACTAAAATCAGAAATTACCTCTTTTAGTCCACTATAATTTGTTGAAATAAAATCTACAGCTTTTAACCAAGTACCCCACCTAGTTAGCACAGGCTCTGGGGGCAGTGGAATTCCGGGCAATTTTTCTCTGTATACTTGAACACGTAAGGGAGCTTTAATAAATACTTTTTTAATGTTTGTTACTAAACTATTTACAAGCGAAAACTCTAATCTGACAGCTTCGGCAACTCTGTTCAAACCATGTGCTAAACAGGTACAGTGAATTAATTTAGGATAAAATATTTTAAGATTTTTTTGCTGTTTTTAACATATATGGGGCAGCGTCAGTCACCATTAATAAGACGATGTCTGTTGGTATTTTCTCAGGTAAATAAAAACTGCTTAAGCAGTCATTGATAAACCGAGTAACTGTCAAATTGTTTGTTTTGTCCAGTTCTTTTACATTAGTCAAATAACCATTACCTGGTTTATTCTGTTCCAAGCTACCCATAACAAAATTTGCAATATACCGTCCTTTGACATCAGTGGTTTCATCAACTGAAAACCAAATCGGTTTACTACCAATTCGCTCCTTAATAGTCGCCATTACAGATTCATAATTTGAGTCAACAAATTTCTTACGCAACGTTGAAGAGCTAGCAATTTTGAAATCTGGAGTATAAGTGTTGAAAAATTTATGAAATAAAGTGTGATCGATTTTTTGTAGAGGAATATTCAAACTCAGGAAGAGGTTACTCAAATCCTTGGAGAAATTTTCCTGCGGGGAGTTTTTTACTTGGTGATTCTGATTATTGGTAAGCAACTGTTGAACCATTGCGGGTAGGGTTTCCTTCTTTTCTTTGTGAATTTTAGTTCCCAAATGTTGATCCACTTGAAACTTTTTAACGCAACTAATCTGCAAAAAATATACAAAATTTGCATAAATATTATATACTTTTTGAAAAAAATGTAGATACGTATTTGAGAGCGATTTATACCGTCGTATAATAAACAGTAAAAGATAACAGTAAACTTACCCTCTTTTCGCACACGGTGCAAAAAATATGACACGAGTCAATTATTTGCAAATCCTTTTTGTCGGCAATCCATCTCTTTAGTAGAACACTTTTATCTGTTACGTGCTTAGGCATTTTAGAAAACTAGACAAACTAATGCTTTTGAATTTCTGGCAAGAACTGAAATAATTATCTGTTTACGAGTTGAACAAAAATAAACGGGGCGGATTAAAATTCATCCCTTCTAATATTTAGCAACCAATGGCAAAATTCCAAATACCCCTCCATAATGATATCATCGATATAAATTTTAACTTGCCTTTTTTAATAACGATAAATACACTTGTTGATACTTTTTTAAATTGGAATGTTAAAAGTGTTTGCGAAAAAGATCTAATCAATAGAATTTATAACAAGTAAATATTTACATTCACCGATTTTATCCAAGAATTAGATTATTTTTCCGAGAAATAACATGTATTTAATGCGAGGTATAAATATATATTTGAAAGTAGGTATACGTAGAACGTTATATGGAGCTTTGCGTTGAAGAAATTTTAAATTACTCTAACAATATGTTCTTTGATGAAAAAATAGAAGCTTGAATTATATAGTATTCCAACTGTGGCACCGGTTTATACATTTTTCTATGTCAATAAAGGTTTCTTATCTTACACTTTTCGGTCGTTGAAGTACAATAATCCAAACAGAATGTATACAATAAATTTAGAATGGATTTTATATAATACTTGCTTAATTGATACCGTAGCTTTTCTAAGTAACGTCCTTCCACCACTTTTGTCATTCAAATATCGTTTCCATTAGAACCCCTCAAATATGCAACAATTTATTTTGCATATGCATTTATAAAAAATTGATAAAATATGCATCTATGCACTTAATATGCATTTTGCATATAATCCAACCTTTACTGATAACCAATTTGTGTGCCACCATAAGATGATATTAATTTGTTTGGTAAAACTCCTTTTGTTAAAAGATGTAATACCAATCATTAGGATGTGTCAGCTGTTGTATTTCAGCCACACGGTTAGTTCATTAATTCAATGTGTAATTCATTGAATGTTTTATATAAAGGTTTTACTTTTACTTTTCGTACTCTTAAATTTTCTTTTCCCGCTTGTGTCATTTTACTTAAATTTAAACTCTTTAAATGATTTTCTAGTATTGTTAGTTGTGCCTTTAATGAACCCTTTTTACGTCGTAACGTTTTCAATTCAGTGTTGTCCGTCATGTTAGGACAGTAGGAAAATATGGTATTGTCGGATGAGATATAGATATAGTTGTCAATGGAGTGAGACGAATTCTCAGCTAGTCGGCGTCTGCCTGCTTCTTCGCGTTGTCTGGGTAGGTTATGTTTGAATTATGTTCATTGTTCTTCGTAATCCGGCTCGAAGGACCAAAATGTTGTTTGTTTTGTGTTGTCGCTCTGTATGGGCTCAACCCTTGTTTTTTGCTTTGTTTTGTTTTATTTATGTTTAGAAAAACTAAAAACTACTTATACTTAATACTTTATTTGACACTTGCTACATATCGATCTGTACTCGTTCGTACGTGCCTTACTTGCTACTCCTTCCTTGTCATGCACGACCTCTTGGTCGTCGCATTGTTGGCGCTAACAGCTTGTTTAATTAACCTATCGTTAACATTAAAAAAGAATTTTTCTCTTAGAACTAAATTCACATGTTTTATACAGTGTGGAAATAAAGTAGCGGATAGAGCTATTAACTTCGTTAATATTAATTTTTTGAAAAAATCTCGAAGGGGTATAGCGATATTAACTAAAGGAAATATTTTTATCGCATTTTTAGTTTCTTACTTCATTTGTTTTTCATGTTATGACGTCACCGACTTTCAATTCTCTACCCAACGGTATAAAATTTTTATAATGTTATATTTGAAAAAAATTGAGAAAAGGAGTCTTGAAGTTCAAATATTAAAAATTCATTAAGTGCATTTAGTCACATAAATTTGATGGAAAAGTTGACGGCAAATTGGTTTTTATTATAAAAATGGCTTCTATTGTATAAAATATAAAAATATTGAAAAATCGAATATTAAATTTATTATCTTCTCCATTCAAAGTTAATATTCACATTAAAACTAAATTCATTAATCAGGAAACAAATTAACGATAACATCACACAAATATAAGCACAGAAATAAAACTTTTTAACCTTTCACTGGTCGCGTGAACTTTTTGTACGTCAGTGGTCGGTCGCACACGGTCTCAGAGACCAGTTTACAAATTACAAAAACTAACTAAAATTTACAAATAATTCCGGTAGGAATTCAAATTTAGATACATAAATAACAGATGCCAACTAATATATTTATTAAAGGTAACATTCAGTTTTCAATGTACAGAAACAAAATAACAAAATTTTGACTCGCTATATCTTATAGTATGTATAAACAAAAAAAATGTAATGAAACCTTAACTAATTGCTGATTTGTTTTCTAAAGACATAAGGCAATTTATTTTTTTAGGCAAAGGTCGTCGGTTTCATCCAACTAAACACCATGCAGAGTACAAAGAAGTATAAAAATATTAGCAACTATTTCCATAACACTCAGAACAGACGCCAAGTATATGCTCAAGACACATAAATTTTCCGCACTGTTTGCAAGAGTATCTGGTTTTTATATTTTTTTTCCATCCACAATAACTACATCTTCCCACTGTACCTGGAGGTGGCAAATTTTGTTGTTCTTCGACGTCTAAATGGCATATTTCTCGAAGTCTTAATTTTATTGTCTTTGGCAGACTAGTGAGCATAGCACGATTTTTTTGGTGGGAATAGAGTAATGAAGATGACAGTGCGACTAGAAATTCTCTTCTCGTGCGTGTTGAGTTTGAATTGTTTGTACTAGAAATTACGAATGTATTAATTCCTGCAATATTTAACATACTGTAAAAGATGACCATTGGCCACCTTCTTGTCCCACGCGCAACATTATATTGAGCACATAATTTGTCCACTATATCAACTCCCCCTTTTGTTTCATTATATGTGTGAATTATTTCAGGTTTCCCTGTTACTCGATTTATATCGTCTCCTTTATGCATTGTAGAAAACAACAAAACATTTTTGTTTTTCTTTGGAATGTACGATACTAATGTACCGCCACACTCAAATCCAAACATGCTTGACTCTATTGGACGCCCATTCTGATGTGTAAACAAATCTGGAATCTCCCTTTTTCTCATGGTTCCTATAAAAGTGAGTCCATTATCTTTAAGACTAAGTGCGAGAGGAACACTAGAAAACCAGTTGTCAGTGGTTACGTTCCTATTTGTTCTAAAAATGTGTTGACAAAGCCTTTCAACTACTGTCTTTGCACTTGTATCCATTTTATATGGACCATCTGGTTGCTGCCCCACATAAACCTCCATATGACTTGTATAGAACATTTTCGCATCCGCTATTGCAAATATTTTTACTCCGTATTTATTCGGTTTGCTTGGTATATATTGTCTAAAGCCACATTTCCCTCTAAAAGCTTCCAATTTTTCATCAACTGTAACGTAATCAGAATGGCTATAACATTTTTTTAAGTTTTCATGGAAGTGATCGAACAAATCTCTTATGGGAGCTAGTTTATCTTGTGTGACCCTTTCTTGACGAGTACTAATATCATCAAACCGAATAAAACGAAGTAGTGCCCGAAACCTTCTCAGACTCATTGTGAGACGAAATGTTTCTATACCAGTTCCGTCCGTCTTTCACAGATCTTCAGTATTTAAATGATTAGCTTTTCTTACTCCTGCTAGGTATAAGAGGCCTATCAATGCATTTATTTCATCAATATTTGTCGGACGCAAATCTCTGCTACGACTGTAATTATTATTTTCATTCTGTATCTTAATATTGGTAAAATTCACAATTTTACTGAGAATTTCCCTATCAAAAAAGCATTCCCAAATTTCAGTAAGAGTTTTTCCTTTGACGTAGTCTTTAGCTCCAAGCAAATGAATAGTTAAATTTTCTTTTCTTGTCCTGACATTTTTTGGTGGACAGTGTTTACTCCATTTCGTTCTCTTATCTCGTCCTACAAAATATGGTCCTGTTACATCCATTTCCTTAGCCTTGTCTTCATTAAACTCTTGTTCTGTATCGCTATCGTCAGGTCTTTCTTCGATATTGTCCTCTTCTCCTGTTTCTTCTTCGTCATCGTATTCTTCTCCACTGCTCACCTCTTCAAATAGTCTCAATAACCTTGCTTGTTCTTTCTCATAGTCCATGTCTATATATAAATTAATTAAAGCAATGATACAATAACAATAGATACACACTTACCCGAAAATACTATTTTCACACTAAGCAACTTAAAACAACTGCCTTACAGATTTTATTACATCAGTGGTCGCACCCGGTCTGACACACCGTATTGACGGTTATAACAGTTATTTTAACACTGCGCATAATAAAAGCTGTTGCAACGTATAAATTTAAATCTCTGGAAAAGGTACACAAACGGAAATTGACGAGATTATCCGATCATTTGAAATATCACACAGGAAGTATTGCACCTGTCTCCTACACCGTGCGCGACCACTGAAAGGTTAAATTACATTTCCATTAAGTGTTCAAAATGACGACCCTGTACCATCCGACAATACTCAAGACGATTATAAAACTCATTTCTCACTTTCTGAATAGTTTGAGCTGATATTAATCCAATTTCGTGTCGAATTCTGTGCTAAAATTAAGTTATTCTAATTTAGAAAAGAGAAGTATCACTTACTTTAATGTGTTACTGACAAATTATTATATTCTGACAGCTGCAACTAATGTTTGATGTTTTAGGTATCGGTAACTAAATTTATTTTGCCATTATAATGAACTTTTAATATTTGAACTTCAAGACTCCTTTTCTCAATTTTTTTTAAATATAACATTATAAAAATTTTATACCGTTGGATAGAGAATTGAAAGTACTATCGAAATCAATTAAAAAATTATAGGTTGTCATTTAAAAAAAAGTCGGTGACGTCATAACATGAAAAACAAATGAAGTAGGAAACTGAAAATGCGATGAAAATATTCCCTTCAGTTAAAATCGCTATACCCCTTCGAGATTTTTTTCAAAAAATGAATATTAACGAAGTTAATGCCTCTATCCGTTACTTTATTTCCGCACTGTATAAGAAAACAAAGAAATTAAAAACTTTTCCAAAAATATTTCATGCGTATCATGCTTTTTGCATAAAGGTCACCGACTTATTTGTAAAAAGCATGTTTCAAATTATTAATATAAACATTTTTTAAATCGTTTTTTAAAATAAGTGTTGTCAGTCGCTGCATAGTAGCATTCATTGATTTAGAAAATAAAATCTAAAATAACGATTTGGATTTAATTTTTTTTTTATATTCTAATTTATTAATAAATGTATGCTCGGGAGAGAAACCTGAAGATATCAGCTGTTGTTTACAGTCAGCACAAGATGCTGTTGTTTTTAAAATTGACTTAACAAGGCTTCCTGCAATATATTGTGCTGAGTAACAATATTGATGTTTGGCACTGTATATTTTTGAACAAGTTGGAAGGATTATTTAATTTTACTAATTTTTCTTTGTGACTGTTAAAGTAAAATATTTAAACTAAAAAAGAACAGTTGTGTATACTTAAAATGTTATTTATTACAATAAAGATGTGTGCAGTCAATTATGAAAACAGTACTTGAAGGAGTTGTAGTGGACCAGGTTCTTGGTGGCAGTAATTTTCATTGGTATCTGAAAATGGAGATTTAAATATTATAATTTATGTAAAAATGTAGTTTGAAATCTTGTAAAACTTGTCTAATTAACAATAATGTAAAGTAAAATAATTTAATGTTGATTGTTGAAGTATGAAGGAAACAACTTGGTAAATAATTTCGCGGGTAAAGTTTGAATAAGCGGATCTGTCAAAATTGACATTTACAGAAAATTTTGATTAGTAATATTTTTTGAAGTACAAAGTCTTAGTAATTCATTATTATAAATTAATAGAGATTTAATAGAGAAGGTTTACTAAAGTTTGAAAAGCACTGAAACGTATTAATAAAGTTTTATAGTACCATTTTGAACAAGAATTGTGAGAAAAGGAATTTAATTGGATGAAATTAGAAAACGGAAATATTGTCTTGGTGACGATAAACAAACAACGGAATTGAAAATTATTTTTCAAAAAAGGCGCGTGTACTTTTCGGAAAATCACGATTTTATTCCGAAAAGTATATCTTAAATTCACTAAAACCGCGAAAGTTGGTGCTAAAAGTGTTCTTTTCAGCATAGAAAATATTTATTTGACGGTAGAATCAAAATATATTATAAAGGAGCATAAAATCATTCAATAATTTCATTGTAATTTAATTAATTGGTATCCTGTATGAATAAAGAAGATATTATATAAGGAAAATAAATATTAAAAGATTACTTACCAAATATTAACCAAGTCCGAGCGGAATATTGAATCCATCAGTTGCACGTGAGTTCAAAGAGGGATTCCAGGGGGAGTCCAGTTTATTGTATAAAAACGAGAAGTTCCAACTAGTTAGAATCCCTGATGTCGTTCCAGTAAATGTTAAATTAAATTAGAGGATCCGGTAACCCATATATATTTCCGAAGAGGTCTAGTTCAGTGTTCAGTCGAGATAGAAGTACAGCTGCATTTAAATCCAGAAGATATCCCGCAGTTTTCGAGGACATAACAAGATACATCCTGTAAGATATAACCGAAGCAGTTCCAGATCCTGGAGGAGAACGAGGATACACCAAAAAGTCGTCCTAGGAGAGTTTCCAGAGAGTTACCAGTTGCACAGAACAAGTCCAGGAAGATCCTGTGAGAAAAAAAGGAAAACATAATTTAAACAAACCAGAGATACAAGATAAATATTAACAAGAGGTTGTATAATTTTTAAATAAGGAAAAATTTGAATTTATTTAATTGTATATCGAGTAAAAGTCATAAATATTATTTAGAATTGATTACTAGTATAAAACAAGTATAGAAATACGTTTTGTTAAAAGATTAAATCTCTATTTTCATAAAAAGTTACAGAATATGCACATATATAAATGAATTGACATGACCTTGGTACTGAAACATACCTTCAACTTGTTTAATATTTTATAGACGAAGGTTATTTATATTTAATAAAATTGCATCGTTTTAATGCATGCTAAATTGAAAAAGATAATTAAATAGAATTTTGTACATACCTTTTGAATAAATAACATTTGCTGACATCCTTCATATAACAATAAACGTACAGGTGCGATTAGACAGGTTAACAATCTATGTACATGTCATATAACTATTTTGGATGTATATTTTCGAATCAAGATTTTTATATTTGTTGTCATTAAACTAGTATTGTGGCGAAATTCTTCTTTTTATTTGGTAAAATAGTAACATTGTATTAGACATTTTCATTACGGACATAGAAGCTGATAAGTCAATGACCTACAAGTAAACAAAAATAAAATAGCATTATAAAGTTTATAGTGAGAGGAAAAGTATACATACCGTACTATTGTTATCCTATAAGAGGGATAATTTATTAGCAGCAATATTATCTTCATTATAAGAATAAGTATAACAAGATTGTTAGAAACATTTAAATTGTTATTTTTATGTAGCAGTGTATAACGGCAATTACCTAAGCGACATCTTTATAAAAGTAAATGAAATGCTAGTACTGCGCGGTTAAAAATAAAAACTAGTTACATTTATAGGAAAGTCATACCATAAAGAAGTGATGAATCGTAATTAATATTTGAAAGAGTTAGGAGATAAATATTTATTTCTAAATGCATTAAATAATATTATTATTATAAAAAAAAAAGAATTAATTAAATTGATTAAGAATAAAACTGAGTAGTGTTTGGGCATAGATAAAAGAAATAAAGAAACCTATTATAGCATATGAGTACATTAATTTTGGTGCAAAAATTTTAAAATATTATATACTGAGTGGTACATTATCATTATCATAGATTATAACCTGAGATTAATTGAGTATATTTGAATGACTAGGTAAGAGAGGAGATATTATTAGCAACACACATAACAAGATTTGTATAATTTTGGGTTTATTATTTATTAGAAGTGTTGCAAGTATATTATCCCCTCCACTAGTGCATTTTATGGCGTGCCCAACGTGGAGCAATTAAAATAAGACTCGCAAATAGTATTTTGATTATTTTATTAATTTTGATTAGGTGTTTGTAATTTATATTACCCTCCTTAGCTCATTTTATGACGTATCTAACGTGAAGAAATTAAAATAAGACTCGTAACAACATATTTCAAATATTTTATTAATCATAGTAATAGCGGTAACATTAGTATACATTTTACAAAGGTAATTAATTCAGCTTAAAACATATTGAGGTATAAGATATTGTGTACTTTAATTATTCAAAATGAATACCAGATCTAAGAGTAACTTTGGATTAAATAGATCTGAATCATCTAGTGACAGTGAAGAGGAAGTAGGTCAGGATGTGAATGTACCAGAGGGAGGAGAACTTACATTACAAGTTCAGGAAGGTATTGAACAGACAGGAGAAACACAGGATAGAGGTGATAAGGTAGAAATACAAGAAGAGACGTCTAAAAAAGAAATGTCAACGACAACAGTAGTAGATTTGGGATTGATTGTACAAATGTTAAATCAAATGAACGAAGATAATAAGAAAAATAGGGAAGAAGATATTAAGAGAAGCGAGAGAATTAGAGAGGAGGATATTAAGAAAAGCGAGAAAATTAGAGAGGAGGATATTAAGAAAAGCGAGAAAATTAGAGAGGAGGATATTAAGAGAAGTGAGAAAATTAGAGAAGAGGATAAAAAAGAATTAAGAGAAAAATTGGATAAGTTGGAGAAGGCGAGCGTTGATATTAGAGAAGAGAATAGAAGAAATCTTGAAGAATTAAAGAAAACTTTACTGAGAGATACAGAAGAAAAGGTTAAAGAAATTACTATTGAAATGAATAGCAGGGAAGTTAAAATGCGCAAAGAAATGGATGACAAACTGAAGATTAAGGATACTGAAGTTAAAAATATTATTACAAATAAAGTACAAGAGGTTGAAGGTAAAGTTAAGGTAGTACAAGAAGACGTAAAACAATTAGAAAAGAAAAATAGTGAGATACATAAGGAGTTAGCTAAACGCATACGAGAGGAAGTTGATCAGGTTAGCAAAGATGTTACGGATAAGACAGAAAAATTGGCGGAGAATTTAAATAAGAAGATAGAAAATACTGAGGATAAGTGTTTGAAAGATATTAGAGTATTAACAATGTCTACGAGTGTTCAGAAATCTGGAATAGAAGAGGTTTTAAAAGAGTGCGAGGTTCAGAAATTAGAGTTGAAAGAACTTTTGTTGAAATCTAAAAATATTAAAACACCACAAGCTACTTGTACACCGTCTTATCATATATTGAATAACGGTATAAGAATTGAAAATATTACTCATTTTAGCGGAGATAAAATGACGACACATCCCATGGCATATTTAACTAACATCTTAAGATACATAGAAGAGATACAGGATTTTAGGAGCCAAATGAATATTATTTGAGCGACTTTAAATAATGGTGCAGCGGATTGGTTTCAAAGGGTTGAAGACAGTTGCGGGGATTTAAGTAAGTTTGTGGAATTATTTAAAAACAATTACTGGAGTGAGACGCAGCAAAGCAGAGCACATCAGAGGCTGTTAACAGGGAGATATCAGCCAGGTAAATCTTCGAGGGAGGCTTATGCACAAAGAATGTTTAATTATTGTAGATACATCTCACATTTAGACGAACAGACCATATCTCAACATTTGTTGCAACATTTTATTCCTGTTGATACACATGCAATTATTTGTCAAAATGTAACAGATATGAATGGGTTGATCAACATACTTAGACGATTAGATGATTATTCAGACGGCGTGAAATATAGGGAATTTCGACAAGTGAATGGAAGAAACGAATCTCAGAATAACCAGCAACGCTCGTCAAATATCAATGGTGCGAATAATCAATATGCACGTAACAATACATCTTTTCAACAACATGCATATCCGAGGAATAATCAACCTGGTAACAGTCAAAATAACAATTTTGGGCCAAGACAACCTTACCAGTTTAATAGTCAACAGAATAATAATTATAATAGGAACTATAATACACAAGGGAATGGTAATAACAATTGGAATAATAATCGTGGTATCATAAATGGAGGTAATGGAAGACCAAACGCAAATAGGAATAATCCATTTATAAATCAATCTGCGAGACAAGTACCTCAGCATAATAATTACCAAGATCAAAACAATAGGTATTATGGAAACTCGAGACAGGTAAATAATATACAGACTCAAGATTGGAGAAAATCAGATAGTAGGATTACTGGAAGACAGGATCCAGATGAAATAGAAGTTGGTCTAATAGAGAAAAAAAAAAAACGCCAATTTTGGAAATGAAATTAAATCATCCGAATATAGGTAAGACACAGTATTAGGAAGACTGTACTGTGAAAGTGATTAACGCCACTTCCTAAATCTGAGTTATATTAAATCTTCCGAAATAATAGGTAAGACACAGTATTAGGAAGACTGTACTGTGAAAGTGATTAACGCCACTTCCTAAATCTGAGTTATATTAAATCTTCCGAAATAATAGGTAAGACACAATATTGGAAGTTTGTATTGTGTAAGTGAGTAACGACACTTCCTAAATCTGAGTTAAGACAAATCATCCACAACAATATAATAAGACAAATCATCCACAACAATATAATAAGACAAATCATCCACAATGATATAATACGACAAATAATCAACGACAATTTAATATGACAAATAATCCACATTATTTGCATAAGTAAGAACAATATTGGAAGTTTAAACTGTAAAAGGAGAAATGACATTATTTCTCTGAATCATACTAATTCATACCTAGGAAATTTTAGTCAGGACAGAAGATAAGAAAGGAGATCGTCTTCTGAAGGTACTTACAACACCTGCTTATCCAAGTAACTTGTAGATCTCAAAATTTCAAAAGTTTTTGACTAATAGAGACCTGGAGTTTATTAGAAAATAAATAATTATATAGTAATGAAGTTAAGGAGGACATAAATACCTTATAATAAGATAGGGGCATGACAAGATACAGATAACAAATTGATAAGAAAGGGGCATATTGGATTTCGCTTTCTTTAAAATGAATAAAAGACATAATGATGAAACAGATATACATGTATACAGACAAGTTCATGTTTTTCGAAAAATAATTTGAATTTATAGAGAGATTTTCAGATAAAGAAGGTACATAAAGTATTCCGGTATTATATTAGATTAGTTTAGTTATAGGTCTGTTACAATTATTAGTTATTAAAAAAAAAAAAATGATGATTAATTAAAGAAAAAAATAAGTTATATCCTCATTCCCATATTGTATATAAATTTGTAAATAACCATAAGAGAAGGTAATATAAGTAATCTTACTAGTAAATAGATTTGCCTGAGTATTTAAATGGAATGAAATGGATAAAGAAGTTGTATAGAGGATAAATAACCTTGAGCCTTATAAAATTAAAAAGAATGTTTCAGAATAAGTAAAGCACTGAAGAAAGTTAGAAAATATTTATCAAGATGTAACAAACATGTTAGGTGATGAAGAAATGGAAAAGAAAGAAGTTAAGAAGAGCCTCTTAAAAATAAAATATGTTAGATGAAAGTAAATGCTTACAATAAATAGTAAATATTAAAAGTACCATAAGAATATGGAATTATTATAGAGTGTATATGTATAAAAGGGTGAAAAATACCCAAAATGATATATAATATAGGACCAAAAGTGTCTTAAAAAAGAATTATATAGGTAACGTAAGCCTTTAAAAACGATAAGTAAAAAAAATATGGACTTTCCATAAATGAAAGTATAGGGGATGACGAAAATGTCAATTATAGGTAAAAAGGGAATTTGTTCAAATGAGAACAGTATATAATGAAAATAATATATAATTAGTAAGCATAGTGAATCATTCTCAAAGAGGCAAATAAGTAACTGAGGCATAGACAGATAAAAAGAATATGTTATTCACCTATTTATGTAAAAGTTAGTACAGATAATATTTTTATAAGGAGTTTGAGTTAGGAAAACACAGAAAAACATATATACAATTAATGTTAAAAAGTTTGATGGCAATTAATAAAAATATAGAAATTTTAATAAGGTATTGGAACATTAAGAAAGATTATAATACATAGTACGATAAATAATGGAACAAAAATTTCTTATACAGGTCATAGACATCCATTTAGATAAATAAATTTATACTTTTATAATTAAAATGAAAATATAGAAAAGCCTTATATTACTTTTAGACTTATAAGAAAGTTGAGTTTTATAGTTATGAGTGTCACAAATAATTTTGAATTTAAATACTGTTATGTACAGATAGTTATAAATAAATGTTATATGATATTACCAAATAATAGAAGATTCATTTGAAATTTGTTAAAGGATTTAGTAGATTAAAATAATTGTTTTGAGCACATTGATAAACATGTGAATTATCAGATTTTGTTTAATAAATATAAATTTTGATTCGAGTTGAAAATTTACATTTTTTAAAAGGGGCATATGTGCTGAGTAACAATATTGATGTTTGGCACTGTATATTTTTGAACAAGTTGGAAGGATTATTTAATTTTACTAATTTTTCTTTGTGACTGTTAAAGTAAAATATTTAAACTAAAAAAGAACAGTTGTGTATACTTAAAATGTTATTTATTACAATAAAGATGTGTGCAGTCAATTATGAAAACAGTACTTGAAGGAGTTGTAGTGGACCAGGTTCTTGGTGGCAGTAATTTTCATTGGTATCTGAAAATGGAGATTTAAATATTATAATTTATGTAAAAATGTAGTTTGAAATCTTGTAAAACTTGTCTAATTAACAATAATGTAAAGTAAAATAATTTAATGTTGATTGTTGAAGTATGAAGGAAACAACTTGGTAAATAATTTCGCGGGTAAAGTTTGAATAAGCGGATCTGTCAAAATTGACATTTACAGAAAATTTTGATTAGTAATATTTTTTGAAGTACAAAGTCTTAGTAATTCATTATTATAAATTAATAGAGATTTAATAGAGAAGGTTTACTAAAGTTTGAAAAGCACTGAAACGTATTAATAAAGTTTTATAGTACCATTTTGAACAAGAATTGTGAGAAAAGGAATTTAATTGGATGAAATTAGAAAACGGAAATATTGTCTTGGTGACGATAAACAAACAACGGAATTGAAAATTATTTTTCAAAAAAGGCGCGTGTACTTTTCGGAAAATCACGATTTTATTCCGAAAAGTATATCTTAAATTCACTAAAACCGCGAAAGTTGGTGCTAAAAGTGTTCTTTTCAGCATAGAAAATATTTATTTGACGGTAGAATCAAAATATATTATAAAGGAGCATAAAATCATTCAATAATTTCATTGTAATTTAATTAATTGGTATCCTGTATGAATAAAGAAGATATTATATAAGGAAAATAAATATTAAAAGATTACTTACCAAATATTAACCAAGTCCGAGCGGAATATTGAATCCATCAGTTGCACGTGAGTTCAAAGAGGGATTCCAGGGGGAGTCCAGTTTATTGTATAAAAACGAGAAGTTCCAACTAGTTAGAATCCCTGATGTCGTTCCAGTAAATGTTAAATTAAATTAGAGGATCCGGTAACCCATATATATTTCCGAAGAGGTCTAGTTCAGTGTTCAGTCGAGATAGAAGTACAGCTGCATTTAAATCCAGAAGATATCCCGCAGTTTTCGAGGACATAACAAGATACATCCTGTAAGATATAACCGAAGCAGTTCCAGATCCTGGAGGAGAACGAGGATACACCAAAAAGTCGTCCTAGGAGAGTTTCCAGAGAGTTACCAGTTGCACAGAACAAGTCCAGGAAGATCCTGTGAGAAAAAAAGGAAAACATAATTTAAACAAACCAGAGATACAAGATAAATATTAACAAGAGGTTGTATAATTTTTAAATAAGGAAAAATTTGAATTTATTTAATTGTATATCGAGTAAAAGTCATAAATATTATTTAGAATTGATTACTAGTATAAAACAAGTATAGAAATACGTTTTGTTAAAAGATTAAATCTCTATTTTCATAAAAAGTTACAGAATATGCACATATATAAATGAATTGACATGACCTTGGTACTGAAACATACCTTCAACTTGTTTAATATTTTATAGACGAAGGTTATTTATATTTAATAAAATTGCATCGTTTTAATGCATGCTAAATTGAAAAAGATAATTAAATAGAATTTTGTACATACCTTTTGAATAAATAACATTTGCTGACATCCTTCATATAACAATAAACGTACAGGTGCGATTAGACAGGTTAACAATCTATGTACATGTCATATAACTATTTTGGATGTATATTTTCGAATCAAGATTTTTATATTTGTTGTCATTAAACTAGTATTGTGGCGAAATTCTTCTTTTTATTTGGTAAAATAGTAACATTGTATTAGACATTTTCATTACGGACATAGAAGCTGATAAGTCAATGACCTACAAGTAAACAAAAATAAAATAGCATTATAAAGTTTATAGTGAGAGGAAAAGTATACATACCGTACTATTGTTATCCTATAAGAGGGATAATTTATTAGCAGCAATATTATCTTCATTATAAGAATAAGTATAACAAGATTGTTAGAAACATTTAAATTGTTATTTTTATGTAGCAGTGTATAACGGCAATTACCTAAGCGACATCTTTATAAAAGTAAATGAAATGCTAGTACTGCGCGGTTAAAAATAAAAACTAGTTACATTTATAGGAAAGTCATACCATAAAGAAGTGATGAATCGTAATTAATATTTGAAAGAGTTAGGAGATAAATATTTATTTCTAAATGCATTAAATAATATTATTATTATAAAAAAAAAAGAATTAATTAAATTGATTAAGAATAAAACTGAGTAGTGTTTGGGCATAGATAAAAGAAATAAAGAAACCTATTATAGCATATGAGTACATTAATTTTGGTGCAAAAATTTTAAAATATTATATACTGAGTGGTACATTATCATTATCATAGATTATAACCTGAGATTAATTGAGTATATTTGAATGACTAGGTAAGAGAGGAGATATTATTAGCAACACACATAACAAGATTTGTATAATTTTGGGTTTATTATTTATTAGAAGTGTTGCAAGTATATTATCCCCTCCACTAGTGCAATATGAATGAAGATTCACCTTGTACTGACTGTTGTGAGCAATAACTTCAGATCCTCCAACAGATTCTGCGCTGGAGGTTGAACACTATTAAATCTGAACCTCAACGAGTCCAACATATGATTGTCGCCAGCTTCACAATTAGCTCCTGCTGGTTGATGCGCTACAAAATTATTAACCATCAAGCTCTTATATGTGTGGACAAACTGTTGAGGAGTTGGATTCACGTTCTTGACGCCATGACTCCTGATGGATTTGAAGAAGTTTTCCTGGTTAAAATTCCGAAAGCACAGAAATTTAAAATCTCTTTGTAAAATTCCCCATAAATACAAAAAGCCTTTTAATGGTTCAGATCCATGTTGGAGACCCTACGTGGTCGGAGTCTGTGGTGATGGCGCCTCGTAGCCTCTTCCTGTCATCAGGCTTTAATTTGTAGCTGTTGACACTGTCAAACAGCTGATCGAAGAACAACAGGAAATCAGCTGTATCAGCTGCTGTGGCAGGTAAAATATTTACCCGTCCTGAAAAATAAATGTATGAATTTATTTAATATAAAATTATGTCATGAACTAACCATGCTTTTACAGTCCATTTCATTGTTGAAGAAACGCGATGAGAAAAAACCTGTGCTGCGTTCTTCACTTTAATTTTTTTATTTGCTCTGGGTATACTTGCTGGTTTGTCAGCTTGTAACACATTCGTGTTATGTCCTCTCCTACATCTAATTCTAATAGTTTGATTATGTCTTCCCAGCGAGCAGTTTTAACAACACCCTTCTTGGACATAAATTCGGTATTCACCACTAGCAAGTGATTCCTAATTTGTTTCAAAAGATGAGGTGGATCATACAATGGTACAATTTATGGCACAAACAAATATGTCTTTCTAAAATTAACGATAAATTGCATACCACAAATTTCCATATGTTTCTCGTTATTAAAGTTTGATAAATACAAGATGACACAGTGCAGCAGTTTTTTGAAAAAATTGCAACACCACCTCCTTTATAAATAGTTTTGCAAAAATAAGCACTAAGAGTAAATCCTTTCATAATATAGGATTTAAGAGATTCCTCCCTAACCCATACTTCCGACAAACAAATGAAATTCAGGTTTGCCAGTCGATCAAACAGACACTCAATACTCAAGAGCTTGTGTATAACACTTATTTTAAAGAATATATTTTAATCCAAATTTTAACTTTTAAACTAAAATTAAAGTGACGTTTAATTTTAGTAGCTAGAGCTCCGGTCTTCTCAGGGCGGTTTAGGTTAATCAGAAATTTTTGTTTAAAATAAGTTCCTAATAAACATTAATTAGATAAAAAAAATGCCATCGTAAATTTTAAATAATTAGTATATTCAAAATCAATGAAGTAGAGATATAAAAACAAATAAATATGTATTTTTATAATTAATAAAAGAAATAATACACATTTCAATGACAATTTTAATACCTTTATGTAAATACTGAGTAGCTATACATCTGTATATATATATACACACGGCTTATCAAACACTGCATAGACAACACGTACTTCATATACGATGGACAACGCTATCGACAAATACGAACGAATTCGTTATCGTACACAGATATTGAAAACAACTAAACTTTAACATAATTAAACAAAAGTGACACACATACTTTGGTGATACATATTGAATAACAATAAAATTAAAAAATGACACCAAAGGAAACAAGAAAAAGGGAAAAAACATGTATAGATATCATCGAATACGTTATTTTATAAAATTGCAATTTTAAATGTACAATAAAGGATGTTTTACGAAATTTTACTGGCATGGTTGTTTTATATCTCTACATTTTTGAGAAAGACATTAAATATGTCGAAACGTCAAATTTAGTTTTATTTATTTAATCAGTAAGTACCACAAACCCAAGAAATATTATTTTAATTTATATATATATATATACCGTACCGTCGGATATGATAGATAATGTGTTGGGTTTCTTTAATAACATAGATGAATACATACAGTTCACGTTGGAAGTTGAGGAGGATGCTAGGTTAAATTATTTGGACATTACAGTGATTAGAGAAAATGGGGGTAATCTGTTGACCGATTGGTATATAAAAGACATAAGCTCGGGTAGAGTCATAAATTATAATTCGCAACATAGTTTTAATTACAAACGCAACACCATTCTAGAGTTAAAAAATAGGGTGTGTAGATTGAGCCATCAGAGTTTTCATAGAAAGAATTATGATTTAATTAGGGATATTCTTGTGAAGAATGGTTATCCCAGGGGGTTCATAGACACTGTGTTATATGGCAATAATGGTGTCGTTCCAAGGAGCCGCACTATGGGCAATGAGGTTGGGGACATTGATAGTTCACAAGGGATACAAAAAATTAACAAGAATAAGAGATATTTTAGTTTACCATACATAAAAGATTTGACGCCTAGTTTGATAAGAATTCTTAAAAACAATGACACATGTCTAACAACTTACAATTCGAAGACCATAGCAAATCTTTTTACAAAATTGAAAGATCCAATCTCATTACAGTCTGCTTCTAATATCATATATAGAATAAGTTGCAAGCAATGCGAAGGAGTTTATGTGGGCCAAACGAAGCAATACTTATCTAGAAGAATACAAAATCATAAACAAGATTGCTTTGATAGAAATAGAAATAAAAGAGAACAAACAGCGTTATCAAGACATCATTTTGAGTTTGACCATGAGTTTGATTTTGACAGCCCGGAAATTTTAGATAAGGAAAATAATCTCACTAAGAGATTGTTTCTTGAGAAAATAAATATATATAAGTCCCAGTATACTATCAATGTCAAAGATGATTCAGCGTTACAAATATTGAATGTATATGCAGGGGTCATAAAGTAATAATAACAATTGTATTCTTCCATTCATTTGAATTTATAATAGTTGTTAATTGTTGTATAGATTTTATCTTTTGAGTATTGGGTATATACGTGTATTATATTGTTAGTGTAATGACCTCGGTTTGCTTTGTGTCTGCTTGTTCTTTTTGTGGGTGATGTTTTTGTTATTCGCAAGAAAATAATATAATTTTTAAAATAAGATACATACATACGTGCTAACCTATACATGATCACGGTCTCGTCTGTTGAGAACACATAAACGAGTATAACATAATGTCCGAGAATAAAGTATTAAATACCATATATAAATTACTATGTGAGTAGCGTAAACATCATTTACATTTCATATGTTTTTATCTCTACAATAAATTACTAAGGTAAATAAATAGCTGTTATATAATTTAATTTTACTGACTGTGTTATATGTGTTTTTAATCATGTTGTAGCTTTGATAAAGTGCATTGATTAAATGTACGAAACGTTAGCGTTGTAATTTGAGTTTGTTTTTCTTCTTACATCCTATTACCGACGGCTGGGTACAATTTGATATATATATATATATATAAATTTTTATTGACCTTTAATTCATATATGTAAATATATATTAATTTTATTGGACGATTTGTAGGTCGTTATACTAGTTTTAAATAATTTTAAAACTCGCTAATTTGCAGTGTTTGAAAATTACAATTTTCTAATTTTACCACTGACTATTAATTAATTAGGTAATTTTTTTTTTTAAAAAATTACCGACACGGCTGAGATGCGAACTCAGACATACCGATTACTAGCCGGTTGCTCTACCAACTGAGCTACCGTCGGTGTCTGAATTCGAATTTCTAAATCGTACTGATATATCGATACCCCAGTTCAACACTGTAACAACTCCAAAACGCTTGAACTGTTATAAGGCGGACTGAAGAATTTTCTCAAATTTGATAATCGTCTAAAATGTGGTCATGTTTCAATCTAGCTTTCTCAGAGTTTCTACAAGAGCTTCTCATAGAATTGTTATTTTATGCATTTTTTAAAAATCTTATTAATTTAATATTTTTCAAATTAGAATGAGTTGTTACGTTGTTGAACTAAATAATAACATAAGTTTTATAATTTTCACAGAAATGTACCAAAAGTACTTACAAATTTTGAAAGTATTTTTAGCAATTAACTAATTTTTCTGAAAATTTGTAAATGCAGAAATGCAAATTTTGCATTCAAAGTATTTATTGATTATTATGAAAAGATATAATAAAGAAAATACATAATTCTGTCAACAAAAAACAATTTAATTGATCTCTCATTTCAAAAAAATTACGTATCTATTTTTTATTTAATTGGAATCGCTACTACTTTCAGAGTTAACATTGGCATCTGCATTCAAGTTTTCATAAAATGGCCAGTAGACCGGTTTTATCGCATTTTCTTTGCAAAGTTCTAATAAATTCTTTTTCTTTGCTGGTGCAATTGGTGGCGGTCTTTTATAAGCGACTTGCAATCCTTTCGTTCTAGCAAATCGCAAGTTTGGCTGCACAATAATTTCTTGAAATTCGTTTTCTTCGTAAGAATATTTATAAAAAATTGAATTTGGATTATCCTTTGTTACTTTCAAAATCCTAATGTTGTTCCAATTTACTCTTTCTCTATTTTTGTTTAATGTGTAGTTTCTACCCATTTCAGCAGACAACTTCTTGAAGTCAAAAAAGTCGCTTGTATCCATTTCATGAACTTTATACGGAGTTCTATTTTTTTTTGCACTTCTTAAAATCATGGTCCATTGTGAGGGGACGTAAATGGGACCATTTTTTAACACGCGTTTTTTTTCTTTTTCAATGGTCGCATGCATTGAGTCTCCTTCATTTTGCGTGTGTCCAACGACTAAGAACTTGTGAGTGATAGATTTCAGATTTTCAAAATTTCGAATGCAATAAAGGTACATACTGCAAATAAACTTGTTCTTGTTTTGTCCAACGCAGTTGTCGGAATAGAAAATGATATTTTCGGTATTTATACTTTCATTAAAAAGAAAATTGTACACACAGCTACAAATTTCATTGGCGCCGCGTCTTGCGAGTCCTTCATGCCATGTATAACAATATCCTAATTTTTTTCCAATATCGAAGATTGTAAAATTATACGTTGCAAGTCGTCGTTTGTAGAAAAATGTGCTAACATCTCCAGAAGGACAAGGAAGAACTGCTTGCAGATCAAAACAATATACTCCTGTATTTTCGCTTTGAAGGTCTTTGGTTTTTTCCACCCGGCTTAGTTCTTTCTCCTTAATGTGGTTTTCATATTTTAGCTTGATATTTTGATTATCATCTTCAGTGCCATTTTTGTAACTCTCGCATAGTGCACACTGGTCTTTTTTAGGGATGTAAAAAGCGATATTTGTTTCTGTGTTTATGACTTTAGCGTACATTGAATATTTGCCAAAACTTTTGCCCTTTTGTTCACACTGCTCTATATAAAGTTTGTACATTAGTGTCATGTTAAGACTGCCATCCAAATATTCCTTGTTCGTTCTCGCACGGCAGTAATGTGAGCTTACTCTTGGAAAAGATGCTATGTGCTGTCTAATATCTTTCATAATCTCTTCATCCACTTTTCTCTGATTGTCATGTTTGCCTCTTTTATCAGTTTCTATAAATCCGTGTTGATCTTTCTTCTGCATTGTGGTAAATATTGTTCTATTATTAATTGATAAAGTGTTTTTGAAAAACATTTTGCAGACTTGAACTTGCTCTGATCCTTTCTTGAATGTGTATTTCGCATTTTGGGAGCGGCTGCTTCCCGGTTTAGGATTTCGATATGCGGGTGTAATGTTGGCACACATGCAACTGTTCAAAAAGTTTCTCTGGAGATTAATATCTCCAAGTTTCCAGTATGAATTATAAATTTGTTTTCTTTCCTCAATTGAAAATTTTGACGCACACTTAAGTCTACACGTTTCCAAACAAGGAGGTTTCATTCTTTTCGCCTCAATTTCTTTCCCTTTAGCCGAAATATACCTTTGTCCCAAATTTCTATTAATCTTCCGCGCATTTTTTGCCCAAGTTTCTGGAACTCTCTTTCTCTTTCGAGTAAGATTTTTAACGTTTTCACTTTCAACCGGCGTTGCTTCAGGTACTATTAGGTCTTCATTGTCTGTCGATTCATCACTACTTGCATCATTTTCTGGAACGTAATTTAAATCCGCCACCGAATCATCGCTATCAATGTTGAATCGGCTGTCCATCTCATTATGACCGCTAGTAACAATCTAAAATAATAAGAAAACATAAAAATTTATTTGTCACACAATACAAAATTGAGTAGCTTACTGTCTCGGCATCACTACTTATAATATTATCACATAAAATAACATTTTCTTGCTCATCTTGATTGTCAGTTTCGGAATTCGTTTGCTCCGTTGAATTTTCTGCAGATGGATTTTTTTCTAAGAAAGTATTGTTCATCTCCACATCATTGGTGTTTTGATTCTCCATACTATTATGAAACTAAACACAAGCAGAAACTATGTTAAACTTTTTAAATATTTTAAGGTTATGTCTAACCAATAATATTAATTATATTCGAAAATCGCACTTACTTTTTGTTCCTCATATTGACTGCAAGCTAGTCTTGCCATATACTGAGCCCTGGATTCAAAATTTCTTTTTGGTTCCATTTTAATTACACATTAACCACTTTGCACACTCTCAAACAACAAGTAATAAGTTGCAACCTGCAGTAGAAATCAAAAGATCTTGTAGTTCAATAGCGTAACAAGTGAGTTATTACGGTGTTGAATTTAAGAAATTTTGAATATCTCAACTGTTACAAATACATGTAACGCCACCTCTCCGCACTGAATCAAGCTAGAAGTTGTTACACTATTGCTCTGGAAAGAACATGAAATTCCGAATTAGCTGGTGGGTTTAACTCAAAAACAACTTTTTTTGAATTGTTACGTTATTGAATTGGGGTATCGATATGTATATCAAGTAACAGCCGTCGGTAATTTAAAAAAAAAAAATTACCTAATTAATTAATAGTCAGTGGTAAAATTAGAAAATTGTAATTTTCAAACACTGCAAATTAGCGAGTTTTAAAATTATTTAAAACTAGTATAACGACCTACAAATCGTCCAATAAAATTAATATATATTTACATATATGAATTAAAGGTCAATAAAAATTTAATATCACATATATACAGCACATGGACGTTCAGTGCTTAATATATACATTCTCATTTCCATCTGTTACTTGATATACATATATCAGTACGATTTAGAAATTCGAATTCAGACACCGACGGTAGCTCAGTTGGTAGAGCAACCGGCTAGTAATCGGTATGTCCTGAGTTCGAATCTCAGCCGTGTCGGTAATTAAAAAAAAAAAAAAATTACCTAATTAATTAATAGTCAGTGGTAAAATTAGAAAATTGTAATTTTCAAACACTGCAAATTAGCGAGTTTTAAAATTATTTAAAACTAGTATAACGACCTACAAATCGTCCAATAAAATTAATATATATTTACATATATATATCAGGATGTTCCTAAATATCATGTACATAAGGAAGGGGGTAACTATTTGGTTTATTTTGTGCCTAAAATTTCATATAAACATAGGTCTGCAAACGCTTCGTTACCAATATGCAGGGTGTTGAAATTTCAAGAATTTTTCACTTTTTACTGTATAGCTCCTGTAGTTTTTTTACGATTTCTAATGTCAATTGTCAAATTAATAAACTCAAGTGATTATCTGAATAAAGCCAGAGCCTGCTAGACCATTTTAAAAAATTTAATTTTCTCTGGCGAATTACAGAAAATTGTTTTCTATTTTTTTTCTCGATAACGGTCAGAGATAAGAAAAAAATATAAGAGATCAAAAAGTTTCTAAACAAGACAGAAAATTTATTGCGTATTTTAGAATCTAGCAGTGGCGCATCGCAAAAAAGTTCAGGGTGAGAAAAGAGGGCATGACCCCGAAAAAATTATTACCCTGTAGATTTACATAATCATTTGGCATGGCTAATGATGCAGGCCTTATAGCGTAACCTACCTTCCAAATTTGAACAAAATATCTCAAAAACTGCAGGAGCTATACAGTAAAAAGTGAAAAATTCTTGAAATTTCAACACCCTGCATATTGGTAACGAAGCGTTTGCAGACCTATGTTTATTTGAAATTTTAGGCACAAAATAAACCAAATAGTTACCCCCTTCCTTATGTACATGATATTTAGGAACACCCTGTATATATATATATGTTATTCGGTGTAATTCACCGCAGATAACATATGCTCGTCTTTATCTAACTTTCTATTACAATTTTTTAATTTGTTAGCATAAACAAATACAGTCATTTACAATCATTAAAGATTAAAAAAAATACTTGATGACAACAATTCTTTTGTCTTTTCTTTTTTTATAACTTTTTCGCGGGAAATCCAACGGTGTTTACTTGGTGGTCCTGACCTCGGTTTGGCTAACTTGCGTATTCTGGAGTCCAATATGTTTTATAAGCCGACACAACACTTGCCCTATACTGTGTAACATCAAATACTTTTCACTATTACTTAAACAACACCGACAATTCTTAAGATTATTATTTAATTCCCTATGGCACTTTATGTATACTAGTATTTTGCCTTTTGATACAACTTTTCTATTTCGCTGTTCAATTATCTCGGCCGTTCGTTTCTCGGCTCTCTTGACTTGAAGTCCGCTGCTCGACGCTCTGTTCGCTCGGCTACTCTTTTTGTCGTTCGCTTATCGACTATCTTTGCCGTTCGCTTATCGACTATCTTCTTCCTAATTCATATTTTCATTTTATATTGAATTGCCAGTGGTTCCCTGTTTTCCATGGGACTCGGGTATTTCCACTAAAGTTTCACACACACATTCTCTTCAGTGGGCGAATGTTTTATTGCTACTCTCGCGTTTCTTGCACACATATCAACACCCGGCTCCACGGTTCTTATGATTGAATATTTCTTATTTTAAAATACTAATAATAATAAAAATATACTTAAGTAAATTTTAAAATGATAAAAAATTGTAAATTAATATACTGTAATGGTCTGTACCATTACACTTGTGATTATTCAAACATTGAATATTTAACACCAAAACATTAGGATCTAATTAATAATATGTCGTCAAAATTTACATAAAAAAATTATTCATTTGCAGCAGACCATTTATGTTTGCACCTCCCAATACTGGAGTCCGATCTCTAATTTTTAGACACTTTCTTCACAATAGAAACTGTCGGGGAGATATAAATAAGGTTTTCTCTGTTTATAGGGCAGATATAATCATTCATGTCAAAATTATCTTTAAAAATACAAAAAATGTTCAATAACTGGCAAAAAGTAATTTCTAATCATCACAATCACTTCTACCTAAGATTCTGTTGCAATCAAAGTGTAAAATATTTGTATTCTGTACAATGTTTAAGTGCACTTTTTTTTTATTAAAAGCATATATATGTCTTATTGAATTCCATATTTCTTGGACATATGGGGAAGACACCAACATAATATTCGTACTAAATGACAATTCTTTTAAATGAAACAATCTAAATATACTTCATCAGCTGGCAGGCCATTATTCGTACCACCCAACACAACGGCACAGTCACGAAAACCAAAATCAGCCACCAAAGACTCAAGGTCGACAACCACATCCTTCAGACAGGCACCTGGCTTGCATATAGTTGTAATGCAGTAGTTGTCCAGGTGCAAATTCTTCATTATCCTGATCATCAGAAACAACCAATATTCTCGGTTTATCTTAACCGACAAGCAGCGGCACCGGAAACTCCCGGACAGCCGCACCACTCAACACGACAACAAGTCATCGGTCTGTGCTGCATTTAACGGAATTTTCATAACTTTCCTAGCCACAGTTTCACTATTAGTAATAAACTTTTTGTTTATACTGCGAATCAGACGACGTAACATATTATTTTCTTTCATAAGAAAATTTAATCTTTGTTCCATTAAATTTATTTTGTTGCACTCATTTTAAATCTTCTGTTAATATTTTTGAATTGAACAACTGTAACATCACTCGCACTACTGTGAAAGGACTCGTTCAATCTAACATCTTCGTTAAAATTATAATTTAAATGATCTATATGGTCAGAATTTAAAATGCTTCTCAGGTGAAAAACAAGTTCACTCTTTTTACCAGTAAAAACAGCTTGACGTTTTTGCAGTTCTGTACGTAGCTCAAACACTTCTAAATCCTTTATAGGTATATTAGCCATATGTAAAAATAAATAACTACAATTTACAACACAAATCAACAACTGCAAAGAATGAGTATCTTATCAATCGCTAGATTACTGGTTTCACCATACAATCACCGTTCTCACCTTTTTCACCGTAAATATCAATTAATAATTCAATTTCTGTAACAGCGAGATTCACACGCACCACATGCAAGTCGTACGGTCAACGTACATGTTTTACAATCGATCGCTTCGTCCATCGATGGTATTGTGGGTCTCGGTTCGTCATTTCCGTTTGAGTGTACCGTTTCTGTCGATTCTTTTCTTATTGATTGATTAGGTTGTTGATTAATGTTGTTATTTTCTAGCGGATAATCTGGTGGTGGTTGTGATGGCTGATTTGTAGCTCCTTCCCGATCTATTATTTCTTGAATATCTAATAATTTGTCCGCGTTGTCGTCCGGATTACTTTTTGTGACATTGTTTCAAATGAATTTATTTGACTTCTTGATAATGCGTCCGCATTTTCATATACGAGGTCGAAGTTATACTTGCCTAATTTAATTTTCCATTTTGATAATTTCGAATTTGGCTCCTTTATTGAGTTTAGCCAACAAGTGGGCAATGATCTGTGTAAAATGTGAAGCGACGTCCATATACAACGAAAATACTTTGTTTCCCAAACGATTGCCAATAATTCTCTTTCTATTACCGAGTTTCGTTTTTCGGTTCGCTCAGTGTTTTTGATGCATAACACACTGGCTTATCACTTCCTACTGTTCCTTGTGATAATACCGCACCGAGTGCTATGTTGAATGCGTCTATGGTAGGAATAAAAGTTTTTGAAAAGTTTGGGTATTGAAGGATTGGTTTATCCTTCAGTACATTTTTGTAAGTTTCGAAAGTCTTTGTATATTGCATAGATAAAATACATAAATAGATTTACTTCCTCTTATTCTCTTTTGGGACGGGTATAAATGAACAAAAGATGGATTGTTACGCCCGAAACCACGTCGCACTAAGATAGCAGACTAAATAAGTTAAAGAAAACGGAGAATCACAATAGGAGATGATTGAATCTGGAAATCGCAGGGCCGAGCTAACTCTGTCGCAGACGGCGTGACAGTTCAGATATACTAAAACACCTAAAAGTAGAGCGTCGGTCGGCAACGACGCAAGCGACGTTGTCCGGGCACCAGAACACTATGTTACCTTAACGATAACCTACCTGCGCCTCCTATGAGCATCCACTGGCTGTGTTCCTCCAGCGGGTTCCTATTGATCACCCTGTATAGGCAATGCACCTAACCTTACGCTTAATCAACTGCTGTCACAAGTATAATAGACGAAGGTAAGGTATGTTGAGGTAATAATAAAAAAAAAAGAAATTGCGATGTGAAGATAGGTGCTATATTAATAATAATATTGTTCTTTTTTTTTTGAAAAATAATAAAAATGTTGTCAGATATAAAGTAGAATTAATATATATAAATATTTTGTATAATTAAAATGTTGACAGTTAAGATTGTAAGATTGTATGAATTAATATATATTTATCAAAGTAATGAAAATTTTAGGAGACAAAAAAAAATACAATAGAACCTCTGCGCCTCGGCAGGAGGATGGTCGGCGTAGAAACGTTTCCTTGCCTTACAGGCCAATATACATTTGTTAATATAAACGCCACCAACGGCGAAGTTCCGAATTAAATAGATACAAGAAAATAAAATAGATTTAAGTTAGCGCACAAGGCTTAAAATAATTTAATTAGTTCAGTGAAAGGAAAATCGTGAAATTACATAGACAAAATTTTGAAATAACTAAATAAGCTGTTTACATTTATTATTCAATTAAAAGACGCTATTGAAAGTTACAATGGAAAACCAGTATTAGCACAAAAGAATCTACTGAGCTTCGGTATTTAAATTTTCTACATTGACTTAACTAATTCCAATAGCTCAGAAAATTAAAAAGAACATACGTGAAAGTCAAATTTCTAATTTACGGTAATAAACGTGCTAAAATTATTATCAAATTCAAGATTAAAATTCAACACACCAAAGAGAAATATTATTATTACGGTAATGAAAATACTAGAATTACTACTAATTTAAAGATTAACACTCCAAAGAGATATAGTGCTACGGAAATGAATTTACTAAAATTATTATTTAATTAAATATTCAACACAACAAAGAGTTATATTATTACGGTAATGACATTACTAGAATTATTATTGAACTAAATATTCAACACAACAATGAGAGCCCTTATCAGAACTTCTTAGGGTCACTCTGTATACAGCAATACCAGTCTCCATAAAAATAACAAAAAAAATAACGGTAATTTAATTAGGATTAAACGTGACCTTGCAGTTAACTAAGTGATGCATTAGTTATTTTAGCCACTCAAATATTCTTAGGTCAAATATAGGTAAGATAAAGTCCAGCACTCTGGCATAAAGTCGTCGATAATCAGTCGAAAATTACGGTAAATTACAACAATAGTCGCACTTATCTGTCAAGATTGACGCAGGATGGCCGCAACGGTAACCAAAATGGCGGAGGGCCCCTCGATGGAAAATGCCACTTCAACAGACAAGATGGACGTACAGGTGCAACTCCAGAAAAATGGCTACTGAGGGCTTTTGTGCCCGTCAATAAGAATCCTATTAAATTAGAAGAGAAAAGAAACAAAGATAAAATTCCCGAAAATTAACACAAAGTTTCAATCACTTACCCCAAAATGTTAATGGAGATTCCGCGATAACGACTACACAAGTCACTCAAAGGTGCAAAATTTAGATTCAAAAAAAAACCAGCACGTGGCCATTCGTAAATTTCAGGTAACGATATTTCGATAAAAATCCACGATAAATAACCAAAACTAAGGTATCGATAATTGCTGCTTATTCCATTTAGAGCCGCTTCCGCGAAAAATCTACATAGATAATGTAACAAAGTTACTAAAGGAAAGTAAGCAGATTGCACACAATGTTCTCACACGAGAACCGACTATGTAAGTGCCATCAAAACCGGGAACCTTCTACCATGTCTAATGCGCGTCAGCTACACGCATCCTTTCATAGGTATCAAAGCACGGAAACATCTCAGAAAGAAAGGCGGGAGGTTTCAAATAAACATAATAGGCACAAAACTAAATTGACAATAAAGGGAGTCATCATCGTGACTTATATATAATTAAACACAACCATGAACATACTTAGATGAAGATAAAATAACAGAACCAATCCTTCGATGTACGTAGAATTTATAAAGTCGGCAGTTCGAGAGGGAACTTCATGCTAAACGTTGGCAATGCGAGAAACGAACGTTACACCTTGACAAGGTAACCAACGTTTGACAGATAGAAAACAAAACAAACCTCAGATGTAGATACAATTTAATACGGAAGAAGAGGGATTCTGCAGGTAACTATTGAGATTTCCAAACTCTTAAATCACGCTACAAACAGCGGTTAAAAAAAAGACCGACCTCCTAATGTTTTGCAGTTAAATCCGCGAGGGCATAACCCCCCAAGGAAAGATAACGACAGAAGCGCAACAAGGCAGTCAGGGAAGATGAATGCTTGCTATGAACAAATCAGTCCACGGCAACAATTTAACGTATGCCCGTTAATACACAAGATTTCCCTATTTAATACCCACTTGCATTTTTAGTGACCTAACTACGAAGGAAGAATATGAATCAGACGTACAAGAGAGTCTATGTCTAGGGATACGCATAAATACAGGCGACAGTAAATACAACGAGGCTGACTGATGTGTCGAAGAATTTAAAGCCACAAATAAATGCACTTCGCAGAGTTCGGAAGTAATAAATAAGCAGATATTGATAAAACTGAAACAAGGCGTAAAAAGTAACTGCAAATGCAGATAATTCGCATCTACAGGTAGGATAAAATAAGCTAGAGATAAGATAGTTAGAATTAGTTACATAAGATACAGAGTTCTTACACCTAAAGAGTGTATTTACCCGATATTACACATTACATATGTGTCAATCTCACGGGGCGTGACTTAGGGCTCCGGGAGCACAATAGTAGGTTTAGCACACGCACAGATATACAGCAAACGATCTTTTCACACGGTGAACCAAAAGATATACAAGGTGCGCTCAAAAGTCTCGCGCTCATACATATTCTACGTACTTAAACAAAGACACATAATCTTACGAGAACTATATACAAAAGTGAATTTTACATCATAACAGGATGTCAGCACAACTTATATTCATTTATACCCGTCCCAAAAGAGAATAAGAGGAAGTAAACATCACAATCACAGTTAGAACTCGCAATAAAGAAAGGCTGTTACATATTTTCTTTAAAGTAACGAAATCCTTCTTTAGGACCCTGAGAACGATGAATAATATTAATTTTATTAATTTAACCATTGGTTGTTAACCATAGAGCATATCACAGCAATACGAAGTCATGGTGTCAGAAATGTCAACCCGTCATGTACGTCTTTCAGACAATCTTTCACTTATAGTAACTAACTTCTTGTCAAAGCACTCTCCAGGGGTCAACTGTGAGCCAGATAATTGTGAAGAAGCTCTTGACACACTGACGGTTTTTTTGCAACCACATCAAAGGTTCAATAATCGTGACAAATCCAGTATCACGTTAAATACTGCTAATACAGTTACATATACAACCCCAGTAAGGGAATAAATTTCTGGATTTGTAGCAAAAAAAAAAATATAACAGCAACCCATAGCTGCAAAACATGTAAACGTGAGTTACTTACGACGAGCAAACAGAGTCCGGAATATGAACTCAGTAGTATTAGAGCTTATACCTCTAAGTCGGCTCCAAAAACGTCATTTATGCAATTATTTTCAAAATATATGTATAACCTAGGTTTGTATACTGATAAATATGCACATATGAAGGATATTAGGTCGATTTTGTATACCGTATTTGACGTTAACGATTTTAATTATTTTACGTGTAAGGATCACAGTATATTTAGTGTGTTTAACCCTTTGAGTCCTGAATTAAGTTTTTTACACAAACCTGCATTTTTTGGGTAGATACATGTTGCAATGTATATAAATAAATAATATTGACTAATAAAATCAAAAGTCAAAAAGGCATTTATTCAAAAAATGGTGGTCTCGCTTTGAAACCACCAGGCCTATAACCCATACAAAGCAAATACAAAATATTTATAAACATTAAACATTACAATACAGTATAATAAAGTTATTTATTTATGAAAAGCCAGAAAACAATTTCTCTTGTCAGATAAACATAAGGACACCTTACATTCCACGCATTGCCACTTCGATCTATGCGGGTTTGATTTGGTGCTACAGTTCGCACACCTTCTAGAAGTGCTATATACTGGAAGATGAGCAGAATTGGCCACTCGTTGTTCCATTGAAATGATAGGTTTATACTTATTTTGTGGCTTATCATTACTCTTGCGTCCTCTTTTGGTGCAATTGCCAGTTCCGATCAGAGCAATTGCTAGGTTTAACCTAAAACTTTTCAAATCTAAACTAGACCCTTCAGATCGCTTCTGAAAAATAATATAGGCATTCACAACTGAAGTGTCAATGAAATGCCAAAAGATACGATGCCACCATTTTCTGCTCTTTCTGTCAATTGCGTATATTTTTTCAGCATATCAGCTTTATCTACAAAGCCCATGTTACAATTGTAATCAACAACCAATTTTGGACATGCAATAACTTCTAGTGTCCCATCCTTTTGTCGTCGATTAGTAGTCTGGATTTCTGCTGGATTGTGAAAATTACTTATGAATCATACAAGTGAAATATGCTCATTTACTTATAAAAGCTTTTGCTTTTACAATAGTGTTAATCATTATGGTAATATGTTAAAACGTAGGCTTCCATTCATTGCGTTTTACCCCCTATGGAACCTAGTGTTTCCCTCTTCATGCAATCTTATTGCTTGTAAGTGATTTACTCTTGTGACGGAGCCATCCTTTAACATGATCCTTTCTCTGTTTTTAGTGTTCATCGTTTTCTTTACCTTGATTTGTTGCCTTCTTATGAGTATTTGCAGTGCTACGTGCACTGCGGCTTTATAGTCAGGTTCTTCATTTTTGTACTTAAAAACTATCCCATGATTCTCCTGCCTGTAATTGGAAATTGAATTGTTATTTAAAATTGTATCCTTTTATGTTTTCTAATCAAGGTTAGTGTTTTTCTTTATTTAACGTTGTTTTGTACAATATGTAATTCCAATATGATTTTCAAACGCTTTTATTTTTGTTTTTGACGGGTATGCAGCCCACATTACATTAATGTCTATTGTATTGCATGTCCATCAGTTAATATATTTACTGTCATACGACCTTTTAAACAAGATATACGTTTTAGTCAATGGATTATTTTATGCGTTTATATTTGATGAAATATTAAATTGTAACTAGTGTACCAATATATATATATATATATATATATATATATATATATATATATATATATATAAATCTTACTATCACTAGAGCGTCTTGATAGAAATGCGCTTTAGAGCGTCAGCATAATATACTCTTTCACTAAACAGCTATTAGAGCGTCATTTCAATTAATGATCATTACAGCATCATTGATGTATATCTCAATATTTACGGAGCCGCTTTAGAGCGTCAGTAACGTATACATATGTACTCTTAATAGACAATAGAGCGTCATGCAGTGTTGCCACTATATGTAGACGTGTAATTTGTGTATCATACACGTATTAATAACACTTCGATGTTCTAAGCAGTAAACAATAAAGCGTCACCGTCTTTTTGCTTGACTTCGTAAAATATACTTATTATTGAAATAAAGCCTTAATGCGTGTAATTACTGTTATTTATTTTTTTCCAAATTTAATGTATAGAGCTATTGAAAAGAAAAATATTATTCTAAATATTTAACAACTTCTTATATTACACATAGTCGCTGATTATTTTTTCTGTTACGTCATTGAATAAAATATTGTGTTATTATGAAGTTGGGAATGTGTTTGGAAAGAGGTTAAAAACAAACGAAATGACTTGAAAGCTTATTTATTAACAACAGAAATACAAACAAATATAGAATACAATATCCGACATATGTGTTCACGAAATGAAAATAGAGAAACTCTTTCATTTTTATCTTTAACGCTTTCGTTTTGTATATTCATTTTGTATGAATACTTTAATTTTCAGCCAATCTTTATTGTCGAACAGTTTCGGATACTTCTCTTTCAGAGCTATGCATTCAAGCTTTTTTGGTGGAAGCCTTTTTTTGATGTGCTTTGAGAAAAATGTGCGGCTTACACTTTTCTGTTCATCTGTCCATGGTACCAATATTCTCTTGAATCCTTTTTTGGGTGATTTTTTCTTGTTTACATCAGCCCTGTTGGAAGCAATATCAGAGGAAGCATAGTCTGCAATATCACATGTGGCCACCGGCAAGGAACAATCAGATACTACTGTTACATCGCTAGTATGATGTCCTGCTTCACCAACGTCACTGTCGCTTTCGTCGAAATCAATATTTAAATCTAAGTTTATTTCATCCAATCTTTTGCCTTTATAATGCGCTGCTTGCCCTTTTTCCATAAGCAATAGCAACTTTGACACTTTAGCAGTTTGAAAGACATCATCTGGTAGCCTATAAGAAGATCGATGTATATTTACTGTGTGGCCCATAAATGTAGATAATTGCTCGATATCATTATCTGTCATATTCAAAACCTGCGTCAATGTAGCTAGATGCTTACGCAATTTTGTAGCTGTAATAGCTTGCGGATTTTTTGCTCCACATAAGTTCGCATATTTACTTATTACCTTGTAGCCGCAAATAGGCTTTGTTGTATTAGGATTTCCAAATAAGTAAGTATTATTTGTGTTTAAAAATTTATTTCTGTACTTTAGTAGAATTTTGATATGTTCTTGTATGTCACAGCTGAAGAGAACAGGTACTCCGCGACCCCTTTTGCCACGTATTACTATTCTTTTAAATCTTTGAAGCAAAATTTGTTCAGAAGGAGATATCATATCTGCAAACTCTTCATAATTATGTGGATTTTCTTCGGAGTATTGATATATATGTAGGGGAAGCCTTTGTAGTTCACCCGGTCGTCGTCGGTTTAGAAGAAGGACTCTGCAAAATACAGTCTCCAATAATATAACATATGCATCTTTATCTTCAGAATTGATATTCAAGCGTTCTACAACTGAATTTGCTTTTGTAATTAAATAATTTTTCATAAGCTTTAAATCGCTTGCTAGTGGCACCATAGTTATCTTATTCCACTTCTTCATGCTGAGATCGTTTGCAGCCTGAGTTGAAATCTCAAACTTCCATTCACTGTCAATAAGTTGTATTAACGTCTTCAAATCGGCTTCTGCTTCTGCAGCTGGAATTGTCGAATAAACTTCTTTTCTTTTAAGGACGAACATAATTGCAATTTGACAGCATTGCTTGATTGCTGTTCCCAGGTTAAGTGCAGTCGACGCTGATTCATAAAATTCATTTTCTGAATTATATTGTGCAACAGCTTTAGTTGCAGATACAATAAGTTCAAAATATTCAGGCCTAAGTGCTTGAAAGAGGTTTTTTATTGTGGGTTTTATTTTTTTTATTTCAACGAGTAACCTGGAAAGCTCTCTCATTTTACGGGATGTCACGTTTATGGAATGCTTATCTCTGTGGCTTTTAAAATATCGCGCACCAAACGCACAAATTAATGAATCAGATTTGGCGATTAATGAAATTTCATCCGGTCTCATCCTAGGAAAGACTTGATCCTTTAATTGTTTATCAACTTGCAGATTTCTTAGAAGAAAGTCCTGGGCCTTGGATTGATGTAATTTATCACTTTTTCCTATACACTTCGTACGATGTCGCCATAGTTGCTTAGATGAGAAATATCCCATGCAGTTGGTGCAGGGCAGAGTTTTGATGTTTATCTTTGATTGTCTCATTGGTTTTTGGATATTACTATTGTTCAAAAAATTACCTTTTTTTCTGAGGCCACTAAGCAATTTTTTCCTAGTTTTATCCCTTGGAGAAAGAGCTTTAATTCTTTGAACTTCTGTTTCAAGTGAATGAGCTCCTAAAATATGTCTTGCAAAGTTAAGGACAGAAGTTTCACAGAATATACAGAAATCTTTTTTTTTATTGCCTTTTCGTTTTTCACCGTCTTGTTTCAGAGACCCTAACAAATCCGCATAAGTCTCCTGCTGAAACGTATTTTCTTTATTGTTTTCTTCTGCTACTGCGCCTATCTAGAAATGTAAAAACAAATTAAGGAAAGCAATATTCGATGTACAAACGATTTCAAGGCGATTACGAACAAATTGTAACGTTTCATATAAAACAATACTGTGTTGGACTTTCCAATATCGGATTGTGTTCATCTAATGAACATTATGTTGCTTATTGTAAGGGATTCATAGAATTATGTTCATAAGAATAACAACTACATAATCCTAGATAATTGATAAAAGTTAATTTTGAAGCAAGATTAATTGCTATTAAAATGATTTGGGCATCCACCCATCCACTATCTCATCTAGCACTATCTGTCTAGCAGCAACCTTTTAATTAAAATAAGAACACTTGTATTTCACGTAACAAAATTTTATTAATCTAAATTTTCAGTTGTGAGCCAGGCACGGTAGATACTAAACAATGCAAAAAATAAATTTGATAAGAAAGCAGGGATTTAAGGTTAATATAATAAATATATATATATTCAATATAGTATGAGAGCAATTCGCAAATTGACAATGCCATTGTTATGATTAGTCTAAATTTGTGACCTGGAAAATATTTATAGAATTATTTGAATAGATGTTCTGTTGTTCATATGAGATCTAGAAATTTATTAAATTAAATGTATTAGATATTATTTCATCTTAAAAAAATATTTCTGGGTTTTATTTTAACAATAAATATAATATTTTAACTGAATGATTTTTCATAACCAGCCTGTTACGTTATGTTTGCATAATTACTACATCACATTACCTGTAAGTTACCCTTTTCCTAAGAAATATGTATATTTCGCATTGTTCATTCATACACATCTGTTAAAAGAACTTCTGCTTTAGGTAAAAGACATTCATAGAAATAGAATAAATAAATGAAAGAAAAGCTTGTATTTAAGGCTATACGCCCGGCCTCGAAATCGTTTTTCCCATTTTCTAATCGTATTTTTCATGAAAACCTACCGAATTTACACGCTAATTTAAGAAAACAATGCCTTTCAATGGATAAATCGTAATTTCTTCGAAATTGTCCAAAGGGCCCTAAATAAAAATAAAAATGTAAGATATTTCAAAAAACAAGCCTTTATTTAAAATTATGTAACACTCAACAGCAATACATAAATTTTATTTCTTAATTTTTAAAAATAAGGTCACGAAACGGAAAACAAAATTTTGAAATTTGGGCGAAATTCACTGAAATCAAATAGAGTATGTGCTACGCTCGCACATTGTGTCGAGAGGTAGCTCCGCCTACCATTTCGGGCAGTTTCTACGCAGTTTGTAAAATACTTCTGAGATCGGTGTGTATTAAGAAAGTAATCGTTACTTCGGACATTATTTTATCGAAACCGTTGATATTTTCTTTACAATATAGTGTACATATACAATGTCAGCGTCACAATACTTCCTTATACTACGTATCAGAAAGTAAAAGCAATATCTCTTCCCGTCCCTAACGCTATACCTGCTAGAAGCGCATGCTAGGACTCACACGGCTTGCGGACAGGGAGTATAATTATTATATTTGACTCGCAATAATTTGCTTCTGAAACGATCTAGAAATTTATTTCTTGCACAAAAAATAATTTTGGAATGTTGGCTTTATTTTGTTTGGGTTAATTGAAACAGCACGACAAAATAGGCGTTTTGCACGACAAAAGTATAACGACAAAATAAATAGTTTGCCCGACAAAATTGGTAAATCACACGACAAAATATTAACGATAAAAAAGGGAAAAAGCACGATCAAAAAAGTAAATCTACGACAAAATAAACACTACAAACGACAAATTTAGTATCCTCAATTTGGTAGTACCTCACGATAAAATATGCAAAAATAAACGTAAACCCTAAAAAAAATAAATGGGACCCACCCAAAATAAATTGCACCATGGGGTTGGTTAGCTCTAAACTGACAATTGCAAAAAAACAATTATTTTCAAAAATATATATGTATTATTATTTAAGGGGTAAGTGGTAACAATAAATGAAAAAAGTACAGGAACACATCTTTAAATTCTAATAAAATCATTCGTAGTCTTAACTCTGCAGTATTACTGAATAATTAAAGCTTTTTTGGCGTGTGCAGGTCGGCCACGTTTTCGCTTTTGGCCTAAAGGAATTTTCTTGGCTTCTGCAGGAGTTTCCACCAAATGTAGTCTAATTTTCATGCCTATGACATGTTTGCATATCATTTTCTTTAAATAATAAGTGCAAGTACATGAACTTTTACTGTGATCTTCAGTAATTATACTGATCACATGCATACCGTATCTATATGTTTTAAATTCTTCAAAAGATTCCCAGCAGTTATCTTTTTTCATATAATTGTCAACAATATCTTTAGTGATACTACCGAATCTAGACTTTGTAGCTAATGTATAATACAAAGAATTACCATCTTGTCCTTCGACTTTTAAAACTTTTTGATTTGAAGCTGCCCATTGGTAACCCGTAACCCAGTCTTTATGTAAAACAGACACTTTTTGAGCAAACTCTTTAAAATTGATGCATTCTGGATCTCGATCTTTAGACCATTTGATTAAGAGATCCAAAACATGATTCAAAAATTGACCAACTGGTAGTCTCTCTCGAATGGTGTGTTCTTTTTTTATTACAGCATTGGTGGCTTCGATTCCATTATTCGTACTAGGATACCCAAGCGCAGCACCTTCATACCAATTTCGATATTTTTGAAGCCACTCTAATTCAAAATATTTCAGAAAGCTTTTAATATTGTTGTCTTGATAGGTGTTCCATTTTTCCAAAAAAAGACTGGAGGCTTTGGCAAAGCTGGTATCATTTCTACATGTTTGTAGTGCATAGATATCATCTTTTATTGCAGAATAATTTTCAATTTTCCGTAAATATTTATCCATATTCTTCAAAGCATGGAAAAAACACATCAGTCGTACTTTGGATTCACCAAAAGTTTTTACAAAGCCATTTGTTATTGCGTCGCTACCATCGGCAAGCAGGAGTTCAGGAATCCAATTTGCGTCATATTTTTGCAGGGTGGTAAAAATAAAAGTGAAATCATCTGATGTTTCTCCACTACATACTGATATTCCAAATGGATGGAATACTCGATCGTTGTCGCTAGTTCCTACTATCATGAGTGGATATCCTTGCCACATAAGTTTATATGTAGCATCTACCTGGACTAATTTTGAGTATTTCATGGTCTCCAGCAGTCTTGGTGTCGAAATGAAAATTTTGATGTCTTGGTCATCGACATTATATGATTCACATTTAATTATATAATCTAAAACAAAAGGACTATCCTGTGATTCTGCAACTCTGTGATCATCACACCAATTCTTAATTTCTGTTCCACAAATTGTGGGAGATCCATACTTCTTATTCCTTAATTGTCTTAAAAATGAAATAATTTTTGATTTTGGAGGCTCCGGTTCATTTCGTTTCCTAATTGCAGTTAAGATACCATTAGGTTTGGTAATCCCATCATCAAATAAATTTGTTATAAGACGCTTGGTGTTTTCGTTTAATCCTCTCTCTGATTCACGATGGCCATCATGGTCACAGTCAGTGGAATATAGCGACACTTTACTGTCTGATGTATGGTACAACAAATAAATTGCAGCCGGACATTCCTTTTCCCGATATCTACCTTTCGTGCACCGGAATTCAATTTTTTTACCATCTAAATTCTTCTTAGACGATGATTTTTTCCATATTTTTTCAGTTTCAATATATTTATCTGCTTGTGCAGGATTATCGAACTGCATAGTTTTAATCCAAATCCGATTTTGTGGACGTTTACGAGTATTTGTTTTTACAGTCTGGGTCGAAGTTGAAGCTTCCGCAAAATCTTCCACAAATGTCACTTCGGATTCCATTACTCTAAAGTAGATACTCTAAGACATGCTTTTATTTATATCAACTCAAAATACCTACTTACGATTTTTATGGTGACACACAACCTTGTTGAAGTTGAAGTTAAAACCTTAACCATTCTAAAGGTAACTACATGTTCGAATGGAAAGAACCAAATGTGTCGTGGAAACATCATTTTTTGAAGTGCACCGCAATTTTTTGTAGGGCAACACATTATTTTGTCGTGTAAAATATTTTTTTGCCGTGCAATATCTTTTTGGGACGTGCAGTTTCTTATTTGCTCGGGCAGTGTATTATTATGTAGTCCAATATTTTTTCTTATCGTGCAATATAATTTTTTGTCGTGCCATTTTGTATTCTGTCGTGCAATGTTCTTTTCTGTCGTGATTTATACCTATTTTACAGTGGAAAGCACCTTTTTTGTCGGTGTGAAAATTCCCACCCATTTTGTTTCACATATATATATGGGTAAATTCTGAAAAATAAGATTAGTTACTCGATAGCTGAAAAATACCTTACACAAATTGGTCGTCTACTAAAACTTTTTTTTTTTTATAAAATTGACACACCATAAAGAAAGATCGAAAACACTAGTATCATCCAAATACTTTAGGGTATAACCTTAAAAAAAACAGATCCCTAGCTCTCTGCATTGCTAAGATATCACGAGATAAGTATTAAAAATTGAAGAAAATGAAAATTTTAAAATTTACACAAAAAAACGATTTTTCGACCTTTTTGCGATTTCGATTTTATTTTCCAACTCAAAATTTGAATTTACATATTCAGCTTCACTTTTTTTGTGTGTTTGAGAAAATATAGATTGTCTAATTTAGGGGGGGTTGCTTCCCGACTGCCAAACATGTCGGCCAACCGGCGATTATCTGAGACCATAACGCAGCCATAAATTACAGGCAGATTAGATTAGGTGACAATTTCTTTTCTCTATCTTTTTCCTCAGCATAAGACAGAGCACGCGGACCCTTAAACATTTGTCTTTTATTACATTTGCACGAAAAAACAGTGGTACGCCTATTTCAAATCGAACTCAGCTTGAAGCGGGCGTTCAGCCTTAATGACGATGTGTGCGTAGCACACGAATTGTACGTTTAGATTAAAAAAGATTGTTTGTCGAAATATGATTGTAATTATTAAAGTGACTTTTTTGCTTATTAACTTATAACAGCTATCCATAAAAATCCAGTTATCTACTTTTTCAGCCACCATGACATTAACCTTGAAATTAAAGCGTCAATGTATAATCGAACCTAGTTTTAGTTCTATTTTACTATTTTCTTTGGGCTATTTAACTAAGTTAATTAAATATGATTTTAAAACACGTACGTGAATTTAAAGTTTAAGTTTACAATTTAATAAAGATACATGTTAAGTTACCTCCAATCCTAGAACACTATTTGAAATATCCATATTATCATCAATATCCTCCTCTGAATCTGGTATATAGTCTGGATCATTATCGGAACTATCATCATGTTCAGAGTCAGATTTATTCTGCAAAATAACTTATAGTATATTATGTATACAAGATACGTCTCGACGAGATCTTATTAGAAGAATATAGGTAAGAAATAACAGTAACAGTTTCAAACAATTGCCAGTAACGATTTTTAAGCACGTTCTTTCTATTTAAAATATATTAAATCTTCCAGTCAAATCTGAAATGTGTACCAACTTTCGTATTTCAAATAAAATACCCCAATTTTTATTATTATTTTGTATTCTATAGATAATTCTAGGACTTAATTTGTGTAATAAAGTCTCTAAAATTAGCCCTGGAGTTACTTTATTTGTTGTATTTTTTGACACGAAGTATATCGTTTTTTCAGCCACCATGACATTAACCGTGAAATTAAAACGTCAATAAATAATCGGACCTAGTTTTAGTTCTACTTTACTATTTTTATTGGACTATTTAACTAATTTAATTAAAGATGCTTTTAAAATACGTACTTGAATTTAAAGTTTAAGTTTGCAATTTAAAAACGATATATGTTAAGTTACCTCCAATCCTAGAACACTATTTGAAATATCCATATTATCATCAATTTCCTCCTCTGAATCTGGTATGTAGTCTGGATCTTTACCGGAACTATCATCATTTTCAGAGTCAGATTTATTCTGCAAAATAACTTATAATATATTATGTATACAAGATACGTCTCGACGAGATTTGATTAGAAGAATATAGGTAAGAAATAACAGAAACAATTTTAAACATTTGCCAAAAACGATTTTGAAGCACGTTTTTTCCATTTAAAATATGCTAAATCTTCCAGTCAAACCGAAAATGTGTACCAACTTTGGTATTTCAAATAAAATACCCTAATTTTTATTATTATTTTGTATTCTATAAATAATTCTAGGACTTATTTTGTGTAATAGAGCCTCTTAAATTAGCCCTGGAGTTACTTTATTTGTTGTATTTTTTGACACGAAGTATATCAATATATTGGTATTTTTAAAGGACAGCCTACATTTTTCTCAGTACTGTTGTACTTTACATTCAAAATTAGAACTAAACTGAGATTACTTTCCTATATCTAAATGTTATAGTTTTAGAATTATAACAGAAAACACACAAGCACTCTTTACATTGTATTTTGGAGAAGCGACTATAGAAGGCAGTATAAATTAATAAAACAAAAAACAATGTTTATTATGCATTTGGGATAATAATAAGTATTTCCCAAATATTTTTTCACTCGTTTTGAACAACACGTCAAATCATTTCATTATCTAGATTTCTAGATTATTGAATACGGCTCACACTGGCCTTAATCTCCTTTTTGGTGGGTGCAATGTACTCTACAGTTGATATTTAACATACCGCCAAACACAATAAATGCAATTCAAAAATAAGAAGACACCGACATTTCCCCGATAAAAAAATTCTCTTTTTTTCTGAACACCCGGTATTATTTTGAAAAAATTTTTATTAGCAGAAATCATAGGAATACAAAACAATAATAAAATCGAGGGTATTCTATTTGAAATAAGGACGTTGAAACATTTTCCGTATAACCGGAAGAAGCTGAAATTTAAAAATATTTTAAATCCAAAAAACTACCTCTACATTATTACTTGCAAAATTTCAAATCGCTACTATATCAATTTTCCTATATTTATGTAACCAAATCTGGTGGAGACATTTGTTGTATATATTTACCATTTCCACTTCATTTTTCGGAAGTTCTAAAGAATACTGTAATTTGGAATCTTGCAAAATATTAATAGAAGATGTGACGCGTTCACTTTGAATTGTCGCAGCCGGTGACAAAGGCATATTACAAAACCAACGGGATGTTCTTTTTTCTGAATTAGCAATAGTTGCTTCGTACTAATATTGAAGGAAAACTTAAATTATTATTTAAATTGTCTCATAGCGTTTTTTATTGGTGTTATTCTTACAGTAACCGATCTACCATCAATTCGTTATTTTTATGCTTTCAATAATAGAAATTACAAAATTTGGTATTAGATATTTAACAAGCTCACGATTTAACATCTAATATCATGTGACAAAATCTAACCTTAATGGTTTCATATCAAATATTTGAGTCCACGCTTGAAAATTACAGTCCAATCGAAAACGCTATCAAATATATTTATCTATACTTATACTTACGTATTGCGAGTCAAAAATACGGCCATTCATTTCTTTTTTTACACAAGATACACCAATCTAGAGAGCGAGTAATATCTAAAATTGCGGGAAACACCGCCACATTCGTAATGATAAAATAAATCCACGTTGCCAAAACTAACTGACGCTCGAAACGCGAACGGGTATATGAAGTTATCATTCCAACGATATACATATTATTTCGTGCAGCGTCTCTAGTGGTCGTTGATATAAACTAATAATATACGTGAAATGTATATCTTTTGATATTGGGTCATTTTAAGAGCGTCATCTGAAAATTTGTAATTATCCTTTCTCTGGCGTTATAAACGCTCTGACAAATTTTTACACGTGAGGTGCATAGAGCGTCAGTATACTGACGCTCTATGCACTGTGACGCTCTAATGAATGTAAATCGACAATGTATTGACGCTTTAATGATAGTAAGATATATATATATATATATAGAGAAAATAAAAATTACTGTTTCAAACAGAATTATGGGCTGTAGATTAAATAAGACACAATTGTATTGATGTTATGTTGACGTTTCGATTTATTACAAAATCTTCTTCAGACCTGTTTTACAATGTAATGGGAGAAACAAAAATATAATTAGTTATTACATAATAGAATAGTGTTTAAGCTGTACTTACAAAAACATCTGTGTAGTTTACATAAAAATATTATGTCTATTATGCATCTCACATAAGGTCAAAAGTATATCTATTGTATTCGTGGATTGCATTATTTTTAATATTGTTACTCTAATATAACGTCAAATTTAAAAGAAATTATTACAGCACAATTTTTAAAAAACAATTTTTAAAAAACAATTTAAAACGCTGGACACAGCACAGTTAAAAAGAAAACGTGTCAATTAATGTTGCATACTTTAAGCGGTATTAAACTGAAATTTTACATGTATGTGGAAAAGATGCCAGGCCGGTATGAAAAACACATGAACATATGTTCAATATTTACAGTTGTTTTTTTCCCGTTTAAAGACATTAGTAAAGGAATTCGTCTCACCTCAACAGACGCGTATCCAGGACCTCGGCAAAAGAAATACCCCTTATTTACTACTCTGAAGAAAGCTTTTGTTTTACTTAGATGTTACGTAGATATGTCTTTGTATTTCTTTTCGATTTTGTGTGTCATATGCGGGATTAAACCTGAGTAGATAGTGCTAAAGTTGTTACAGTCGTTTTTGCTATTAATATTGGGATTCACGGTTCTAATTGCTAATGTTTCCAAGAAAAGTCTCCTTGACAAATTACTTTCGTGAAAAAGAATCTGAATGTTATTAAAAATAATATCATGATTAGTGTTCCTTAGGTGGGTAGCCAGAGTACATCTCCCTGGGTGCCTTTTGACGTCACTAATATGAAGCGCGTTTCGTTCTTTCAGGCGTTGCTTTGTTTGCCCCACGTAATATTTGCCACAGTCACACTGTAAAGGATACACCACATTGCTGTTTGCGAGAGTACTAATTTTATCTTTTAGTGGTGTAAATAGCTTATTCACTGTGTTGGCTAGTGTGTAAGCAATAGGAATGACATCCCGAAAAAGCGTCTTAATTTTGTTCGTAAGATTGGGGATGTATTGGATGCTCTTATATTTGATTTCTGTGTTGCCATTAAGTTGAGGAATGATGGAACTCCCCCCAACCCCGCTTGCGTCCAACCTGTCACGGATATCAGTTGAGAAAAGAATCTTATTGATTGTGCTTGTGGGATAGTTGTTTAGTAGCAAAATATTTTTCAAAAATTTTAAGTCCTCCCTTATATAGTCTATGTGTGTTATTTTCATGATCCTGTTTTTTAAACATTTTATAAGATTTATTTTATATTTTTTTGGGCAGTTTGAGTTGTAGTTTATGAACCTGTTAGAGTTTGACGGTTTCCGGTACCACCTAAGCTTGACTGTGTCGCCATCACGTACTACCAACGAATCAAGGAACGGTAAAGTGTGGTTTTCCTCTATTTCGCATGTGAATTGTAACTGTTTATCGAAGGAATTAAATAATTGCAATGTGTATTGTATCTCTGAATTTAATATTATGCAAAATAGGTCGTCCACGTATTGAAAAATCACTCGAGGAGGTGTTTTGCTGTTTTTTATCACAACATCTATAGCTGTGTTCATGACTAAATCGGCGATAATAGGCGACAGCGAGAGTCCCATAGGGGTACCTTTTTTTTGGCCATAGAATTGATCATTGTATGTGAAGTACACGCTGTTAAAAAGCCATTCCAAAACAGACACAAACTCTTTTTTTGGTATGCTGGTGTTAGGAGTTATAAGATTCCAGTTATCTGAAACTAACTTAATGACCAAGTCAGTGGGGATGTTAGTGAAAAGGCTTGTAACATCAAATGATACAAATACCTCATTCTCTGATATTTTTAAGTTATTAGTGCAATTGGCGAAAGTGAAGGTGTCTTTGATTTTATATTTATTATATTCCTTAAAAGATTTGTCAAGGATGTCAGCAATGTATCTAGATAGGAATGTCGCGTGGCTTTGAACACATGACACTATTGGACGCAGTGGACAGTTTTGTTTGTGTGTTTTGGGAATTCCGTATATGCGGGGAGGAGCAGAGTTGTGTCTAATTAGGGTTTTGTACACCGTTTCACAAATATATCCCTTTGTTTTCAAATTTTTTATTAGCATATTGGTTTTTCTTTCGTACGCGTATGTTGGATCTCGAGACAGCTTATCATATACCTCGGTGTCATTTACAAGTTGCACCATTTTATCATCATACTCCTTTCGAGACATGCAGACAGTCACATTACTTTTGTCTGATTTGGTTATAATAACATCTTTATTTTCTTTAACGAATTTGTGACACTTTCTGTATGCCTCATCAAGAGCATGACTAGGCACAGGTTTCCTTAGATAGTCAGTAATGTAATAAGCTATCTCAGCCCTGTACCAATCTTTTTTTAAAGGATCAGTGATTTCCGAGAGAATGCACTCACAGTCTGCTAACACCTTTTCTATTGCAATGTTGCGTGGAGTTGTTGGTAAAGCAAACTTGGGCCCCAAAGCAAAAAATGAGGTGTGGCCACCACACGACTTTCTTATACGTATGTGCGATAAGCATTTCTTAAATGATAAGCCTCTTAAAAAGATTGTGCCGAATGAATACTTTGCGTTATACGATTCCGCTCTCCGATGAATTTTTTTGTACAAAAATTGTTTCCAATCGAGTTCTGTGCTTACTATTACTTTTTATAATTATTAAATATAAATTCGTTTTCTCCGAATTACTGAGGTTCCAGTTATCAGAAATCGTTTCTAGGCAATTTTCTTTAAATATACTTTTAATTTGAAAGGACAACAGAAAATTGTCTGTTGATCACATGATTTTATTGTTAAAATAATAATTTTCCACACCACCTTATATTAAAAAATACTGAGGTATTATCTAAGGCGCATTACCATTTTTTTTGAGGGCGGTTTCGCCAGTAGCTCTATTTTCCCTCCGTAGACCATAAATCGTTGAATTTCATCCTGGGCGAGACCGCCCGTGTTGCAACAAGAAAGTAATCAGTCAATTTAACATAATTTTAGACTCTGTCAATATTTTTGTTTTAGTATGTATGTGAGGGCGCGTGCGCGCGTAACTGAGAATGTCTACCCATCACGGGCGCTTACCCCCGGCCCTACGTTTGCCACTGGTGTAGTATCGTGTATGTGTGCTTGTGTTGTGTGATAGTGTGAACACGCCTGTGTGTGTTTGTTCTTGTGTGGCGTGTTCGGTTAGTGTTAATGTTCGGGGGACACGTTCGCCACCGCCAATCTAGGATTGCCGTCGCCCCACGAGCACTGGACTGTGCGCTCCCTGCCGGCAGGTACTCGCCGAGTCTAGCAGCTACTTCATCGCTGTTTCGAAGCTTTACTTTCCAAGGCGAGAGCGCTCGTGTCCTTACCCTCTATCCGTTCGGCCCGCCCTTCCCCCGCGATCACGCAAAATACTCAGGGGTCGTGTGGGGTTCCGTTCTCAGTTGATCCATCGGTCCCGCTATATACGTCTACACCATCTCATCGTCATCTATCTAGAATTTTCCTTAAAATACACAAACGGTATTCTTCACAATTTATACTTTCTGAGAAATTCTCTCCTTTGACAAATCTTTCGGCGTACATGCACGTAAATACACCACAGTTAATATTATCTTGTTGGCATGCTTTATTACATATTTTGATTTCCTTCCACTTTCTATTTGGCAGATATTGTAACACCTCATTTACGAAGTGAACTGGAGTCGAGTTTGTATTACTAGCCGGATCCAAATACATATAGTATCCTTCCACTAAATGTACGGCTAATATTGTCCAATGGCTTCCACTGAGATTCATTGGTAGCAAGAAATGTGTCTTGTTTGTCACTATTAAATCACTTAATGGATTCTCTACTTTGTATTGCAGATTACAAAACATTATAGTGCTTCCAGGTGCCAAAAACTCATACATTTGCGATAACTTATAAATATATCCATCAATTATTTCATCAGTTAACCACCCTGCTACAAAGTTTGTATAGCATCTCATTATTTCTATCTTCTGTTTTTCATCTATTCTTGTTAATAGTGACATAATATCTAATTTCTTTATTATAATCGAGTCGTTATTTAGTCTCATCACTGTATCGTTCATCGCGTTGTAATCTGATGCAATTTTATTAATTTCTACTATTGGATCTTCCACTATTCTTTCGCTATGATTTTTCTTCGTGCTCCTATATGTATTACTTACATCCGCTTCCTCAATCGTTTTGTCACATGGTCTAACTACATTCTCATCGATTGGCGAGTGAATTGTCATTAAAATGTCACCGGATTTGCCTATGATGCCCGTCGACATATTTTCATTACAGTTCTCATCTAATAATTTTCTTAGTTTCCAGTTGTCTTCTAAAGTATTTGAAAATTTTACAAATATAGGACGATGATAGGAAAAATATGTTTCATAAACACCGGCTGTTAATGTGTTGTCGTTGGAGAACACAATATCTATTTGTGTATTCAGTGCGGTGGTATATACTTCATTTGGTAGAAGCGTTTCCAATCTATACTTTTTCAACAAATTCTTTAAGAACACATTACTTATTACGTCAAAATTAAAATCTCCCATCATTATAGTACGTTCCGTAATATTTTTTCTGGTATGCATTACCTCATTGAAGCATTCTTCAAATATACTGTTTGGCGTCTTGGGAGATTTGTATCCTGTTATTATTTTCATATTGTTGATTTCAAAACTGTATAATTCCATATGCCAAGTTACTTTTGATTTGCTTTGTTTGGTTTGCCGGTTTATGTTTCTTACATCTATAGTTTTTTTCCCCAAACAAAGTATTCCTCTACTATCACTTGATGTATCACTCCTAAATATTTGTGAAAAATTGGGCATAATTACTTCGTCATTGTTGCCAGTTAATGTTTCACTAAAAATAATAATATCGCCTCGGCAGTACCAGCTGTCTTTTCGTATGTGTTTCATTTTCGTTGGCAATGATGCAATGTTCTGATAAATAATTATTATACTATTATTGTCTTTCAAATCATCATAGTTAAGTTTTAATTTCTTCAGTTGACGCAGTTTTTCAATTTCATTCAAGGTTTCGTCAACTTCCCTTTTCTTTGGTATTTTAAAGTTTCCTATTATATGCAAACCGCTTAACTTAGTAACTCTACTTAATGCTACGTACATCATGGATCTTGTTATGCGTGTACATTTATCAAAATCAACGCAAATTTCTTTATACGTTTGTCCTTGGCTCTTGTGAATTGTTATCGCTTCAGCAGGCATTATTGGAAATTGTTTCCTCATTATGGGGTATTGTAGCTTCCTAGATAAATTTAATTGCACAACATGTCTTGACAGTGGGATTAAATTTTGATTAATGTTTTCTTTCTCCATTCGCTCCACATATGGCATTTTTGCTCTATTTCCCACTCTATGGGAGTCAAAATCTAACCAGAGTGTTTGTGGTTCTTTATTTTTGTTATCAAATGTTATGTGTTGCAAAGTTCCGCACGCACCGTTTACTAAACCATCTTCAACATCTACATTACATGTGATCATATACTTTATTCCAACTTTTAATTGGAGCATATATGGCAATCCATTTACCTCGGAAGTCTTCTTCTTTTTGAGAGATTCCAAAACACTTTCTTTTGTCGAAGCACTTACTTTGCCGAGAACAATATCTTTGGCTACGCAAAAATGTCCTATTCCTGGGTGATTATTAATTTTTTGATGGTTAAACTGATTTACATTTGCGTTATCCGAAAACAGTCTGATTGCGTTAATAGGTACTTCCGATTCGGAAACCTTTCTTGACTGGAATAATCGTATATCTTGTTCTGTTAATTCATTTTTCGCTAAGTTGTTGAGTGCAATTATAAACTGTTCTTCATCTTTCTGCCTCATAATTTCCGTAAGTTCATAAAATTGGAATTCTTCCCAGAGAGGGTTTCTGTCGAAGAATGCTGACATCTCATGTGTGCTTGACATTTTATATATAGGCGAGTCCATCACGGGGGGTAACTGATTTAAATCTCCCACAACTAAAACCGATACTCCAGCAAAAGATTTATTAATACCCATAATCTGTCTCAATCTAGTGTCTACTCTTCCGAATAACGTACTACCTACCATCGATATTTCGTCGATAATCAAAAGTTTCAAATTATATAACTTCTCTCTTATACTATTTGCGATGTCGGCTGATAGTTCAGGCATTTGTCCGCCAAACTGACTAACTGGAAGGCTAAAGGCAGTGTGCAATGTAATACCGTTGATTAAAAAAGCTGCTTTTCCGGAGGGTGCAGTAAGTAGAACTACTATTTTGTCCTTTCCCTGTTCACCAGGAATGCTGTCAAAATGCTTGGTGATTAGTTGGTATATGCAGTGAATTACCATTGTCTTCCCTACACCAGCTGACCCACTTAAGAATATTCTCAATGGCACTGCGTTTGTCGTAAAACAATTCTTGATATGCAAAACAAACTCTCTTTGTAATGTATTCAGTTGATACATCTTGCTCAATAAATCCGATTCTGATATTCTTGTTGGGCACGTGAATCTATTAACATTATTTTCAACAGCTATTTCTTTACCTTCTTGTTGCAATACGTCAACTTCTTGTTCTGGTAGTATAGGATCAGCAATAAATATATCTGCTTCCTCCTCCTCTATTTCCGTTATTTCCTTTTGCGCATTCTCTATAGCGTCATCAAGTCGTTCGTCTTCAATAACACTATATTTTATCCTGTTGTTTGATATAACTACAATATTTTCATTGTAAATTAATTCGTGATGAACATCCTCTATTTCTTTATCCTCATTTCGCCAAGGCATGAATAGCATTATTTGTTCCCTGTAATAGTTACCAGCATCTTGTGCAAGTTTATAGCGTCTATATCTTATTATTGCATCCCTTTGTCTTTCCTTATATATGTCATTCTCTATTTCATCATCATTTATATCACCAGGGTCCTTTTTCTTTGTTGTCCTAAATGTGGCAACAAAATCAGCTAAACACATACCTTCCATAGAAGTCGGCCTTCTGCTATACTTTTTCATGTGATTATCCATAAAAATATCTGTAGAATCTTTTTCTAAATTTCGAATTTCATTATTGGTCTTTAACATTAATGCTCGCTCTTTTTTGGGACTAGTATTAATAAAAATTGTTTCCCTACTACTCTTTGATAATGGTAATGATAACAAATGATAAACCGCCTCTTGTGCTGACATTAAATTACTATTCAAAAATACATTTGAAACTTTTCTAAATTTTTCTTTAATCGTTGAATTTCCATTGTTTACATCCGAGGATGCGTCTCTCAGTAATTTAGATAAGCCAGCGTCTACTTTACCCACGTAGTTAATAATATATGACGCGATACCATATTCTTCAACAACAAACTGTAAGTCCATATTAGATTCGAACATTTGTAATATTATTTCATTATACGCATTCGTTGTCACCTCTAAACTACTTCTTCTCAGGTAAACCTGCACTCTCTTTATACTACTTCTGAGTGCCAAAATGTACTCTTCTTCCGTAAGTTCAAGTTTCTTCAAAATATCATTAAAGCCTAACAATTCTTGTTTTTTAGAAAAATATGTCATTAACTTCCTAATTTCTTTAAGATTGTCTTTGTGGCAATCATTATTCTTCTCATCGGCTGGTAGTGGTTCCAATATCATTGTTCTTGGCATTACCGGCATCGGATAATTAAATCTACATTTCATCTTATTTCGCTTACCTTTGTAACAGGTGTGCGTATGTTTATGTTTTTGATAACTTACATATGGATTGCTGTCATCGTTTGCGCAAGTAATAAAGCGATCTATAAAATCTACACATTTTTCCAGGCTTGCCTTATCAGTTGGATTATATATTGGAGCACCCTTTAGCCACAGAAATATATGCTCATGAGGTGATCCTCTCATTTGAAATTCCACACGTTCATAGCTGTCTTCATATTCGAATTCTTGGAATACACTATTCTTCATTTGCAGCAACCGTAATAGTTTCTGTATTTTATAATCAAAATAACGCACGCAGGTTACAGGGTCTCTTTTAATGAGATCTGTTTTTTCATAATCTTCCAGTAAGTACGCGTCTTCCAATGTAATTGTTTTATTGTTATTTATTTTGCTGAGACTTTTCATTAGTTCTGGCCAGTTTTTCTCGGCTGCGGATATTGTTAAAAAGAATGTCGGTTTACCTAGTTGTCGAATCATTGCCATTAGATCTTTCTTCCGGCTTTCCCAATACGCTGGTGAAGAACGTACCTGTTTCAATATCCTATAACCAAGATCAATTTTTGACAAGTTATCAACAAAATTTACATCCAAAATATTCGCCGCAGTAATACTGTTCGATCCTTTACATTTTCGTAGACATATGTTTATACTTGATAAACACGATTGCTCAAGTTTTTTCTTTGCCATATAGAAAATTCTTGTTGTATTGCAAGATCTGCGATCACGTCTTCGAATTTCTGATTTACATCTTTCAGAATATGTGACGGACTTTGGTACATTGAAAGAGTTACCTGCAAAGATTTTGGGAAAACATAGTTCATCTATATCATCCACCATATGCCATGGTACTGGTCGTTTGCCTTGCCCGGGTGCAATAATTCTCACGCTATTTACAAGTTCTGTATTTCTATCCACTAGCAACACTTCATCATTTTCCTCGTTATCACTGGCATCCATTTCTTTATCTAAGTCTGATATAGCAGTGTCGTCTTTAGTACCAGTTTCTTGGTTTGAATTAAAATATTCGTCACGAAAGTCCTCAGCGTCTATTACAAAATCTAATGGCTCCTTGTTTTGGGCGTCTACATATTCATTGTCAATGGATATGTCATACTTTTTATATAAAGGGGTATCTACTAAATGTTTTAGTGCCTCACAAACTACAGAGGGCCTAATTGTTTCAAACATGTAGTCAGTTGAATGCAGTACGTGCCTCTTCAATTTTAGTTGCAACGTGGCCATGTTATCAAAACTTCTTGGCAATATTTTCAACATGTCATTAACTTCAATAGGCACGTTCACTACGCTTCCTTTCATTCCTAACTGTGGGTTCAATGCATAACTTTTTAGCGGCCTAACTTGCATAAAATTAATATAGGGTGCAACCATGCGTTCCTCTAATGCAGTCATTTTCTTTATGCATTCTGGAAGTTCAACAAATCTCATACCAACACTTGTTGCTAATTTGGGTATTTTTCCTTTATTTATATAAGTTTGGCATGTACGGCATGTATACATAGAATCATAATTATGCACTTGTTTCACGACACTGTCTGATACTTTCTGTTTTACTTTTTCATCATCATAAGGAACAACTGAGTGATGGAAAAATAGTTGTTCACAACAGCAGCAAATTATATTTGGTACTGCAGTGCGATGGGTTATATATTCGAGTTGGTACCTTGCAATGTCCGCATTATTACCTAGTAAACTGTTATAAATATTCTCTCTATGTTTAAAGAAAGGTATACTCCTTTTATGTTGCTTTGCAAGTTTATTAGCTTCTTTTTCCATGTCACTATATTCTTGGGTTTCTCTTAGCCTTTTCATTCTAATTTTATTTCTATCTCTTTCTAAGGTACGTAATTCTTCGTTTTCCCTTTGTTTATTCTTGGCAATTTTGTTTCTCTCTGTTTCTATCAAACGGTAATCTTCCTTTTCTCTTTGCTTTTTCATTGCAATTTTGTTTCTCTCACTTTCTATCACACGGTAATCTGTGTTTTCCCTTTGCCTTTTCATTGCAATTTTGTTTCTCTCTGTTTCTAGTGCACGGTATTCTTCGTCTTCCCTATGTTTTTTCATTGCAATTTTGTTTCCCTCTGTTTCTAGCGCACGGTATTCTTCGTCTTCCCTTTGCTTTTTCTTTGCAGTTTTGTTTCTTTCACTTTCTTTCACACGGTAATCTTCGTTTTCTCTTTGCTTTTTCATTGCAATTTTGTTTCTCTCTGTTTCTAGCGCACGGTATTCTTCGTCTTCCCTATGATTTTTCATTGCAATTTTGTTTCTCTCTGTTTCTAGCGCACGGTATTCTTCGTCTTCCCTTTGCTTTTTCATTGCAATTTTGTTTCTTTCACTTTCTTTCACACGGTAATCTTCGTCTTCCCTTTGCTTTTTCTTTGCAGTTTTGTTTCTTTCACTTTCTTTCACACGGTAATCTTCGTTTTCTCTTTGCTTTTTCATTGCAATTTTGTTTCTCTCTGTTTCTAGCGCACGGTATTCTTCGTCTTCCCTATGTTTTTTCATTGCAATTTTGTTTCTCTCTGTTTCTAGCGCACGGTATTCTTCGTCTTCCCTATGTTTTTTCATTGCAATTTTGTTTCTTTCACTTTCTTTCACACGGTAATCTTCGTTTTCTCTTTGCTTTATCATTGCAATTTTGTTCCTTTCTTTTTGTATCGTATGAGATTCTTCATTTTCCCTTTGTTTCTTCATTGAATTCTTATTCTTCTCTCTTTCTATCGAACAATATTCTATATCTTCTCTGGTCTTTTTCATTGCCATTCTATTCTTCACTTTTTCTTTTTCCACATATTCTTTTATTGTACGTTGTAATTGCATATGTAATTTGCGTTCATGTCTTTTTTGTTTTATGGACTTCTTCTTTGTCCTCATTCTTGCTAATTAAGTTTAGGTAAATATATAAGAAATGAAACAAAATTTGCAGTAGCAATTTTGTTAGTGTCACTAAATGCGAAATATATTAACAAAAAGAACATATACACTAGAAAAAAGGATTATTTAAAAACGAACGCAACAGTAATCTATTGCACATAAATATTACAATGTATTATATGTATATCATGCGGTTACTTCCTACTTCAAATATCTTTGTATCTAATTTGATACTTTTAAAACGTTTACTTATACCAAAGCATAATCAGTATAATTTGTTTGGCAATTATCTATTAATAAAATTATGGAAACACAATTACCATATGAAACACACAAGCAGCGGGTTCGGTTATAAGTAAGGCGGTGCAAGTGAAATGGCGGATACCTACTTTAACCAGATATGATAATTTACAGTATTTTTGAATTTCAACTGACAATTAATATCCAAGTATTGCCATATGTTTATATTTGTTATAATGATAATCCAAATATCATCAACCTCTAAATCACTTTCGTACGGTTTAGCTGGTAGAATATTTTTAAAATTTTGTATACTTACAACAGTGATGACGAAAATACCTTCGATTTTTTCAGCGTCCACGGTCTGAAGTCTCCTGATAACGAGAAAGTGGTTTGTTATTATGTATGTATATTTGTAACTAACGATCAGTTTACACTATCAATACCAAACTTTGTACTAAGGTAGGTACAATTTCCCTCTCAAGATCGAATTACATCTTCAATCAAATCTGACGAAGCTAATTACTAAGTAGTAAAGTCAAGTGAAAATGCCAATTTTATAGATGTATTGGCAATAACTATGTGTACACAAACGTCTGCACAATAGAAAAGTACTCAAAGATTACTTTACAAAAAAAAAAAAGAAACAGTTTGAAAAACAATTGTTGCGGAATTACTGTGGAGAAGAAAATTTTAAAATTGTAAATTTCTTTTTCTTCGACATGCAGTATTGTGCTATTATATCGTAACTTACGGGTAATATACATATTTATTATTTTATAAGCAGTTATAGCTTGATTTGCAACAAATTCTATATAAAACTAATTTCATAAATGGGATTAAGTAACACAAAATTTTACTTTTATCGCGCCACTTATTTTGGAAAAATATCGAGCAAATTATGTATTATATAATGATACAAATATATTAAGTAGTATATAAATTTGTAAACATTTGCTTTAGAACACGTAATTTGGGATACCATTATTCTATATACAGAATTATGTACATTATAATCTTCTTGACTGTAACACTCATTGCTTTTCACAAGTCTTAATACAGATGAGTATAAGTGTAATACTACCCTCCAATCTTAATCTTGTCTGACACGATTTATTAATAACAAATAATACTGTAGACAAGTATTCTTTATAAATGTGCCCGTCATCAAGAGCTGGTCCTTTGGCATTACAATTTTCAATAATATTGCATGTTTTGAGTGTCAGCAAGGTTGAAAATCATTTTATATGGAATGGGATGATTGAATTGATATTCAGGAATTCTTTTTGGTTGTTTATTAACTTGTATGTGGGGTCTCCATTTCCAATAAAATGCGAAAAACATATAAACATGGCAGTCGAACATAAATTACAGGACAATATACAGACCGATAAGCTGTTCTATGCCAAAAAATATATACCGAGGCGCTCAAACATTATCAAACTTTTCACTGACAGAATTCTATTTCACAATATTGTTGTAGTGATTGAGAGATTTGGTACAGGAAAATGTTAGTGCATTACTCACGTTCAGTAAGAAAAATATAGTTCAAATATCAAATATAAGTAAAAATAAACGATAGATATGGAGATATTCAAATTATCAAAAATAAAGCATCTACCAAAAGAATAATGGAATAAAGTGATGAGTGTCTTGAAAATGCACATAATATGTAATTGACTTGCCTATTGCTATTTATAAATGTTAATGTTATTAAATCGGCAACATGGAAACGTCTTACTTCATTACTTCTACTGCAAGTGTCGTGCCTAAATATTTAATTTATAATATAAACATCAATTTATAATAATCAGATTATGCTTATGTGCAACTATAACATTGCCAATATGATGGAATAGTACTGATAACCTGTAATTCAATATTCATATTATGTTAGAGTTGATTACTTTGTGCCGATTATATCAAAATCACTGATAGAAATCAATCAATCACGCAGTATTGAAAATTGTAAAATGGACAACTTTTAAAATGCAAGTGGCGGAAGACTAAACCATTTTCTGACACATTATATGTAATTGTAGATGTATATATATGTTCAATGACTTAAGCCTTCAAGTTGATAAGAAATATTTAAACTTAAATACATTTCAATTATGCACGAATAATATTACTAATATAAGGAATTTCATTGAACTAGAAAAAAGTGTAATACATTACTATGCAAAAAAAAAAATAACGCAAATTTATTTTAGAACCAGTTAGATATTTATTTGGCACTGGTATTGTATACCAACAAGTTCAAAAGTGAAACCGTAACACTTGCACATTGACAGAAAAACAGTTCTTTGCAAACGTCACCCAAATTATGCATTTCGTGCATATTTATTAACAGGATAAAAATATTTGCAATTTGTTTTTGAATAACTTTAGTATAATAAACGCGAGGGGCACACAAGTCATGAGGTGCCCACACCTACTTTTTGCAGAGCAGAATCAGACATTAAATTAGATATTACACTTACATGAAGTACGATATTTTTACCAATCCGTTTCTTACGAAATAAACTAAGAAGCAAAATTTGTTTAGTAGAAAAGATATTTATTAATTTCTCAATGTGAATAATTTTATTTGAAAATACATATATCCTTTCAACAGCGTATGGGTTACGGAGGCCAAACAAGTGACAATTTTATATACTTGCTTTAAGGGCCTAGTTTAATACTTCCATTGTGTTTCAGCTTGGAGCTTGCATCTCAGTTTTTACATATGGTATTTATAGCGCGTGTTTCATTGCTGTTATCTAATAATACAGATAGCAAACAAATTTTAATTACAAAAATTTATATAAACTTAAATTATTTGCATTACAACAGAATTTTTTAGAACCACAAAGCACAACACAACTTATATTTTCTTAAATGATACTCTATAAATTTTATGATAGATCCTCAAGAGTATATTTAATTTACATCACTTGAATTACTGCATTTAAAAAATAAATTCAACATATACTTATATGGGCAGTAAAAATAATCTATTTTCGCTAAAATTTAGAAACCATTAACTTAAAAACCAAAACTTATGAATACTTTGGTAATATGTGTATGACTTTAGTTGAAAGTGAAAATCATGATGACAGGTACATACAAGGTATACAGTGAGGACGCGCGGGTTGGAATAAACTCATTTAAAATTTTTGGTTTAATTTTGTGGAAAAACGCTCGAACAGGTCGATTCTTATTTTTAGCTGCGGTTTTTCTCATGGTAAATTGATGTACAAAGGTTGCTCCAAAAATAAGTTACGACCATCAATTTCTTTTTTCAAATGAAAACATATGTTTTTTATTTAATTTATTAATTCTGCATCGAATTCTAAGTATGTTTCATGTACCATATCCTATACTCAAACTCAACAGTTATCGAGAAATTATAAACGAAATACAACAAATTAAGCCGCAAACGTTAACGGCAGTGCTACGAGGAACTGATCTTCGGCTTGCCTATTGTCAGGAAGTTAGTGGTCAACAGTTTGAACATTTAATTTGACTTGTTTTTCTGTTTTTTTAATAAATCGGTCCTTTTCAGACAAGAGGGTGAAATACATTTTGTAGAATACGGTCTCAGTTATTGATATGTTCAATTGTCAATTTCTCGATAACTGTTGAGTTTGGGTATAGGACATGGTACATGAAACATACTTAGAATTCGATGCAGAATTAACAAATTAAATAAAAAACATGTTTCCATTTTAAAAAAACAATTGATGGTCGTTACTTATTTTTGGACCAGCCTTTGTACATCAATTTACCATCAGAAAAACCGCAGCTAAAAATAAAAATCGACCTATCCGAGCGTTTTTCCATAAAACAAAACCAAACATTTTAAATGAATTTATTCCAACCCACGCGTCCTCACTGTATATACTTTCTGGGAAAATTATGTAATTAAAATTCGAATTAAGACATATTGAAAGTGATTACAATTGTTTACTCGTACAATGACTGTATTACATTACTATTAATTAGAAAATTCTAGCAAGATTTCAAATAGAAGTAAAAAGTGTACAGAAGAAGAAGGCGATAATTTTGAACATGTATTATAAGGTTTTCTTAATTTTTTATACACTAAATAATAACTAGTTCTGTACTTTGGACCATATTGTTAACCTTTACGATTGGTCTCTCCGACGTCATTGTCATTCACTTGATACTCGACTTTGCAAGTCGTAGCTCTCTAAAGTAAATTATAATCTTATGTTTAAAAATTGCTTTGCTTAGTGTATTAATCAAACAGCTTGTATTTGGTGATACATTGATTGTAGGTGTCGGAACACTTTTGTTATAGTCAACTGAAAAGTGGCTCGATAGATATAGGTACCTACTCGCATTTAGGACCTTTTCGAACATACTATACTGATTTGTATAATGTCCAGCGTGCAGTATATTCATGGTCTCAAGCAGGACAGTGAACACTCGTTAAGAGAGCATTAAAGTTAACAGAAACTTTTTATATGTACCTAAATCATTACATAAGCCAAATAAGTAAAATAATTCGAACTAATAAGAACAAAAATGTATAAAACTACTTCTTGATTTAGGATGTATTTTTATCCATGCACAGTTTCAAAACATGGCGTTTTATTGATTTATTGATATTCAAAGTATTCAGAACGTACATAATGGACTAGTAAACGAAGATATGTATATACCGAATAAATATACAATGCTCAGGACTAGACGCTGGGGACGTCATTGCTTTTCTAATCGAGTTCCAGGTGTCACTGCTAGGCTAGGGTACCGTACGAGGCCACTAAATATAAAATTCGCCTCTAGACTAGTATAATTTACGTGTAGCTTTCATCTTTGACGCATTTTTTTCAGTTTAACCTTTCAACAATTTCTTGGAACACTATAACAGCCATATTATCAAACAATTCTTAATTCAAGACGTTTGAATATTGTCACTTTATAGGATTTAAAATGTTATTTAAAATTACTATATAATTACTAGATTGATATTATAAGAAACCTATTTCGACAAATTTTAGACTTGCTATATGTAATGCAATTTATGGAAACTCATATATTTAAACTAGTAAGTTATGACGGTCTTCATCTCCATTATCTTTATAATAGTCTATAAAATGTACAACATTATCAACAGACAAAAGAGTTGATATTTTGACATTGTAAATTTCTACTTATTCTAAAGAATAGCTATCAAAATGTCGAAAGAAACGTTGAATTCGAGTAATGTAATGATATCTCTACTATTTATGGTTTTGGGAGGTACACTATGTATGTTACAATTACTACTGAACAAATATACAAATACAAAACGTTTCTTGTTCAGCAATATAAATAATAATACCGATATGGGATTTGTTTCTAGTGTAAAAAGAAATATTGTTTATATAGTTCCAGCTCTTGTGGCATAATATAAAACAAAACAAAAATTATCATCAGTGAATTTCTTTCGAACAGACGTTCTTAAAATAATATATTATCTAGATTTAAAATACTTACTGGCTACGTAGAACTCACTACACAATTTTAGTTTATCAGAGTACTTTTTAACACAGTTCACAAACAAGAACAATTTATTTGTCGATTTCACACAATAAATGAGATACTATAATAAAAGTAAGCGCTGTAGATTTTTCAACTAATTGGTTGGGTTATTACTAAATGAATAAGCGCTAGAAGAGAACGGCTACCTACTTGGGATTAGGTTTTTCTTAGAATTTTGGTTTATATTGTACATGAGTGTCCCCATATGTTTGTAATAAATCTTTGAAAAACATCAACTGTGACCGTCCGTACGGTCGACTCGGCCTAATATTTCTACTATTTCTTAGTGCTCATTTATACTTTATTTTTTCACAGTAATATTTTATATATATATATATGCTTATTTGATTACATTTTCATTTATACATTTTGATTTACATTTTATATCTGTCATTGTTTTCTAATTGACAACCAGTTGTCATATTGTTATTACTTTTATTTCATTGTATGCCACTACTACCAAGAAGATTTTCAATTTTTCAATACAATTGTATATTTGGCAAAGAATTGTAATATATTTTATATATATATATATATATATATAAGTGTTGACTTCGGTTATTTTCTTGGCCGTTTTTACTTTCTTATACGTAGTATAAGGAGGTATTGTGATGATGAAAATTATCGACCTCGAGATTTTTTTATTTTCTTATAAATTCATTGTATAGTATATTTTTTGGGTAGCGGCATTGTCTTTTATACATTTATCCTTTTCACAAATCTGCCCGAATGTATCATTTATACTGTTACTGCAGGTTCGTATTTTGAAACTTTTCCACATAAAGGCCTAATAATGTACATATATATTATTACATAAGGATAAAAGACATAATTAAATTTGCAAGATAATTGCAAAACATTCTTTGTCGATAAGAGTAAAATTTAATTCCAATCCAAATATTATGAATTCTTGTCTATAATAGTACTTTATACAACGAGTCAATAATGACAGTTATTATTCCCGAGAGCTGAATTTACGAACCGAGCCGCGTAAGCGGCGAGGGAGTAACTCAGCTCGAGGGAATAATAGTCATTATTGCGAGTTAGTATACACTACTTTATCGACGACTAACTGAAAATTACTTTAAAAAATCAAAATAATTAAACGAAAATGTCAGATTACTATGTCAATATGACGTTTGACGGTTAGATAGTTAGTAAAATGGCCGGACTTGTCTATCGTTACTACGACAACGTTAGGAACGTTATGTTCTTATTGGCGGAATGCAGGGAATAATGGTAACGTTATGGCCCATTATTCCCTCGTCGCATTTCATTATTCCTTCCGGGTATTATGAGTGTTATTATTAGTCAATAGTGATTAATATAATACCTACTTTATTGTTTTGTCGTCGATAAAATTTATTACAACTTACCTATGTTATAAATACTTTCATACTCTTAGTAAATGTATGTGTTAAATATATAACAGTCGAAATATTTGCAAAAAAAAATTTATTCGATAAAACTAAAATTCTGGTTAGAATTTCAAATTCACTTTTTATGTAAATATTTCTTACATTCACTTTTTAGTACTTTTGTATCTTACGACATTTTTGTAAACTTAGTAATTGACGTGTTGTCTGTAAATTTCAGAATTATAAAATTTGAAAAACTGTTCGAATTCGAGCTCTAAATACTTGTGTATTATAGATAAATCTATATATAGGTATATGCATGATTTGCGAAACAAGTATTTGCAAAAAAAAATATTTTCGCTAGGACATAAAAGCGTACTTTCGGTAGAGTTACAAAAAGAAACTTTTAATAAAATCTTTATAAAATTCAGTTTTAAGTACTTGTGTATTCTTTATAAAATTATCCTAAACCTTTAACATTTTTTACTGACGTAAACTACTACTTTCGACCTGCCAATTTCACTAAATTCTAATCAGACCTCAAGAGGAAGAATATACTTACAAATTCAATGTTTGGTATTGATGCCTTTAGCCGTTTGGGCGCTATCGTGATTACACACACACACTCACATGTTTCCAAAAACCGCTTCTTCGGTATCAGGGGACTTCAATACGTGGACATCTGCAAAAATCTAAAAGTCGAAAATTTTCATTTTCCTACGTATAAGAAAGTAAAAATAGACACCTGTGGGTAAATTTATTATTTCCGGTTCGAATCTTTAAATTTCATTTATACAAAAAATATTCCAAATACAGCTCTAAATACTTTTGTACTCTTCATAAATATATATAGAATGCATAATTTAGGACATATTTGCAAAAAATCGCTATAGGATAAGAGTAAAAATTTTACTTCCGATCCGAATTTTGAAATTTCATTTATACAAAAAATATTCCAAATCCAGCTCTAAATACTTTTGTACTCTTGATAAATATATATGGAATGCATAATTTAGGACATATTTGCAAAAAATCGTTATTTGATAAGAGTAAAAGTGTTACTTCCGGCCCAAATTTTGAAATTTTATTAGACAAAAGATATTTAAATTTATGTTCTAAATACTTTTGTACTCGTAATGTATCTGCCTAGGAAGCATGCGACTTGCAAGATATTCGCAAAAAGCTGATTTTCAATAAGAGTAAAAGACCTATTTCCGGTAGGAATTTCGAATAACTTATGTAATACAATTTTTCTCAAATTTAATTTTGAGTATATATGAATTCTTTATAAATTTGTTTAAACTTAGTAATTGACGAAATGTTGGCAAAATTCAATTTTTTCACTGAAGTAAACTACTACTTACGGTCTACCGATTTTACTGAAAAACTAACCAGATCCCAAGAGGGAGATTGTACACGTAAATACAAAATTTGGAATTGATATCTACAGCGGTTTGACCGCTATCGTGGTCACACGCACACACACAGAAAGACACAAGAGAGAGAGAGAGAGAGAGAGAGAGAGAGAGAGAGAGAGAGAGAGAGAGAGAGAGAGAGAGAGAGAGAGAGAGAGAGATTTTTTTTAAACCACTTCGTTTATATTAGGGGACTTCAAAACGTGGACATCTGCAAAAATCTCGAGGTCGAAAATTTGCGTCATCACAATACTTCCTACGTATAAGAAAGTAAAAGTGCTCCTCGCTAAGAGTAAAAGTGCTACTTCCGTTCCAAATTTTGAAATTTCATGTATACAAAAAATATTGCAAATTCAGTTTTAAATACTTTTGTACTCTTGATAAATATATATAGAACGCATAACTTACGACATATTTGCAAAAAATCGCTATTCGATAAGAGTAAAAGTGGTACTTCCGGTCTGAATTTTGAAATTTTTTTTATACAAAAGATATTGAAAATTATGTTCTAAATACTTTTATACCCGTAACGTACTTGTCTAAAAAGCATGACTTGCGAAATATTCGCAAAAAACTGATTTTCGATAAGAGTAAAAGACCTACTTCCGGTAGGAATTTCGAAAAACTTTTTAAATAAAATTTTTCTCAATTTTAATTTTAAGTATATATTAATTCTATATAAATTTGTTTAAACTTAGTAGTTGACGAAATATTGGCAAAATTCGATTTTTTCGCTGAAGTAAACTGCTACTTCCGGTCTACCGATTTTACTGAAAAACTAATCAGATCTCAAGAGGGAGATTAGGCACGTAAATACAAAATTTGGGATTCATATCTACAGCGGTTTGACCGCTATCGTGGTCACACACACACACACACACACACACACACAGACACACACACACACACAGACACACACACACAGAGACACACAGACATTTTTTAAAAACCACTTTTTCGGTATCAGGGGACTTCAAAACGTGGACATCTGCAAAAATCTCGAGGTCGAAAATTTTCATCATCACAATACTTCCTTATACTACGTATAAGAAAGTAAAACTTCTTGAACTTCAATAGGTATTTTTTTATTTGTGAGGTTGATGAAGAACTTGTCCATAGACTCCCTAGTTAATATGTTAGTCCTATTTTTTGGGGTATCTAAGTTATGTGATGCCTCATAAATATTGTTTATTGAAATATCATTGTCAGTATGTTTGATATTGACAGCATGAGAAGGTGGTTCTATTTCCTCAAAATGGGGTCCTAAAGCACCATCCGTGATAAAACCCGAGTTGTTTTTTAATTTATGGAATTTCTTTATATTTCTTAATTTAATACTATTGTACAATTTTGAATAAGTTTGTTTCTGAATTGTATTAAAATTATCAAAAACATGTGTGGGTAGAGCATTCCTTACCGAGATCACAGATAGGTCCCTGTTACGTATTAAATATTGAATGTGTGAGAAGGTGTTGTCTATTTCAAAATTTAAAATTTTAGATTTCATACCTGTGACAAGATCGTCAGCTCTACAGCCCATAATTCTGTTTGAAACAGTAATTTTTATTTTCTCAACATACGCCTGAAAGAACGAAACGCGCTTCATATTAGTGACGTCAAAAGGCACCCAGGGAGATGTACTCTGGCTACCCACCTAAGGAACACTAATCATGATATTATTTTTAATAACATTCAGATTCTTTTTCACGAAAGTAATTTGTCAAAGAGACTTTTCTTGGAAACATTAGCAATTAGAACCGTGAATCCCAATATTAATAGCAAAAACGACTGTAACAACTTTAGCACTATCTACTCAGGTTTAATCCCGCATATGACACACAAAATCGAAAAGAAATACAAAGACATATCTACGTAACATCTAAGTAAAACAAAAGCTTTCTTCAGAGTAGTAAATAAGGGGTATTTCTTTTGCCGAGGTCCTGGATACGCGTCTGTTGAGGTGAGACGAATTCCTTTACTAATGTCTTTAAACGGGAAAAAAACAACTGTAAATATTGAACATATGTTCATGTGTTTTTCATACCGGCCTGGCATCTTTTCCACATACATGTAAAATTTCAGTTTAATACCGCTTAAAGTATGCAACATTAATTGACACGTTTTCTTTTTAACTGTGCTGTGTCCAGCGTTTTAAATTGTTTTTTAAAAATTGTTTTTTAAAAATTGTGCTGTAATAATTTCTTTTAAATTTGACGTTATATTAGAGTAACAATATTAAAAATAATGCAATCCACGAATACAATAGATATACTTTTGACCTTATGTGAGATGCATAATAGCCATAATATTTTTATGTAAACTACACAGATGTTTTTGTAAGTACAGCTTAAACACTATTCTATTATGTAATAACTAATTATATTTTTGTTTCTCCCATTACATTGTAAAACAGGTCTGAAGAAGATTTTGTAATAAATCGAAACGTCAACATAACATCAATACAATTGTGTCTTATTTAATCTACAGCCCATAATTCTGTTTGAAACAGTAATTTTTATTTTCTCAACATACGTTGGTCAGTTAGACGAAATACTTATTATTATCTATATATATATATATATATATATATATATAAATAATACATTTATTTATCTACAATAAATTGTACTGAAGTTTATTTTTGTTTTTATTTATTTATATAATTTTTTGTATTAGAAAATGTTATCCATATATTTACTTGTATCTGGTTATATCCAGTTTTCATCCTCTTATTTTTTTTATTTTTCTTACCCTTTTCGCACCCAAAAAAGTTCTCCATTGGGTTTGGGTCTTGGTTCAGGTTCCTCGGGCTGAGAAACGCTAGAGGATGTTGCACTACAGTCTTTTTACTTGTTTTGTGCTCCAGTGCACTCCACTTAGTATTAACTTTACTCCACAAACCTTTTAGTGTCCTAATCCAGTTTTGCGTGGTAGGCACGCCAACGATATTTCCATTTTTGTTAATAAATTTGACAGTGCTCAAAACTGTGATTGCTTCGTCATAAAACTTCATATGCGGACTTGTAGAGCTTATTGAACATCTAATTTTTGTTGTTGAAATCATTAACACTATCAAACAGATAGTCTACGAATAATAAAAAATCAGCAGTATCCACGGCAGTGTGCGATAACAAATTAACACCTGAAAAATGTTTATATGAATGCTGCCCAACATAATACAATAAGAATAACATACCTAGCTTTGGTAAATTTTGCATTAGCGCACTAACTCTTCGACTGAACACTTGTGCTGCCAGTTTAACCTTCATGTTATTCATTTTATCTTTATATACCTACGTGTTTATCCGTCAACTTCTAGTACATTTTGAAATTTTGTTCAGGATGGTCACACTCATAGAGCTTCACAACGTCTTCCCATCTCGCTGTTTGTTCTTTGTCAGCCTTCCATACAAATTTCACATCATAATGCAACATATTATTGCGTAGCCCTTTAAGTAAATGAGGCGGATCAAAAAGGGGTATAATCTCTATTTCATCGACAACAAAGCCATTGTATCTATTTTCCACATTGTTTCGTAGACACTCTTCATTTGTTTGTTTCAGCAACTCACTATAGGCTAGTTTGATGCTGGTCACATACAGTTGCTACTGGTACTGGTCCAATCTTTACAGTGGCTCTGATAATTTCCTTTATTTTAGAAACAAGATCGGACTTTTTCATTGCACTTCCAACAAAATAAAAACATAGTGGTTGTTTCCATGCCTTGCAAATTCCTCTGGCCATAAAAACTAAACTATGGTCTGCAAACTTTCTCCTCCTCTCATTTCCAACATCTTCAAAACCTTCAAAGTTATCAGAATATGGGGTGTAAGATAAATTTGGTGTTAATGATATCACATCAAATATGACATATGGATGGAGTTTTTGAACATGTTCTTGCAAACTCTTCATTATCTCCTCATTAATGCCACATGCCAAAGGCACTTGGCTCAACAATTTCATTAACGTATATTTACTTGGAAGAGCAAAAATTTTTCTTAGAAGCTTATAATTCTTTGGAGCATTTTAGTATAATGTCAGAGCAAATATTTTTTCTTTTAAAGAATATCTTGTGCTCTTCGGTTTTTTCTTTTACAACCTTAATTGGGACATTATAAAAGAACATGTAGTTTGGTTCACAGTACTTTTAATAAAATCTTCAGTTTCCGAGAACGCTGATGCTCTCTCCAAGCGTTCTTTGTTACTACAATTTTCTTTATATAATTGTTTAGCTATGCCCCGAAAGGTTTTTGTGAGTGTATAATTTCCTTGCTTTTAGTGTTAGTTAATTACACCTGCGCACTCCATCTGTCTGTAGAATACGAACTTTCTTCTTTAGATCTGAGAACAAAGAAATAATCTTAATGTCCGTGTAATTTAAAAGACATATAATAGTTGTAGGCTATTCAGTTGTACCTTACCCATTTGTGAGTTTGGTGTTTCTGGTATAGCAGACTGAGGTGAATGTGGAGGAGTCTGTATTGCAGCTGTTGCTATCACAGCAAAGAGTATTACGTACATACATGTATATATGAAAAATAATTGCATAAACATTATACTATCTTCAGAAGTGCTGGCTGCACCAACATTTTCTGTCGCTTGCTTAGATGCTGTTTCCTCTAACAGCTTTGATGTAGAGGCAGAGTAGATTGGAGATGACCATGGTAGTAATGATTCCTCATAAGTATTAGATCCTTGAAAACCTAACACAGAATACAATAACATTTATAATAATTTAACAATTTCACTAGTTACAAAAAACAAGTATATAATGATTCTTAAAATACAATCTTGATATAAGTTATTAGTTCGTTTCTGCAATGTGCTATGTCTTCATGCTTCCCTGTCTGTTACGCTACACTTTCGATACTTTAAATAATTACTGACAGAGACTAAGCTTAAATATAACCAATACTCCAAAATAAAACATATCACTTGCGCCATTGCAGGTGGCGGATAAGCTAAAATTGATAATGACTTTGGCCAAAAGGCTTTGATCACCATGGTACATTGTTCGTCTATTACGATTTGTGCGCCTCTCTTTAAACAGCCTGTTAAAGATTTGAAAGTTTTGCGAAATCTTTTATAAATTTTCGCTAATAACCGACAAGTCAATGATTTTATTTCGGCGACTATCTTGGGTACTGGATATTTCATTATGACTCGTACCTTTTCGGGGTTTGGTTTTACTCCGTCCCGCGTTATTAGATGACCTAAGAAGCAACTTCTTTCCGAAAAAACTAACATTTGTCCAACTGTACCTTCTGTAGTCGTTTAAAAACCTCCAATTTTTCTTGATGTCCCTGGAGACTAGATGAATAAAGTATTACATCATCAAGATAGACATGACAAACATCTTCCTGTAGATCTCTGAGAACGTTGTCTATCACCCTCTGGAAGGTAGGCGCATTTTTCAATCCAATACGCATTCTTTTGAATTCGTAGTGCCCCCGTTCTGTTGATAAAGCTGTTTTTTGAATATCTTTTTCCGGCATATCAATTTGATGGTACCCTGATGCCAAATCTAGGGTACCATCTATTGCTAGTTTATCGAGTATTTCGGTAATGTTCGGTATAGGGTATTTGTCGTCTATCGTTTCGTCATTTAGTCGTCGATAGTCTATGACTTCTAACTTCTTCGGTACAATACTTCAAGGTGCCGACCATGGGCTATACCTTTTACTTTCTTATACGTAGTATAAGGAAGTATTGTGATGATGAAAATTTTCGACCTCGAGATTTTTGCAGATGTCCACGTTTTGAAGTCCCCTGATACCAAAAAAGTGGTTTTTAAAAAATGTCTCTCTCTCTCTCTCTCTGTGTGTGTGTGTGTCTGTGTGTCTGTGTGTGTGTGTGTGACCACGATAGCGGTCACACCGCTGTAGATATCAATTCCAAATTTTGTATTTACGTGTATAATCTCCCTCTTGAGATCTGATTAGTTTTTCAGTAAAATCGGTAGACCGGAAGTAGCAGTTTACTTCAGCGAAAAAATCGAATTTTGACAATATTTCGTCAACTACTAAGTTTATAAAAATTTATAAAGAATTCATATATACTTAAAATTGAAATTGAAAATAATTTTATTTAAAAAGTTTTTCGAAATTCCTACCGGAAGTAGGTCTTTTACTCTTATCGAAAATCAGTTTTTTTGCGAATATTTCGCAAGTCATGCTTTTTAGACAAGTACGTTACGGGTATAAAAGTATTTAAAACACAATTTTCAATATCTTTTGTATAAAAGAAACTTCAAAATTCAGACCGGAAGTACCACTTTTACTCTTATCGAATAACGATTTTTTGCAAATATGTCGTAAGTTATGCATTCTATATATATTTATCAAGAGTACAAAAGTATTTAGAACTGGATTTTCAATATTTTTTGTATATATGAAATTTCAAAATTCGGACCGGAAGTAGCACTTTTACTCTTAGCGAGTAGCACTTTTTTTCGAATATCTTGCAAAGTATGCATTCTATAGCGATTTATTAAGAGAATGAAAGTACTTAGAATAGGATTTTGAATAAGTTCTGTATAAAAAAATTCTTAAAATTGTATAGTTTGAAACGCTCATACGTATAAGAAAGTCGTGTGGTGGCCACACCTCATTTTTTACTTTCTTATACGTAGTATAAGGAAGTATTGTGATGATGAAAATTTTCGACCTCGAGATTTTTGCAGATGTCCACGTTTTGAAGTCCCCTGATACCGAAAAAGTGGTTTTTAAAAAATGTCTGTGTGTCTGTCTGTGTCTCTCTCTCTGTGTGTGACCACGATAGCGGTCAAACCGCTGTAGGTATCAATTCCAAATTTTGTATTTACGTGTATAATCTACCTCTTGAGATCTGATTAGTTTTTCAGTAAAATCGGTAGACCGGAAGTAGCAGTTTACTTCAGCGAAAAAATCGAATTTTGCCAATATTTCGTCAACTACTAAGTTTTAACAAATTTATAAAGAATTCATATATACTTAAAATTAAAATTGAGTATAATTTTATCCAAAAAGTGTTCCGAACTTCCTACCGGAAGTAGGTCTTTTACTCTTATCGAAAATCAGTTTATTGCGAATATTTCACAAGTCATGCCTTTTTGGCTAGTACGTTACGAATATAAAAGTATTTAAAACATAATTTTCAATATCTTTTGTATAAAAAAAATTTCAAAATTCTGACCGGAAGTACCACTTTTACTCTTATCGAATAGCGATTTTTTGCAAATATGTCGTAAGTTATGCATTCTATATAAATTTATCAAGAGTACAAAAGTATTTAAAACTAGATTTGCAATATTTTTTGTATATATGAAATTTCAAAATTCGGACCGGAAGTAGTCCTTTTACTCTTAGTGAGGAGCACTTTTTTGATAATATCTTGCAAAGTATGCATTCTGTAGAAATTTATTAAGAGAATAGAAGTACTTAGAATAGGATTTTGAATAATTTCTGTAAAAAAAAATCTTAAAATTCTGTAATTTCAAACGCTCATACGTATAAGAAAGTCGTGTGGTGGCCACACCTCATTTTTTGAATTATGTTTTCTTGTAATAGTTTTCATACCTGTGATTTTATTTCTTGCCGCATTATAACAAATATCTTTATATTTTAAACAGAGATTTCGAATTTGTTCGCGTTCTTCTAAATTTAAATGTTCTAAGGCAATTTACTCATAACATTTTCGGTTTGTAGTTTACTAACATATTCGGAGTTGTAATTTACCTCGTTCTAATTTTGTTCTACCGGCTGATACGTTTGTCAACTCTAATAGGAGTTTGTTAGTGTTGTGGGTATTTCTACACCTGGTGCAACTATTTGGTGTTCAATAACAATATTATTGCAATTTTTTGTAACAGGTAATTTTACAATTTTTCGTTCGCGTGAGCCTAGATTATTGATTATAAATAAGAAGATTGTCCAAGTGCACAGAGCATCGAAATAATTACAAATGTCACCGAAAGATGTTTGCATTAGTAAAGTTGAAAATGCAATCGAGCGGCGTTTTGTGCGCCGATGTAAAATTTTTCTCGCCGACTTGGCTCACCCGAAATTTCTTTAGATCTTTTTTTGATAAGAATTTTCCCCACTACGCATATTTTTTTTATTATAATAATATTGTAATAAAAAAAATATATATCCCTGCTCTTTTTGGGTAGCCGACCCTCGACCGACTGATAGCGGTGTCGGCCATTCATTTTCTTTAATACCCTATAAAATGAGAGGGTACTGCATCATACAAAACTGGGATTATACATTTTAACCACTTTTTTTTCTATTAAAATGTGGGAAAAGTATAGCTTTTGGTCGATAGGTGGTCTTTTTCAGCGAATATGTGTATATACTCCTGGTACCTTCTATATTTGACCAGTTATAAAGTACACATTTCTACTAAAGTATATTATATTATTAGTATCTATAGACAGTTGTTGTGGATTCGACAAGAGATGCTGATCGCAAGAACGATTTGTCCACCGACAGATGAGAATCAAATTGTCGCATCTATATGATGGGGTCGACGTCAATTGTATCGAAGAAAACGGAGCTCCTCGAGTCTCTACCCCACGCCCACTATGCGAAAAAAATCCCATAACAATGCAGCGCATTACCTATCCATTAATAGCATTGGAGGTTGATGTTTGTGGGATATTAATGTATCGGGCTTGTGATCCAATTAACAAGACGACACTGGAAAAGTGGTTTCCAAATCATACAAACTATGACAATGTATATAGTTGGATAGACTGCAAACGAGATTTTATAAACAACGGTTACGGACTGAGGGTGTTGATGAATCGGTACATGAGAAGAAACGAACCCATCCAATATTGCATGCTTCGAATCGCCAAACAATTTTCATTCGGTCCAACGCGTGTTTTAGGATTACGATGATTGACGCACATTACGATTTAATTTCGTGTGGATTTATGCATACATCAAGCGTATTAGCTGATGCCGATCAGGCAGACGAGAACATTTTACCAGGTGAGGCTTGTCGTCTAGTGGTTGCCTGTGAATCATATGATTGCAAGTTTATAGAACAAATGGGACAAGTGAGCACGCTAATTAGTATGGGAGTTGGCGTTGGTTTGGGCGCTTCGACTATACCTCTATGTGGATACAATGAAAATGGCAAGATACGAGTTGGTTTCGCAGCTGTAGCTATAAAATTAAATTCGTCCAGTCACCTCAGTCTGTACGAACGAAGACCCAATATTGCACTATACCTTAGTATTCACAATGATACAATTTATGAAGCATAAGACTTGAAACGTCCAGCGAAACAGAACAACTTGGGGAATATCTTTATTGGTCTCCTGATATCCGATTACTTTACGACTTGTCTGAAGGAAAAGGCACCTTGGTATCTATTTCCTGGCGATGCAACATTAGATAGTGCAAATTTGTCAGACTTTAGTGGTAAAGAGTATGAAAGAATGTACAAAAAGTTTGTGGCGGCCGGATTGTATACGAAAAAAGTTGTGGTCACCCCGGATCGCCATTCAGTCAAGGTAGACCACAATGGAGTTGGAGAGGTGTGAAACCCACTGTCGACTGGACACAGACTTTAAATATTATGACTAAAGGCATGGCTAATTCGATGTTGACGGCACAAGCACCCACTGCCACCACTTCTTTACTCGTCGGTGTTACCGAATCGGCAATGATCCCTATTAGTGTGGTGACTGTTAAAGAGAGTGAGAACGGTCGCAACGCCGCGCCGTCGCCCCATACGGTCTATTTACAAGCATGTTGGAAAGGCCTGAAAAAGTAATTGAAATTGATAATGATTTGGATAAGCAGCTTTTGATGTATGCCGTGTCTGCGCCGTTTATCGATCATTCTCAGTCGACAATGTTTAGTTTAGCATTGAACAAGCAGACAATTTTCGATTTGATAATTGCTGCATACAAGGCCAAACTAAAGACAGCGATATATTACATTTTACCAAAGCAACACAATCCGACACTAGGGATCCTAAGAAAGCTGAGTTCGGCAAATACTTCCCAATATGAATGTTTTTGCGACGATGTTGTTGTTTTGTGTGATTCATGTGCATTATAATTCTTGAGTCGTGTATACTATGACTATGTAGGAAAAAAATATATATCTATCTATCAACATGTACATTTGTATTTTTACTTTCCCCGTCACAAATACTTTGAATAAAATATAGTCTACCAAGAGAGAGAGCCGACGACAACAGAATCCGACACTAGAGACCCCCCTAAGAAAGCAGAGTTTGGCAAGTGCTTCCAAAAGTGAATGTTTATGCGACAGCTCTGTTGTTGTTTTGTGCGATTCATGTGCATTATAATTCTTGACTCGTGTATGCTATGACTATGTAGAAAAAATATATACATATATATCTATCAACATGTACATTTGTATTTTTATTTTCCCCGTCACAAATACTTTGAATAAAATATAGCTTAGCAAGAGTATTTGTGTGAAACAAAAAAAAAAACAGAAAATTCTCAACATCATTTTTATTATTACAATTTTTTTTGTAAATTTACAGATACCCACAATTGTTTTAAAATATATGATATATTCGTTACAAATGTTTTTCCATTTTTATAGGTAGTTTGTGACAACAAATTATTATTTACATAATATTATGCTGGAGCAGGAGGTTTCAGGCATGATGCAACAGTTCTGAGAAGAAGTGAAATTTGGCAATATATGACAAATGAAGCTGTACAAAAATTTCCAAATGATGTTCATCTTCTTGGAGATAAAGCGTATCCACGCACACCTCAACTAATTATACCATACAAAAATAATGAGATCTTGGGGTTTCTGCCTTCTTAACCACTACTCCTTTTTCCCACGTTTTGGTTATTGGATCCTGCATGAAAATATCTTGTTGAGGGTTAAGTGTTTTACTCATCTGAGCAGTTCTGTCATAATAGGTTTTTGTTGTCTTTTGAATATCAGTGAATGTTTTTCTTACATCTTTCAGGATCTTTGGCTTTAATAGTGCTTTAGTTATGGGGATTTTTGTTCTAAGCTGTCTACCCATTAGTAATTCAGCTGGTGAATATCTAGTCCCTGACACTGGAGTGTTACGATATTCCAGTAACGCTGCGTAAAAGTCACTCGAACTTTCTTCACTTTTCTTTAAAATGTTTTTAGCAATTCCCACTGCTTTCTCAGCAAGGCCATTTGCTTTAGGATAATTGGGACTAACTGTACGCACTTCAAATTCCCACTGAGTAGCAAAATCTCTCAAATAATAGCTGTTAAACGGCACGTTGTCTGATATCATGATTCTCGGAATGCCATGGTTAGCGAATACCTTTTTCAGTACATCAACTACTTCTACAGCACTCTTAGATTTCAGCCCTTGCGCATCCAACCACTTTGAGTAGTAATCCATTATAACTAAGAAACTACTTCCATTATATTCCATGATATCAACCCCTATTTCTTCAAACGGTAGATCAGTATACTCATGACTTATTAACGTTTGCTTGGGTGTCGCTCTAGCATATTTCTGATACACCCTACAGTCATTTACCCAATCCTCAAGTTCTAACGCCATACCTGGCCAAAACAGCAACTTTCTAGCTCGCTTTTTTTGTTTTCTGTATTCCCATGTGTGGTTCATGAATCAACTTCTTCATCTCTTCTCTTAATGCTCTTGGTACTACCACTCTATCCTTGTAGAATATTAATTCTTCATGAATGGTCATTTCATTTTTAATTTTCCAATAAGTTTTAACTTCACTTCGTAGCTTCTTTCCATGTTCAGGCCAACTATTTAGAAGATATTCTTTCACAACTTTAAGTACCTCGTCACTTTCTATAGCCTTCCTAAACTGTATCTTTCTTTCCTCACTCATTGCTACTTCCGTAATACCATGAACAACGTCATTCGGCAACAACTCCTGACCACTGTAGTTCAGACATGATCTAGACAGTTGATCCAATACTAATAGATGTTTACCAGTCACATACGTAACATTTAATTCATACCTAAGTAACTTTAATTTATACCTTTGCAATCGAGGTGTGACTTTACAAATGTCTTGATTGATAATAGTAACTAGAGGTTTATGATCTGTTTGTATTATTATCTTACGGCCATATACAAATTCATGGAACCTATCAAGTGCAAAACAAATTGCCAGCATTTCCTTCTCGGTCTGTGCATATGCACACTGTCCTAGTCAATGTTCGAGAAGCAAAAGCAACAGGGCTATTCCCCTGCATCATACAAGCTCCTACCCCATATTGTGAAGCATCACACTGAACAACAACTGGTAATTTTCCATTAAAATATTGTAAGGTTGGGGCTGTTGAAATCCTCTCTTTTACCACCTTAAAAGACTGTTCAGGGCCCCATACCCACTCTATATCATTTCGGATGAGCTGTCTACGTGGTACCGCAACTGTAGACAAATTTGGAATGAATTTCATTAAAAAATTAGCCATACCCAAACACCGTAATAAGTCTTTTTTGTTTGCTGGTTTTTCCATTTCAACTTGCTTGTATTCTTTTACTATCTGGTTTTACACCTGTCATATTAAATACCATTCCCAAAAGACTGACCTCAGGCTGTGCAAATTGTAACTTTAAAGGATTAAATTTAACATTATATTTTCGAGCCCTTTCTAAAACTTGCTCTAAAGCTACGTTGTGCTCAACCATGTCTTTGCCACTAACAATAATATCAAAATAAATACTGACATTTTCTATATCTCCAAATATTTTTGTGTTCACCCTTTGAAAAACTTCTGGTGACACTGACAGGCCAAAAGGGAGTTTTCTAAACCTATATTTTCCAAAAGGTGTAATAAAAGTACATAATTCACTACTAGCTCTATCCAAACTAATTTGCAAAAATCCATCCTTCAGGTCTAGAACTGTAAAAACACACTTACCATTGAGCGTAGACATGATTTCATCACCTGTTGGTATTGGAAACTGATCTTTTTTTACAGCTAGATTTAATTGTTTAGGGTCCAAACAAACCCTCAAAGAGCCATTTGCCTTTTCCACTATAACAATATTGTGCACCCAGTCAGTCGGGTAGGGGGAGACCAGGGAGGTTTGAGACAAAAATTGAATTTTATTTGCTGTACATTTTACAATTAGCAATTTGAAGATAATATATATTGCAAGTGAATTGTGTGACATTTAGCTGCACTTGCCATACTTTTTCATGCTTCAAAAATATTATTCGAATTGTTTAAATGTATTTCATCAACGTGGTGTAAATTGTCTCAACGCTCCCTAGGTAAGGGAGCTTTGAGACTGGTTATAGGGAGCATTGAGACATTGTAAGCATTCGGAAAATGTTTATTAATTATAAAAAAAAAAACAAAGAAAATCAACGAACGTTTTGATAATGACGGTAGTCCAAACCAAATGTCAGTGTAGATTTTACTCTTTCTGTTCCACCTACATTTTTAGGAAACTGTAATTTCAAAATAATATCTTGTTCTCGAACTGAAGAAATATCTTCCATTGGCGGATAAACAAATTTCCAGATGGTTCCGTGACGATGTAAAAATTTAATTACGTATTCATCATCTTCCTTTGTTATTACTAGACCCACATAATGCATAGTTGAAGTCTTTGTGTCGAACTTAACCAAAACAAAGTCTCCCGCTTGAAGTGTTTTGACATCTTCAAGAGTTTTAATTTGTAGCATTTCTCTTTCGTAGCTTTCAACATCTGAATAATCTTCGCTGCTTCCGCCCGACTCGCTTCGCTCCGCTTCATCACTCGAAGAAGACTGAGGTGGAGTTGGAGATTTTTGTAAAGATTTTTTACTTTCTTATACGTAGTATAAGGAAGTATTGTGATGATGAAAATTTCGACCTCGAGATTTTTGCAGATGTCCACGTGTTGAAGTCCCCTGATACCGAAAAAGTGGTTTTTAAAAAATGTCTCTCTCTCTCTCTCTCTCTCTCTCTGTATGTGTGTGACCACGATAGCGGTCAAACCGCTGTAGATATCAATTCCAAATTTTGTATTTACGTGTATAATCTCCCTCTTGAGATCTGATTAGTTTTTCAGTAAAATCGGTAGACCGGAAGTAGCAGTTTACTTCAGCGAAAAAATCGAATTTTGCCAATATTTCGTCAACTACTAAGTTTATACAAATTTATAAAGAATTCATATGTACTTAAAATTAAAATTGAGAATAATTTTATTTAAAAAGTTTTTCGAAATTCCTACCGGAAGTAGGTCTTTTACTCTTATCGAAAATCAGTTTTTTGCGAATATTTCGCAAGTCATGCTTTTTAGGCAAGTACGTTACGGGTATAAAAGTATTTAAAACATAATTTTCAATATCTTTTGTATAAAAAAAATTTCAAAATTCTGACCGGAAGTGCCACTTTTACTCTTATCGAATAGCGATTTTTTGCAAATATGTCGTAAGTTATGCATTCTATATATATTTATCAAGAGTATAAAAGTATTTAAAATTGGATTTGCAATTTTTTTTGTACATATGAAATTTCAAAATTCGGACCGGAAGTAGCACTGTTACTCTTAGCGAGTAGCACTTTTTTGATAATATCTTGCAAAGTATGCATTCTATAGAGATTTATTAAGAGAATAGAAGTACTTAGAATAGGATTTTGAATAATTTTTGTAAAAGAAATTCTTCATATTCTATAATTTGAAACGCTCATACGTATAAGAAAGTCGTGTGGTGGCCACACCTCATTTTTTTTGTATGAAAAAAGATTATCATGCTTCAACGGAACAGTTTTTTTTATGTTTCGAACACTTGCTTCAGCCTCTATAGCTTCTTTTACTGGTGTGTCGGTAAGAATTCTTGAGGAACCACGTTTTCGATTTGTAATCCGCTTTCGTGGACGTGCCTTGGGAAGTGGTCGCAAAATTTCTGGACTAACAAAATTTTGGTTAATATTTAAATTGTTCTCTTGCACATTGGCTGTTGACGTTGAGGCTTTACATTCTAGAATATTTACAGGTTTCAAAACTTCCTCTTGCTCGCCGGTTTTTGATATGGATGTTGCATCTTCTAGAATAATTATACTTGATGATTCCAGTGGTCGATCGGTCACTGCGCCAGACATAAAATCAATTTCAGTAAATACATCACGATTTAAAGGACAAATGCCGGTCGATGAAAAAGCGGATACAATATTCTTTGGTGTGAAAGCTAATTCGAAAGCTTGACTAGCTAAAGCAGCAATGTTGTAAATGGACAAAGTTTGACCTGGATTTGAAACCATCCATGATGCACACTGCGAATTATAAAAAGGGGAAGTAGACAGATTACATCCTAGGGCTGCATTTTATGGCTGCAGTGTGGCGGAAACGTGAGCATCACAATCCCATTTTCTTTTGCTTTCCTCAGGGAATCGACGGAAATATGGCTCTCGCGGTTATCCATTAGCAGCAATACTTTGTTTTTCATGGAACAACCAGTGTGCTTTATGAAGTGGTCCAGGAAAACAGCAAAATTTTCGGAAGTCATCCACTGGGATGAGCAACTCCAGCACTTCCTGGAAAAGCATCACTTAACATATAGTCCTTAAAATTTACCCTTGGAAAGACAAAAAACGGAGGGATGAATCTCCCTCCAGCACTAATACTACAACAGGCAGTTACTAATGTGCCTCGTTCAGCCGATGTGACATTTCCAACTTGTTTAACACTCTTCGCTGCCAGGACTTTGGGTGGTTTGTGTACGGTTGTAAGCCCTGTCTCATCAATGTTCCAGATCTGATGAGGTTCAATCTTTTCGCGCTTAAGGACTGATTCCAGATTGTTAAAAACATGGTAACATTTGTGTGGTTGAAACGTGACAAACTGGTTGACTCCGGAGTCCTCAGCGACAACTCCGGGCGACGATGTCTAAAGCCGCGATACCAATCGTAGCCAGCAATGGATTTTTCATCCCATTTCTTAGGATATTTTTTATGGTTGGCCTTAGCAAATTGAAAGGCCAGTTGACTTACACATGTGACAGTTAAACCATGATGCATTTGCGAAGCACGGACTAGATAATCCGATAGGAGAGTCTCTTCTTCCTGGGTAAACACTAACGAAGATTTAAAATCAGGTGAGTAAGTAATGTTACCAGCAGGGGCATTCAAATTTCTTTTTTTCACATATCTTCAAAGCGTTTGCTTGTTTATATCATATTTCCTTGCAGTTGCGCGTAATTTGCTCCCCCAAGAACTTCTTCCACTGCTGTTTCCATAACGTCAGGTGGAGGAACTACTCGTTTCGTCTTTTTAATTCAATAATGGGGCATATTGTATCTCATTTTTATTTTAACTTAAAATAGTATTTTTAGTGGCGAAACAGCCAAGTATTTATTTTCTAAACATGAATCCGTCCCAATAATATAGATCGTATTTATTATCACATTATTTTTCAATTAGTTTAGAATTTTTTAATCATTTAAAAATGCTGGTAATCAAGTGAATCATGTGTTGTTTAACCCTTGCGGGCACATAAAAGAAAAACTCTTTAAAAACAATATATTTCTGAATAATTTTAAAATTTACATTCTAAAAACAACATTTCATCAAATTGTTAACTTAAAAGTAATGTAAGAAGTCCTCCAGGACATGGTTTCATATGGTAACCACTGTGATATATAATATGATCATATAAATAAACCAGAAATTCTTTGCACACAATCAGAATGTGAAATTAGGTACTATGGTATGGTGCAAAACAGTTTTTTTCTGCATTTAGGCATAAGCCTACGTTACATGTGTTACAAGTCCATTTAGTGCGATGTGGCACTGATGCAGTGCTACAACGTGCACAACGTCTAGATCCAGCATGAACAGGCATGTGAATTGCATTGCTTTTTCTTATTTCAGGGGGCACATATGGTTTGTATCTGTTCTCTTTTGGAATACTTTTTTTGCCGGCAGTGCCTTTTTTTTGTAGCGCCAATAAGCCCAGAAATTATTCTAAGTCGAAAAAATTTCATAGTTAGTTTCTCTGCCTTTGGTGAACTGCGATACAAAATAAACGAATTTACCACCGAGACATCGACGAAGTGCCAGAATAGTCTGTGCCACCACTTCCTTGATTTCCTGTCAATATCGTAGCAGGACTTCAGCATGTCAGCACGATCGACACAACCCATACAACGTCTATATTCCTTGATGGCTTCGGGGCAATATATTTCTTTTACACTTCCATCCTTTTCTCTTCTGTTTGCTTGAATTGTTTTTGAGGGATCATGAATCGAAGACAAGACCTGGACAACACGTTTGTCCTTCCATTTGACACAAGAAATATTACGTCCATTCACTGCCCAATCAGTTTGTCCCCTAGCTAAGTCTTTGTCTTGAAGCAACTGAGGAAGACCTTTCCTATTTGCTCTAACTGTTCCACATGAATATATATTTCTTTCGGCCAATTCCTCAAGTAGTTTCACAGAGGTAAAGTAGTTGTCGAAATAGACGTGATAGTTTTTTCCAATAAGAGCCTCTGTAAGTTTTTTTTTACGGTTGCTCCCAAATTTTCATCTACTCTGTCTCCATTTTTACCTGTGTATATGTCAAAATCGCAGAGATAGCCAGACATGTCAGCTCTAGACCAAATTTTATATCCTCTTTTTATTGGTTTTAGAGGTAAATATTGTTTGAAGGATATGCGGCCTTTAAATTTGAGCATTGTTTCATCAACAGCCTGTTCCATTGAAGGGCCATAATATTTTTAATAATTTGTACGTAACTTGTTGATAAGTGGTCGGATTTTATATAATTTATCGTATTGTTGTTGCCCTTTTGCTGGCATGACAGAATTATCGTTTAGGTGGAGATGAAAAAGGAAAGAACTGAATCTATTCAGGCTCATTGTATTAGATATGTATTCATCTCTCAATTGAGGATATGATGACCAACAGTCTCGATAACTAGGTATATGTTTTATGCCCATGAGCATATTTATAGCAATAAATTTTTTTATTTCGTCGGAATTTGTAGGTGCAAAATTATCACCGTTTTGAATGGAATATAAATTCGTTTGGAAGACAATCTCGTCAATCATATCAAAAAGTAATAAAAAGAAGCCGACGGGATCTTGTAGTCCATCTGGCAGATTTTTAGGACCAACGAGTTCTAGAAAATTTGCTTGCACTTTTTTGAATTCCACCTTCTTCCATTTATCCAAGTTCGCCCAAACTGCAAGGGATAGATCGTCTTCATCACTGAACTCATCATTATCATAGTTTCTGTCATTTACATCTGGTTCTGGTTCAGATTCGGAATCACTCTGAGGGGGCTCCTCGTGATTATCCACATCTAATAAATCTTGACGAACCAAATCTTCCTCCTCTATATCTGACATATCTGACAATTCGTCCTCTGACTCATCCCCAGATGGAATTTCGTCCAGTAGATCATAACACTGAGATGACGTTAAATTGATCAATTTATAACTTCGACTCATAGCTAAAAAAAAAATTAACGTTGATCATTTGGTCATACTGGTATCGCTATGTAACCACGTTTACCTTTTCACGTATTTAGTTTTGTCATAGTGGTTTCATAGTGAAACCATCAAAAAATGACATGGTTAATTTTGCATAGCTTTGTAAAATTAAAATAGTGTAATTTTTATGTAATTTCTGCAACTCAAATTCAAGTAATTAGCAGCTTAGTTGCGAGTTTTAGGTTAAGTACAAGATTGCACTAGTTACCTCATACTGGTTTCACACCGAAACCATAACACAAACCTGTTTCTTTATTACGATTTTTGGAAAAATACCATACATCTAGCTTCTAACTTAGTTATAATATTATAAATACACAAATTAATTTAGTACTTACCGAATAATTTTGCAAAAATAAAAAAAAAACTATAGAAACACCACAGTAACCAACAGATGGCTCTGCTTACTCGATTTTAGGAAATAAATGTAGTGTCTCATTCCTCCCTTGTCTCAAGCCTCCCTGGTGTCCCCTATTCTACTTTGCTTATAATATTCTTTCTTTCTAACTCAACTAATGTACCCTTTAATTTCTCTTTTATTGTAAGAGCTATTCGTCTACAAGGATTGATTACTGGAACAGCACCATCCCTGACATTTATTCAATATTTATACGGAATATCACCTGTTCCAGCAAACAGGTCCTGATGGCATTCAATAAAGTTTTTAGCGCTAGCAACTTTACTACCTTCATTAACATTTTTAATTTCATGTATGCGTTGCAATAATTCTAATTTAACACACGCCTTTAACCCTAGTATGGGAAGACCATTAACTCTTAAAACTAAAAACTTAATATTACAAAGTTTATCTCTTATTCGACGCTTTACAATAGCAAAACCTTCTGTTTTCATTGAGTTTTGACCATATGTTATAATTATTGACTTACTTTTAACTCTCTTTACATCAATACACTCATTTAGTTCTTTAATACATTAAATGGCAATACATTACAGTTAGCTCCTGTGTCTAATTTAAAATTTAATTCTAAATTGCCAATAATGACAGTCTCATACCAAACCTGTTCATTTACCACTGTGGAACTGACATTAAAAACACTGTCTATTAATACCTCACTGTCTCATCTGCACTAACCTCTTCCAATTCATTTATTCTTGGTCTGTTTTTATTCTTCTTCTTGCAGCCTATCGCAAAATGACCTAAGGTACCTGAATCCTATAATGCCTACCTAAGCTTTAGTGATTTTTAAAAAAAATTATCTTAGACACCAGAAGTCGCCCATGAAGGCAATACAAAACTTCAAAGTATTGCTAATTAAAAAATGCAAGTTTTAATTTTTTTGAGCAGAACAGATAGTGAGCTCAAAATTTTTAAAAAAAACAGTGCATTTAGGCCAAATTGGGTACGCATATACCCAATATGGCCCAAAGTGTTGAATCAATAAAAAGACCAATTTATTTGAACAAATGAACTTTTTTTCCTGAGAAACTTGACAGTACGAACATACAAAAACTTAAAAACTACGAATAGACATATTTGTATAAATAAATCGGTAAACGTAAATTGAGTCCCGCCCAAGGAGTATAAAGATAGAATAGGAGTAGCGACTACCTACACCGCTCTCGTTCCGCCAGTGTTCACATAAAGCACGCGCAAGAGCGAGGCGGATGCTAGAGTGAGACGCTGCAGGAGGTCCGGCTGACACAAGAAATGTTTGCAAGTTTACAGGCAATAAAATAACATTACATTTTTCATTATTTATTTTTATGAATTTGAAGTAACATTTAAAAATAATCTATCTCTTTTTATTATTTAAAAAGAAGACGAGCTCTTAATTTGTCTGTAGTTTCGACAATTTATTTTTGTCTTTAAAATTTGATTTCATTTTTAAATCTTCCGCTTTAAAGTACTGTCTCATTCGCATTGAAATAAAAAGATGCAAGGCGGTAGATACTATTTCAAATTTATGTACCTCACAGCTAAATTTAAATTGAATCTTATCAATACACTCATGAATTGTATTGTCGTATAGATACTTGGACTTTACATGTCTTAGAAAAATTTCCTCTGCTCTTTTAAAAATATGAAACATCTCAATTGCGGGATGAGTTAAAAATCCTTTCGTTTTTAAATAAACGAGGTCAGCAACGGGCACATTTTGAAAAGTTACTTTACTGGATAAGCCATTTAAACAGTTTAAGCAGGTAGTTGTCTTCGAAATTTTTCGGATCAAAAAACCTCCTATGTAATAAAGTACAGCATCACTAACATCATTACTGTAACTGCAAATTAGTTGATCGAGCAGTATTTCATGATCTTCTTCGTCGGATAATACAGACGAAACCTCTTCTATTTTTTTTTCAATTTTCTGAACAAGATTTGTTTTCTCTTGCTCAAAAATAAGTTTAAAATTTTCGAAATCAAGAACACCAGAATTAACTTCTTCAACTGTACAATTTCCATAACGAGGAGGCTTGATTAACTTATAAACAGTCAGCAACCTGTATAACTGCATGAACGAAGGAAATGAGGGATGGTCATTACAACCCCCCGCTTGTCTAATCACTCCAAAAAAGTGCTAAAACAAAACTATTTGAACAAAACTAAATCAACTTTTTTTTATAAGAGTATACCTCTTATAGGGTCTTGATTACATTTTCTTGTTAGCACATATTTGAAACCTTGCTTCGATATCAGGTATTTGGTAATATCTAAGGAAGATAATAAGGTGACCCTAAAACCTTCCGCAGTCGATTCTGATAAAAATTCATCTTTTTTAATTTGTTCATCCTTTAAACATTGTTCCCAACTATTTAACCATTCCAGACCTTCAGTTATGATCTACAACGTAGTAAATAAATCTTGCTATCTTTTTATTTTATGTCCTAAGGTTACCCTCATTTCTGCAGAATCTAAACTTATTCCCTTACTCGAATTTAGAGAATCAAGAAGATCGTTCATTTTTTTTGTGAATAAAATTGTCACATCTGCGTCGTCCAATTCTTTCAAGTGTCTTTTTTTATAATATATGAGACCTTCTGTCACGGAGTTACTAAAAAGCTATAACATTTTAATTAAAATAATGTAGGAAAAACTATCCTAAATATCTGTAGGTTAGGAAGAACAGGGTGTAGTATGTGTGTGTCTATAAAAGAATAAACTAAGTAGGCTAAATTTTTGCCGCCTTGCCAAGATAGCTAAATGGCTGACATTTTATTTTGTATAGACCCTTGGTGTACACCACTATGTAACCATAAGTAAAGTGATTTTATTCTTTTATTGACCCTATGTGTTATATATGTTTCATAAGTGCAAGAACGCATGACTGACCTGTGTTGCAAGTTTTACCCTCATTTTGAGAAAAGTGCTTGGGCAAATGTGATTGTATGATAACTTCGGACAAACCTTCAAATTTCCACGATTTTTTAAGTCTTCTTTATATAAAGCAACGTAATGTCTCCACTCAACTTTCCCTTTGGATAACTAAAAGTTAATAAATAATTATTATACAAATATAATATACAGTATATACAAGTAGTATACTATATATACTTACTTTAACGTATCCTTTCTGAAGAATTCTGTTCCTTATACATTTGAACAGATGAGGTGTATCAGAAAAAAAAACAACATCCTCTTTTCGTCTACAGGATGAACGCATTTATTATTTGGATTAGCCAAACTCCCTGATATTCCAAATTCTTTCCACATACGGCGGTTTGTAGACGCTCCATCACAGATAATGCCATCGACGAACGCTCCAGCCTTTTCTAATTCTTGAATTACTTTAACAATGAGAGATGCCAAAATGACACCCTTCGTTGCATTTTTTGAAGCATATAGTGCCACTGGTTGCGTATATTTATCCGCTACGGGGCAAAACATAAAGACTAATGCGTGATCTGCCATTTCATACGTGTTTTTTTTGTCATCAACATCATCGCCAAAATCCTCTATTCCAACCAGCTCCATTGTTTTTGTATTAACTTTGACACTTTTTCTAACTTGCATTTCATCAAAAAGGAGGACGCCGTGCTTTTGCAATTTGTTTTTTCGAGATAATTTTAAGCGAAGTGCTTTAAAAAACTCTTCATCCAACCCACATTTCATGTTCACCCTAGTCAAATAGCGACGCATGGTGGTTGACGAGGGCAGAGGCAAAATATCATTATGTCTCAAGAACTCATAGGTACTTGAGCTTCGAATGTTCAACAACAAACAATATAATAACCAATCATGTGAATATCGTCTCCCCTTTTTATTACACACTTTAATGCACTCTTTTATCAATATTTTTTGTTGTTCAGGTAAATTAGAGCCTTGTAAATAAGTTTCCAATTTTTCCTCCTTGATATTTTTCATTTTATTTTGAATATCTGCCAATTCTCTTTGTAACATTTCTAATCTCATCATAGCTCTGAAACTAATTCTTTTTTGTTTATTTTTCATGTTACGTAAACTCTCCAATTGCGATTTAGCAGTCAACAAACCTTTCGTGCGTACTTTTAATTTTAAAGTAGCCTTGCGTTTTCTGTTTTGTTGAACGCGCATTGTGTTTTTTAGGGTGAGACACATTTTACAACGCTGTAATGAATTCTGGACAAGAGGGCATTTTATGTGTCTCCAAATTTCTAGTGCATGATTCGGTATCGCGGATTCGCTGTACGTGGTCGACGGATGAAATTTAGAAAAAGTAGGTCCCCCTGGACATATTTTAAAGTTGTCAATTTTCAAAAGAAGGTTTTGTATAAACTCGAGTTCATTTTTAACAATATCTCCTGACATTTCGGGCAAATGTATCTCTGTTCCAAGTATACCTATTTTGTTTCCAAAATTAGAGTCAATTACGACCTGTCTCTCGATATCTGCCAAAGTGGTTTGTTTTGTTACAAGCATTTTACTAAAGCATATGTACTTTTTGCGAAGATCAGACTCATCAATTATTTTGTGGAAGCTCCAATGTTCATTAGGCAGTTTAACTGAGGCACAGTTATTTTCCCATAATTTTTCAAATGAGTTGACTAAAACTGTATTACAAAATGTGGTTTCAATATTATTACTTGTTGTTGCATTATCAGCAGCATTAGTAACAGGGTTAGTAACACACATTTTTCGGCGCTTATTCCGCATTTCAGAAATATTATCTCTGTTTAATGGTCGCTTTCTGGTATTGGTATTAATATTTAGATATGATGGGCAACCCGGAAAAATTGTGGGAACTGCATCATCCGATAAACGCGGCATTTCCAACATAATCTAAAATAATGAAAGCGTGATAGAAATGATACTCGTAATAAATCCACAAAATAGGCAAACTTACCGTATTTAACCCATCAGACCATGATTTGATAACATATTGTGCTTCAAAATGTTTTTCGCAAACTCTGTCGTTTTGTGATAACATTTTATCAGCACGTGGTATATTTTTTACCCATATCTTTAACCTCTCACTGTCTCGAGGAGGAGAAAATAAAGACACCCTTTCTAAACATGATTTGTATCCAGAGCGGCAATTAGGGACGAAGCACTTTTTACCCATCTTATTAGAAATACTGTCTAGTAAAACGGTTACACGCGCACGCATCCATGCAATATGGCAAAATGCAACTGAACTAGGATTAAATTGCGAGCTGGCCGAAAATTGCGAACCGAAGGCAGGAGGCCCCGCTCCAGCGTCTTCGTCTTAACATCTCTCTCGCACAATGCGTGCTTTACCTGAACCGCTGCATTACCCGAGTAACTGCTCCTATTATATCTTTATACTCCTTGGTCCCGCCTTCATATTTTTACGTAAATTGAGTCCCATAGTGAAAATAATAATACGTAAATTGAGTCCCGGGTACAAGTACTTAATTGACACCTTGTATAATAAGAGAGGTAAATAAAATACCATTAGACACCCTTAACATTTTTATTAAAAAACATGTCAAATACTACAATAATTAGATTATAAATATACAATTTAAGAGAAATTTATTGGAAGGAACTTGAAAGAAACTTTCTTTACAAACTCGAATAAGGTAATGTGACAGTTGCATAGGTCAGCTATTGCTTCCCTTAAAAAGATTTCCTTCTCAATAATAGTTTTTGATTTCTTGGTCGACTTGCTTCTAAGATGAATATAAGTTTCACTTTGAATTCCTTTTAAAACTTCAATAAATATGGAAATATTGGGATGTGGAGAATTAAACATTCTATTAAGTCGAGCATGAAATGATTCACAAGAGTTAGTGGTTCTATTAGTAGAACATGAAAATTCGGCCCATATCTGTGGAGGAAACGGCGCTTCTTCTGATATATAATTTTCTAATACATAATCGCAAAATTCAGTTAGCTTTTGATCATCTGGAAGTTCTGCCATTATATAATCAGTAAAAACAGTTGAAACGTCTTCAGGTCTTAAAAAGGCAAGTCCAAAGAATGACTTTAAAAAATTTGCCTTTTCTGATTTCGATGCATATACCCGAGATAAACCAATAGACTGAATTTTGCGATACCAACTTTGGCCGAGATGAAAACGACATCCCTTAATTTTTGTTTCTGTGAGCACTGATTGAACACTCACATGTATGGCCTTTTCAAAATCAATAAAAATATTTTTCGGTGAGAATCTCAATCCTACATTTAAACAGGAGTTAACTAAATGCCTAAAGCAATTTTCATAACATTTCACAGTTTTGTTGGGAAGAAGAAAAAAAGCAAGGGGTACATACGAATCATAATGTAAGGCATGAAAAGTGAACAGTTGATAAAAATATTTAGGGCAACTTTTCAACGTACCATCCACATAAACTGTATCTGAACGGCATAGCGCTTCTAAATTTTTCTTCGTAGAAAATCCGAGAATCTTACTTTGGAGATCGTTGACGATGACAAAATCTTCATTAGCATTGGTCTTGATGTCCATATTTCCAACAGTAGAAAGGGTTTCTTCAGTGGATCTGGGATTCACGTGTTTCGACTGTCGGGCGTTCAGCATGTTCCTTTTGATTAAGGATATGTCATTTCTTGTAAGTGTCTCTATATCACGGTTTTTTAGAGCTAGGTGAATAAGCTTAGACGGTCTTGCACAAATATCGTCGGAAGCTTTACGTTTTAATCCGCTGCTTAACTTCTGACGCTCTAACTTGTTTTCTTGTAGTGGTTCATGCGAGTGAGGTGATGGTCCTTCCAATACTTCTTCATTTTTCCCAGTTTTAAGAACGATTTACAGGTATTTTTACTACACATCCATCTTTCAGTGTTATTCGCCAACGTTTTGTGAAAGCGAAATTTATATCCATGTAAAACCAAAAGATTTCTGCCTCTTTCACTAATTATAACTTCCATATTAAAATCACTCGATACTACTTGATACTACTTGATGTTAACGCGAAGAAATACAAAATAATGCACAGACAAAATCATCGAACAACCCCAATTTATAGTAACCCTGCAATAAATTACTGTTATTGCTTTTACCTAATTTTATGGGGTGTTGCAAATTAGGGTTGTAAAGTAATTATTAAGTATTTAGGATTATGATAGCCGGACGTAATTTACGTAGGCCCATTAAACACCCGGGACTCGATTTACGTACCTGTAAAAATAATTAACAAATATGGGACTCAATTTACACCGACCCAAACAAATAAACCTTAATTCTAAAAAAAAACTTGAAACTTAAGACATACAAAGTCCTAAAGATCACTAATAAACTTATATGCCCAAACAAATGAACTTTTATTCTAAAAAAACTGACAGTTTGAACATAAAAAACTTAAAAATCACTAATAAGACATATTTGTCTGAACAGCGAAGCTTTTGTTATTAAACTTGACAGTCCGGACATACAAAAACCTCGGTATCATCTTTTGTTAATCCTAGACATTCCTCATGGATATAGGAAGCACAAGAAAGGCACATACGCATGTCTTTCACTTCATCTTCTTTACAGATGTTACAATACCAAGATTCTGAACTTACAGTTTTGTTTTCTCTCTTATTGGAAGATGTTTTTGGTACCTTTGTGATTGTTTCTTTGATTTCAGTCTGATTCGTTTTTAGGTCACCGTTAAATATTGATTTTTTCAAAACGACCGCCCTACTGTTGATAGCTTTTTGCCGTTTAGTACTGCTTTTAGGAGTGCTTTTGATTGGAGTGGGAAGCAAATCAGAAAATTTGCTTCTATTAGCCTCTGATTCACTTTCTTCGGCAGAACTGTCTGAATTAGAATTAAGCAAGGCGTCTTCAACAGCATCTTTTTCTTCTGTGGGCAAAATTTTTACATCAGTACGCTTGCGATTTGACAGACCCGAAGGTCCCGTTTGCGGAGAAGTTCCTTTTAGTGAAGTTGATGACACAGGAGTCGATGCTGCTTGAGGGGTTCTTCATTCTCCGGTATTAGAATGTTAGATGCGGTATTGGAATGTTAGATGCGGTACTTGGTTGAAAAGCAGTTTCAGGAATTGCGTCTGGATTATATGGGTACAGCCCTGTAGCTCTGAATCCCGATTTGACATTAGATGGTGCCGAAGCGCGATCCCATACTGGAGTAAACACTTTCCCAAACCGTTGCTTTGTCAGCGTCCTCTCACCATGATTGTGCCAAAACAGCATAAGTTGTTGATCCCAATGATATTCGAAAGACCGAAAAACAGCTTTATCGAGGGGCTGCAATTCGTGTGTGGTATTAGACGGAAGGCAGTACAACACAATATAATGCTGCTCAGCAGTTTCAACGATTTCGTAGTCCAGATGACATTTGGCACCGTCAAATATCCGTACGCAGGGACCTGGAGGCTTTTACTGCGCAAAATGGTGAAGCCAGTCGACGAAACATTTAGTTGTCATTGAACCTCTTTCTGTCATACGGCAAACCGAACCAGGTGGTAAATCATCTGAAAATTCATCCTTCATTCGTTTTCCCTTGAATAAAATCATTGGAGGGATAACTGACCCGATTGCGTTTGCGCAGGAGACGATCGTGACATTTTCTCCATGCTCGTTGCCAATGATATGAACTCTACAGGCACCCTTCTTAACTAAAAGTTTTGGTTCTTTGTGCAAATTGATCCTTTCTCGTCCATATTAAACAGTCTCTCGGGTTTGCTGAAAATATCATTAGCCTCAAAAACTTGTTAATTTTTTTTGAAATGATCGTCAACAATACATTTGTTTAACTTTTGTGCTCGAGCAGGATTCAGGTTCTGAGATTTTCTAATGGAAATGCCAGGATTATCTCTTAAAAATTGTCTTGCCCACTTATGGCTTGCAACTTGCTTAATATAGGAAAACTGATGTTTTAAATTATTGTTTTTGCAGTATTTGTATACGCATAGCCTTAAAATTTTTGATGTGATTGGGTAACCCACTTCTGCTAAACGTACGATCCGGCCACACAATTCATCCTTCTCCTGTTGAGAAAGTGTGAATTTCCTTCCCAATTTAGCTTTAGTATTGGCGTCTGATTTAATATACCGGCGCAGTGTTCTACGAGGAACTCCAAACCGGACTGATGCCTTATAATCGGACATCTTGTTTGTACGAATTGCCTCCAAAGCTTTCTGAAGGTCATCCTCATTCCAGTTGCCTCTTTTTTTGGTATTTGTGGCATTCATACTTGAAAACAAAAAATACTGTTAATAAAACAAAAAAAATCACATTTACCCAATATGGCCTATGGACATGGAGCACATTTTTCCTTAACCTCAGAAAAATATCAAACATGATCGGAATATTATTATTGCCCTAGATAACTAACAAAACAAGCTCACTATTGGCCACATATTAGGATCAGTTGGCGCAGTCAAGCCAAAATTTTTATCCGCGTTTTGTATTGCGTGCAGCCAAATATAGATGGCGTTGATATCAAAAATTACAGTTTTCAATAACACTAAGCAAATAGCGGGCGATTCAAAATGTATTTGGTAGCGGGAAATTCAAAATAAAGGGTTTAATACCGCGAGATCAAAAATTATATTGATAAAGATTTGTCATGGAATATAAAACGTCTGTCTTAAGTTATATCATTAAGTATCACACTTGTCATTATAAGAGAAAATATAATGACAAATGACAGTGTGACAATGATATAACTTAAGACAGACGTTTTACATTCCATGACAAATCTTTATCAATATAATTTTTGATCTCGCGGTACATGATCACAACACGGTCATCAAATTGTATACTATTTACTTATTCCCATAGTAATGAGGAATCATTGCTAAGGAAAACAGTGTACAGTAAGATATTCAATTACAATACTGTAACCACACAATAACGTTTTAAAGAAAAGAATTACTTAAATAATTACACTTTAATATTGTTATGTAGAAAAGGTACAAAGTACATTTATGATTATTAATAACTAACATCCAACACATATGTATTAGTTAAATTACCAGTACAAAAATAAAGTAACGAACAAATAGCATAATCTACTAAAAGTAGAATATTCGACTAACAAACATATTTTTAGTAATAGAATAAAACACCTTTTTCACAAAAAATAGTTTAATAACTAGATGTCACATTTCGTGTGCACTGCACACATAGTCAGTAATAACAGTTACTACTGACGATGTTTGCAGTGAACACACAATGTGACATCTAGTTATTAAACTATTTTTTGTGAACTAACTATTTTTATAAAGGGTCTTTTGTTAAGCGCTTCCTATCTTTAAATTTAAATAAAACAAAGTAGGTGTGAGATATCATCGAAATTTTTTATTCGTTTGAAAGCCCTATCGATGCCATTATTTATGGAATATAATATCGGACAAATTTCCGCCGCGACTTCGCTGAGTGGCGCGCATTCGGGATGTCCAATTTTCCATGACTCTGGCGCATAAATCAGGCTGAATTTGACCGATGGCTTGGGTTATGTTGGCTTGGAGGGCCGCGGTGGTTTGGGGATTATTCGCATAGACCTGCGATTTAAGAAAACCCCACAAGAAACAGTCCAACGGGGTCAAATCGCACGATCTCGGTGGCCAGTTCACATCACCTCCACGTGAGATGATCCTCCCCTCAAATCGCTCGTGCAGAATTTCCAATGTGGCATGAGCTGTGTGACACGTAGCGCCGTCCTGTTGAAACCACATCTCATTGATGTCCATATCATCCAATTCAAGCCAAAAGAAGTTGGTAATCATCGCCCTATAGCGTTCGCCGTTGACGGTGATGGCCTGGCCAACATCGCTCTGAAAGAAATATGGACCGACGACGCCGCCAGCCCAAAATCCACACCAAACAGTGACTTTTTCGGGATGCATTGGACGCTCTTGAATCTCACGTGGATTGGTATTGTCCCAAATTCGACAATTTCGTTTGTTGACGTACCCATTCATCCAGAAATGCGCCTCATCGCTGAAGATGATTTTTTGATGAAAATTAGAATCAGTTTCCAACTGCTCCAGGGCCCAATCAGCGAACACACGTCGTTGTCTATGGTCATTTACCTTCAGCTCCTGTGTCAGTTGAATTTTATACGGGTGCAGGTGCAAGTCACGACGCAAAATTCGCCAAGTTGTGGTCTGCGAGAGGCCAAGTTCTTGTGAGCGACGCGAAATCGGCCGCCTCGGATTCTCCTGCACGCTTTCACGGACAGCGGCGATGTTTTCGGCAGATCTTGCGTTTCGTGTTCGTACGGATGCTGCTTCCTTGATTACTGAACCAGTAGCTTCAAATTTATCCACCACACTGCGAATAGTCCTCTCGGTAGGACGATTACGACGACCGTAAAATGGCCGAAGTGCGCGGAACGTTGCCCGAATAGAACATCCATTTTGATAAAACAATTTTATCATTTGCACGTGTTGTTGAGCGCTATATCCGTCCATGGTGATTTGGCAAAACAGACTGAATAAATGACAGCCAATCTGACAGATGTAGCTTCAACAATATGGCCACTACCAACTGTCAAAGTTCGGAAGTCCCTATTGGAAGACCCTATATTTCCCAAGTGTTCAACATATATCACTACAAAGACAGTTTTAACAATAAGATAGAATTGCTGTTGAAAAGTACAAGTACCTACTCAAAATAATATAAAGTAGGTAATTAAACCCGATAGATACACAATGACTTAAGCCCATGTTTACTACCACCATTTACAAAATCTTGTATTACATAAATGATGAACATAAAATAAGGCGACATAAATAAAAATATGGATACATAAGATACCTAACAAATTTAGTAGACGTCTTTTCATCAATATACAATTAAAAGAGTGACAATTAGGGCTTAAAAACTAAATAATGTTAATTACATGGCTATAGAAGAAAACAAACAAATTAAACCTGCAATAACTAAGACCAAATTGATTAATTTATTATTGTCGTAAAACAAATGAGACTTCCAATGATATGGCTGCCTTAAGCTCCGTGGGTGGCCTCATGGGATGGAGTGTCGGCACTGCATTTCTGTTGAGACGTACTGAATGAGGGTGTGCATAGCAGGTTGTGTTAAAATGTAGGCTGCAAAGTTTCTTATTACATGTTGTACTGGCATCTAGCACAGGTTTCATGCCCATTTGCTGTTGCCAAGTTCTGCTCCTGAATAGTAAAATATAATAATTACAACTGTATACTAACAAATATCAACGATAGTATAAAGGCACGTTTTCATTATAGGAAACTGCCTAGTAAAATCATTAGGAAAAACTATAAATGCTTCTGTACCAAGAAATCTGAAGTTTCTATTAACACTGCTAAACATCGACTGATTGCTTGTGAAAAAACATAATATCGAAACTTAAAAACAAGTCGTAAGTTTTTCGTGTACTCTTAAAGGCTTTCTTATACACCTATAGGGTTAAACTGCAGTTGAGGTATCGGGCGACTAGTGTACTTTATAAAGGACCTCTAATTGAACAATTTTTTTTTATAAAATTATCAATGCAAACATAGAGAAATGGAGATAAAAAATAAATTAAGTTGGATAGATGTGGCTTTTATACTTATGTATATACTTGTACTTACCAAATTTAAGTACATATATGTATTTCACTTGTAAAGTAATTATTTTACCATCACTGTTTGACAGAGCTACCGTGTTAGCGAAACGCGTCACAGCCTTTACATTTTTGTAAATATAGTGAAGATTTAAACAAATTTGTTGTTTTATTTTACGTTGAATAAATTATTGTATTATTTACAATTTCGCTAAAATTCAATCAAAAAACGTACAAATCGAAGGTAATTGTTATGTTGTGAGCTTAAATAAACATCAATTATCGTGATTGTCATTATTTCAATGATGTATACAATGAGATGTAACCTGCAAAATTGACTCGGTCAGTACCTAATTTATTTTTTATCTCCATATCCCTACATTTGCATCGATAATTATATAAGAAAAAGTTGTTCAATTACATGTCCTTTATAAGGTACACTAGTCATTTTGTCAAAAACCGCCCGACACCCTCAATTACTTCATCGGTGAAATTAGAACGGTTCATCTGGCACATTCTAATTCCACTTAGAAATACGCCCAACTCACTGCATCAGCTTGTCACGACACTGTATATTTAATGTTATGTTCATTAACAACAATGTAATAAACCTTTTTCTGATCAGTGCCATTACTTACATGTTCGCATTCCTTGGAAAATAATGCAATGCTTCTGCATCCTGTCTGTACGCTCCACAGACAACGCACCGGATTCTATTCATTCCTCAATTCTAAAAATGCCTTATGTTAACTTAATAAAATTATCGTATTACTTTTTACAGAACTTACGGTACGATTACAACACCACTAATAAGAAAAACACAAAGAAAAATAATGTTTTTTAAGTTATAAGAAAAACACAATGCAACACAAAGTTGGATGGCGTTTCAATATAGTAACAGCGCTATAGTTGCGACATCTTAAGTTATTCGGTTTAAGTCATGATTCAAATTTACTTATAGGTCTCTTGTTTCTAACACCGTGGCGCCATCGAATAATGGCGTACATAGGTAGATTAAGCGGCAAAACCCCGTATTTAACTGAACAATCCGATAATCCGTGCTATTGGCCTACTACAGTTTTTTGTAATCACTTTAACACTATTATAAAAGGTGATAACGTAGCATTGTGAAATTAGATCGCGGTGGAAAAAATTGCAGCATTGACAAAACGCTCTCATTCGGCAAACATACCAGAACTCACGAGCCGCGCACGTATGCATGTTATAAAAAGACGGTTGCTAGGAAGGTACTTGTGGTGACGCCACACACCGCATATTAACCGAGAACAAGCGATTAGGCCATATTGGGTGCAGGTACCTTATTTGTCACGGTCTTAGGCCATATAGGGTCCAGGTACCTTATTTGCTTACATTTTCGACAAGCCTTGTCACGTGCCGGACACTTTCCTGCTGTATGTTTTAGTCCACAGTTCCTACACTCATAAACCTGATCATTTCTCTTGGTAACGTTGTTCCATGTAATGTACTTTATTAGGTTGGGTCTAATTAATACAACACTTAATGATAACTGTTTATTAGGAGACCCCTTTAGGTTACATCGATCTTACATGACATGACAACCGTTCGTCCGTGTCTGTGTGTCCGCTGTGTGTGTGTGTGTGTGTGTGTGTGTACAGTGTTACCAACTGTTGGCATGTCCATTACAATTTATATTAATTTATTTTTTTTCCATGTAATTCTTAAACCACTGAAATACTTTTTCTTTTTGCTCCATTTTTTCAAGATGCCTTCTTTCTCGGGCCTCTTCTCTTGTTTCGTGCTTTTTCTTTCTCTTGGGGGTACTGGTACTACAATCTATATTAACATTATTCTAGGTATTACAAATAAAGTAAATTATATATTCATACCAGATTCTGTGTTATCTCTTTTCTCATTCCTTTTCTCCCCGACATTTCCTACTGCATCATTTCTAATATTAATAATGCCGGTGCTGCTGCATGTGACAATGGGATTTATGCCCGGATTTTTGAATAGAATGTTATGCAGTGGCTATAAAAATTATATATATTTACTATCCCTGATAAAATGTCAAAATTACCTTGAAATAAACCAAGTCTTCCTATCGGATCCCGTTTGATCATTGCTTCGTACAATTTTTTGTGATGTGTCTTTAAATTTCTCCACTTTTCGTCACATTTTTTAGGGCATCTCTGCACATTATGCTCTTTCAACTCATTACTGATTAATTGCCATACTTGTTTCTTGTTGTACATGGGAGACATAAATTTTTCTTGTTGCTCTTCATATGCATTAATCAGCAGCAGAACTGCTTCATGAGTCCACTTGTCATTTTGTTCAGCTCATAAAAGAGAGAAAATGTTAAAACCTAAACTAAATAATTTCTATGGTTAACTACCACTTTCAAAACAGTCTTTGTTTAAATTATCTTCAGTATCAACGGTATTCTCGTTATTTGCATATTCTGCATCTCTGTCTCTCTCATATGCCAAAGCAATTTCCTCTGGAATCAATTGTCACATGATCATATGCTGCAAGGTATGAATGCAATGGGAAATGTCTACATGCTGTTTCGTAATTCCTAGCAATCACGAACGAGCAGTATCCACATTTTATGTCCATGTTCTATATTAACAGAAAATTTTTCAAATAAAACAGAAAAAGCACATAATTACAACTTGTTTCATATACATATATGTATTACTCAACTATATTAGTAACAAATTAAATTACTTACCTCCATTTATAAGCTGATATAAATAATTTTCAAATATAATATATACAGGGTGTCATTTTGAAAACGTACCACTCTCTATATTTCGGCCCCTATAGAAATTCCAAAAATATGCAAAAACACGTCAAACTTATTTTTAAGGGGGACATTTTGTAGGCTGGTTTTCAATTAAATTACATCAACCCTCTAGCGGGGGTGGACATAACCTCTAAAAATTTAAATGGAAATGGGGGTTGAGTGATACCTCATTTTAAAGGTCGTTTAACCCGCTTTTCAAAAATGCTAATTTCTTGTCCTTTATTTTTAATACTTTTGAAGAAATCAAGTCAAACCATGAACATACAAGTATCAAGTGTTTTGCAATAAAACATTAAAAAACTAATAAAAAGTAACTTATTTTATAAAATTTTCGAAATGTTGTCCATTATTTTCTAAACAGTGATAAAGTCTACTCTCAAACTCCTCTCTAACATTTCGAAACACTTCTGCCTGAAGTTCTCTACATGTAGCTGTTATTCTTCTCTTTAAATCTTGCAAATCTCGAGGCGGTGTTTTATAAACAATCGATTTTAGATGCCCCCATAGGAAGAAATCTAAAGGCGATAAGTCGGGTGATCGTGGTGGCCATTCTATTGCTCCTCTTCGACCAATCCATCTGCCAGGAAATCTATCATTTAGCCACTGTCTAACTGGAAGATAGTAGTGTGGTGGAGCTCCATCTTGTTGGAAGTGTAGAAGATCTTCTTGCAAAACAATGTTACCAGCCGCGTAAATTTGATTTTCCAAAGTAGTTGTTATTAAGGGGTCTATTATTTCTGCAAGCAAATTTTAGTAGAGCTCACCAGTTAGATTTCCTTCAATGAAGGCAGATCCAATAATAGTATTCCCAAGGATACCAGCCCAAACGTTAACTTTTTCTGGATACTGTGTGTGACCTTCCCTAAAAAGTCGCGGATTTTCATCCCTCCAGTAGCGACAATTTTGCTTGTTAACATGCCCATTAAGAAAAAAAGTACACTCATCAGTAAAGCAAATATTGTGCAAGATATTTTGGTTTTCATTTATAAAATCCGTCATTGTTTCACAAAATTCAATCCTTCTGTCGAAATCGTCGTCAAAAAGCTGTTGTAGAATTTGCATTTTATAGGGGTGAAACTTATTTAACTTTAGTGCTTTCCTTACTGTTTCGTGAGACATTCCTACTTGGCGTGCCACAATGCGAAGTGATGTGGAGGGATTTGCAGTAAAGGTGCCTAATACTTCTATTTGTGCTGCTTCATCCAAGACACGGCTAATATTTCTTTTTTTGTTAGCAACGGAACCAGTTTCACTAAACTTAGCGACTAATTGTAGAACATACTTATGATTTAAATTACTATTCGGATACCTTTCATCAAACATTCTTGACGTTCTTCTTGCGCATCTTCCACATTCCCCATAAATAAGAATAATTTCAATTCTTTGTTGAAGAGTAAACACCATTTTTAAAAATAATGTAATAAAATCGCAACTTTTACCTCGCAAAACTAATTTTACAATAAAGTAATTTTGGCTAAAATAAATGGAGTGACAAGTAAAGAAAAATTTGACAAGAATGTCAAGAATGCTTAAACCAGGGCTTTTTTTTTCTACGTTAAACTACCTGTACGACTATCACAAGTACTAGTTCAGGTAAATCACATTCTTTCCAATAATAATGTTTAACTGAATAGTATGCGTCTTTATTATTTCGTTGGATATTAGAAGTAAAAATAGTTTAAAAATTTACCGTTATGTAATACCTCAATTTCATTTATTTTAATTCATTAAAGCAATATCACAAAGTGTTTTTGATATCTAAACTTCTTTACAGTTTTCACCAAATATCTCGCGAACTGCTAAAAAGAAAAGGCAAGAATTTAGCATTTAAAATTTTATAAAATAAGTTACTTTTTATTAGTTTTTTAATGTTTTATTGCAAAACACTTGATACTTGTATGTTCATGGTTTGACTTGATTTCTTCAAAAGTTTTAAAAATAAAGGACAAGAAATTAGCATTTTTGAAAAGCGGGTTAAACGACCTTTAAAATGAGGTATCAGTCAACCCCCATTTCCATTTAAATTTTTAGAGGTTATGTCCACCCCCGCTAGAGGGTTGATGTAATTTAATTGAAAACCAGCCTACAAAATGTCCCCCTTAAAAATAAGTTTGACGTGTTTTTGCATATTTTTGGAATTTCTATAGGGGCCGAAATATAGAGGGTGGTACGTTTTCAAAATGACACCCTGTATGTATATATATATTATCTTGTTTAAAGACACTTGGGGAGTTTTGTAGGAATTTTCGGCAAAAACAAACACTTACATAGTTGTTTTTCATTAAGTTTAATTTAACGTTTCGACCTCATTTGGGGTCTTCATCAGAAATATGATCACTGTAAAACAATGTCCTTAATTAAAATTACAAAATCTATACGCGACATTAGATGATTTCCTTTTTAACATTTTTTTAAAACATTAAAATTCATAATCACAAAAACATAAAGATATAAACAATATATAAACATATATGTAGGAAAACATACTCCAAAATACGCAAAACACTGGTTTTGGGTCTCTTTTTATATTAGAGGCACAATTAATATGCATTTAAAATTGTGCCAAATTTTGTAGATCTGTGTATCCAAATTCAAACTTAGCTAGAGGATATTCTTCAGCAATATGTTTAACTGTTTCAATTTCAGCTCCGCAATCACACGCTGGTCTCGCAATCACATTCCACTTGAATAACATATTATTGCACCTTCCATGATCCGTCCTAAGACGATTCAACTTACACCAAATTTTTCTTGGTTGTGTAAAGCCAGGAACTTCAATCAAAGGATTATCTATTAATTGTTTATTAAACACTTCATATTCTAACCAAATAGATTTCCAGAGGTCATTAATCGAAAATGGTTGATTTAGGAAATCTTCCTTCCAAATTGGACTACGTGATTTCAATCTATAAGATGGTAAGTTCTGAAGATCTTGAGTAATTAAATATAAATTAGGAAAATTTTGATATTTATCCCAACACCGTTTTAACGCCAATTTTCTTCTCAAATGATGAGGATAAATGTTAGCCAGGACGTTGAGCCAAGGAAGTGGAGTAGATTTTACTCTGCCTGTAATAATTCGAAGTGTACAATTTAACTGAATATCTACTTTACCAACATGTACGCTATTCATCCAAACTGCACTACAATATTCAGCAGCAGAGTACACCAATGCAAGAGCGGACGTACGTAAAATGCCTTCATGGGGGAGCTCATGCAGACAATTTAAACCAGCCAACTTCTGTAAGATATTATTTCTTGTTTTAATCTTCATACGCAATTTATCAATATGTTGTTTATATGTTAACGATGTATCTAGAGTAACTCCTAGGTATGTTGGATTAAAATTATGTCTTATGTTTTTCGTTATTCTTAAGATGGAAACAAGAAACTTCTGACTTAGATGGGTTAGGACATAACCTCCATTTTCTAAAATAATCACTCAGAATCATTAGATCTTCGTTAGATTAACTTCAATTTGATTGAAATTATTGTGTTGATAAGCAATTGCCATGTCATCAGCGTAAATGAATTTTCTAGAAGTCGTGTCTGGTAAATCACTTGTATATAGATTAAAGAGAAGAGGGGATAATACCGATCCTTGAGGTAAACCATTATATAATATTTTAAATTTACTACTTTCTGATAAAAACTCTAAATTTACGATTTGTAAACATATTTTTCACAAGTTTAATTAAATTACCATTAGGCAACACAGTATATAATTTAAAAAATAATCCATCTAACTAAACTGTATCATAAGCAGCTGTTAAATCAATGAAACTAATTCCTGTTTTCAAATTCTTTTGAAAACCATTCTCTATATAATTTGTTAAAGCTAAAACTTGATCACAGCAATTACGATTTGGTCTAAAACCTGCTTGCTCTATGGGAAAAATATTTTCCATAATTGGAGAAATTCTGTGATATAATAATTTCTCTAACATCTTGTAACATACTGATAATAATGAAATTGGTCTATAACTGGAAGCAACATCTGCTGGCTTTCCTCTCTTCAATACAGCTACAACTTTTGCCTTTTTAAATTCAGTAGAAACAATACCATTATTTAAAATATTATTATAGAAACATAAAAGCCAATTACGTCCTAAAGGACCTAGATGTTTAATAAATTCAAGATAAATTCCATCAAAACCAGCAGCCTTACGAATCTTTAATAACTTTATCACTATATCCAATTCGTCCATAGAAAAGGGTTTTGTAAGATCATCATTTTTTGTATTAATAGATTTTCTTTTCTTACGCAATAATTTCTTCATATTTTTGATTTTTACTTTATTTAACTGTATCATATTTGAGAAGTCCACTAATCTTGAAGCTATGGTATTAGCGCTGATTTTTGATTCTAAAATACTAGTTTGGGTTGCCGCTCCTAGTTTTCTTAATAGATTCCAACTGCTACGACTAGAATGTGTGAAATTCATGTCTTCCATATGACGCGACCATTTAGTCTTTCTTTCTTGATTCAATAAAGTTAATAATTCATCAGCAATTTCTGGACTAGGATTTTCATTGAAATTTCTATATAATTCATTTGTTCTTTTATACCAGGATGGAATGTATTCCTTACGAAAACCTCTTGGAATAGATCTCTTCGCTGCCCCTTTAATGACACCCATAAACCTAATATAATTTGTAGGTAAAGGTGGTATCCATCAAAGATTCGAATCAACTTGTCTGCTAAATTCATTCCAGTCAGCATTTTTAAAATTCCATCGAGGTTTTTCCGTAGATTTAACTAGCGGAATTTGTATTCCAACATTAATTAAAACTGGACGATGTTGACTTCGCGGAAAATCCTTTAAACTGACCGTATTGTAGGCAATAAATTATTTTTATGATCAGATGTAACAAAACAAAGATCGGAATTATAGTATTTTTTCCATCTAGCCGAATGAAAACTCTTCTTATCTTTTGCATCAAAAACCAGATGTAAGTTATTCGCCTCACACCAAGTCATTAAGGAAATTCCATTCATATTACTATATACATAATATATTATTATTATTATTATTATTATTATTATTATTATATCGCTATCAGAATATCCCCACATTTCATGATGATAATTGAAATCTCCAACAAAAACAGCAGGATGTTGGTAATTAACTTTAAGATTTGTTGGCCATCGAATATTTGGTGGTTTATAAATATTTCGGCTACTTTAATATTAATAATATAAGTGTCACTTATAGCATTTCTTTCAATTGTCTGGATATTTGATATGTCTGATTTTACATAAGTTGCCGATCCATAGACAGGACTAAGAATGTAGTCAACCAAAGTAAAACCAGAAATTTCTCCTCTTGAAACCAGTTGATCCACTGATGCTACATGAATTTCCTGAAGTACAATAACATCAAATTCCATTTCGTTCGCCAATTTCGCTAAGTAGTTACATTTGTCTGGATATACCTTCGATATTAAGTTGACAAATCTTAACAACTGGACCAATATTCCTAAAAGAAACACAATATGAATTCAAACTTGAAAAGTTATACCTGTCACATGACCGTGAGGATCTTGTGAATCTTGTGCGGTCTTCCAAATGATGGTTATTATGGACAACATTATATTCTCCATTTTGGACCATTGTAAAGATGGTTACCATCGACCAAAATCAAATAAAACTAAAGAAATATAGATTAAATCATAAAAATAACTAGGACAATAGAAAATTAAAATTGACACTGACACTCATTAGTTATACAATATATATGTAACCTCCTACGATGAAGCTTGTCAACATGCAATTGTGATGCACTTACCACTAACAACCAATATGTGAAAGTGGTCACTTTGGTTACAAACAATTGCTACCAATTTCAGGCAACCGTGTTTGGAAAATCATAGTTTTTCAGGATAACCGTAACCAGGGTGAAAATAGTGCATTTAATCTTGATTCGTATGCATATGCCAAGACGTCATATAAACAATCGTTGTATGTGAGAATCTTGTATCGGCGACCATCACAATTATAATAAGTTGAGACAATATCGCGTGTATAGTTTGGAGCTCCCTTGTAATATTGGTACTCTTCATCTGGTGTGAATACACCAGCTTTATTCGAGTTGGTCGATTCTTGACTTGGTGGTTGTTGAATGCTTTTGATGAAGTCTTTAATAGTGGCCGAGATGCTAACTTTAATTTGATTATATATCGTGCCTCGTTCCTTCCAATGTTTAGTCATTAGAATACAATCTTTAATGTATTTATTAATTAAAGCATCAAACGCTGCAATACTATGTAACAAATTCCGTTCCAGATAGGCTGTAGTCGAAGAAATGTATACACTTTTGCTAATATCCATTGCCAACTTGAAACATGAACGCTCTTTTGTTAATTCAGCAAACTCAATCAACGCATCAATTATACATTTACGTTGTTCTTCGTTGATTGTAATATTGTCGGGTTTAATGTATTTACGAATTTTACCAACATTCTGTTTGCTCAGTTCTATTAGCTCCGGCATACTGATTTCTGCCATACCATCATTCACGATTGAAAATAACAATGCCTTTTTGATATTTTCATTGTACGATTGTGTCAAGAACATCACTACAACAGCTTTGGCCGGAATAGAGTCGCCTAACTATCCAAAATATGAAAAATTGAAATTTCGCGCGTGCCTGCATTCAAGTTTAAAACAAAGGCACATTGACTCGTGGCGATATCTATGAAAGAATAGTTTGTGTGACTGGTTATAAACTCTTATGTAAATAAACCAAAATCAGAGAGCAGAGTAATCAAGACGTATTATGTTTTTTTACAGATATTTAAAAATATATATGTGCAGGGTTATTCATTATAAATTACCCACTCTTTATCATCGTTATTATTGTATATACAAAAAATGAGGTGTGGCCACCACACGACTTTCTTATGCGTATGAGCGTTTCAAACTATACAATTTTAAGAATTTTTTTATACAAAAATTATTCAAAATCCTATTCTAAGTACTTTCATTCTCTTAATAAATTGCTATAGAATGCATACTTTGCAAGATATTCGAAAAAAAGTGCTACCCGCTAAGAGTAAAAGTGCTACTGTCGGTCCGAATTTTGAAATTTCCTGTTTACAAAAAATAATGCAAATCCAACTCTAAATACTTTTGTACTCTTAATAAATATATATAGAATGCATAATTTACGATATATTTGCAAAAAATCGCTATTCGGTAAGAGTAATAGTGGTACTTCCGGTCTAAATTTTTCAATTTTTTTTATACAAAAGGTATTTACAATTATTATTTAAACACTTTTGTACTCGTAATGTACCTGCCTAGAAAGCATGACTTGCGAGATATTCGCAAAAAACTGATTTTCGATAACAGTAAAAGACCTATTTCCGGTAGGAATTTCAAAAAACTCTTTTAAGACAATTTGTCTCAAATTTAATTTTGAGTACATTTGAATTCTTTATAAATTTGTTTAAACTTAGTAATTGACGAAATATTGGCAAAATTAGATTTTTTCACTGAAGTAAACTACTACTTCCGGTCTGCCGATTTTGCTCAAAATCTAATCAGTTGTCAAGAGGGAGATTATACTCGTAAATACAAAATTTGGAATTGATATCTGTAGCGGTTTGACCGCTATCGTGGTCACAGACAGAGAGACAGACACAGACATTTTTTAAAAACCACTTTTACTTTCTTATACGTAGTATAAGGAAGTATTGTGATGATGAAAATTTTCGACCTCGAGATTTTTGCAGATGTCCACGTTTTGAAGTCCCCTGATACCGAAAAAGTGGTTTTTAAAAAATCTCTCTCTCTCTCTCTCTCTCTGTGTGTGTGTGTCTGTGTCTGTGTGTCTGTGTGTGTGTGACCACGATAGCGGTCAAACCGCTGTAGATATGAATTTCAAATTTTGTATTTACGTGTATAATCTCCCTCTTGAGATCTGATTAGTTTTTCAGTAAAATCGGTCGACCGGAAGTAGCAGTTTACTTCAGCGAAAAAATCGAATTTTGACAATATTTCGTCAACTACTAAGTTTCAACAAATTTATAAAGAATTCATATACTTAAAATTGAAATTGAAAATAATTTTATTTAAAAAGTTTTTCGAAATTCCTACCGGAAGTAGGTCTTTTACTCTTATCGAAAATCAGTTTTTTGCGAATATTTCGCAAGTCATGCTTTTTAGACAAGTACGTTACGGGTATAATAGTCATTTATGTAACAAGTCAGTAAAGTGATACTTTATCGAACGAGTCTGATTTACGAGCCAAGCGAGTGAAGCGAGCGCGGCGAGTAACAGACGAGTTCGGTAAAGGTACTTTACTGACGTGGTGCATACAAAATTTTATCGCCAACCGTGAAAATTGTTTATTTAAGAAATAAAGATATAATAACTTATGACAGTTTATGACAGTGACAAACGATTTATTTTTAAAGTCATCAGTCATGGCTACGCTGACAGATATTAGCGGCAGGTAAAGTACTTTATTGTACAGTACGATAAAGTGTTTCTTTACCTCCGTAAAACGCTATGGTAACGCATCACTTTACTGACGGTTGGCGATAAAAGTATTTAAAACATAATTTTCAATATCTTTTGTATAAAAGAAATTTCAAAATTCGGACCGGAAGTAGCACTTTTACTCTTAGCGAATAGCACTTTTTTGATAATATCTTGCAAAGTATGCATTCTATAGAGATTTATTAAGAGAATAGAAGTACTTAGAATAGGATTTTGAATAATTTTTGTATAAAAAAATTCTTAAAATTCTATAATTTGAAACGCTCATACGTATAAGAAAGTCGTGTGGTGGCCACACCTCATTTTTTCGTTATCAGGTGACCTCAAAACGTGGACATCTGCAAAAATCTCGAGGTCGAAAATTTTCATCATCACAATACTTCCTTATACTACGTATAAGAAAGTAACAAATTTTTATATAGCGCCTTGCCCTCACCCCGCCAAGCTAATAGGTTATAGGTAATAATGGGATTAGATGAAGGGGAGGGAGAAGTAAGTGCTGGGCTTAGAGGAGATTTAAAACCCAAAGACGAACGAATCCTAAAATTTGGTAAAGCGTAAGCCGTGACCCAGCAAAAAAAGTTCCGGTCCGTAGTTGCGTCCGTCCAGAACATCTAGTCCGTTTCCGTTTTCGCATTATATACCCGTTACAACGCCATTGTAAGTCATCGATCCTACAGGAGAGAAATTTTCATAAAATAATTATTTATAATAAGCAACTGCATATTATTTGAAAATTTATTCGCTCTGTATGAAACCACGCGTGCCGAAGTAACAGTACGTTGTTTACTTTCATCTAGTTACTGGGAGATAATTATTCTATACTTAGTGATACGAGGTTAATATTTTGTAACTGACAATAAAATCAACATTTACAATAATAAAAAAAATAGTGTAATATAGCAACGTGATATACCGTTGCAAAAATAAATTCATGTAGTTTCAGGATATGTAATAAATAATACGGGGTACCTACGTTCCATTTAAAATATTAAATTTTTTTGCTTCATCTGAATTTCAATAGTTTTTCCAATTTTGAAACATTATTAAAAAGAAAAATAATCTAATAACTTTCTTATATATCAATTTTTAATCATGCATACAATAGTCGAGATATTTGTTGTGGCACATAAAATCTAACATCCTATATAACGATACAATAAGATTCCAATTGTCATAAGTCCCTGGAATAACCTCGACACCGACAATACATTTTAAAGCATCATCTCTGTACGATACGGTTTTTAAAAATTTAAGATATACTAAGTGTAATGCTGAAAATATGTTCGACATACATCAACAGTATATTTTTAATTGGTGATTGTGTTGATACTGACACTGCCCAATCACAAAAACAAAATAATTTTATAAACAATTTATGAAATGTCGAATAAGGAGTTTATTGATTATATTAATTAGATTTTTAAACGCCCGCAACAACAGATAAATAACGACGATCATGGATATAGCGTAACGGCAGTATTTTTGCCCAGGTGTATCATTATATTCACAACCCAAAATCCCCGAAAGCTAATGTCAGATCGAGTAAAAAGTATCGTGAATTGTGTGTTTTACTGCAATTCAAAGTGAATATATGTACCTAACAAATTTTATTCTGTCCAATTCAAATTGTTATTATATTATTGAAACGATATTATAAATTCACCAGAATAAATATGATAATAAGTACGTACCAGGAATTATCCACCCTCAATTCCAGTTCGGAACCGCAGAGCTTGCAGTTCCAGCGATGGGGAATTACTCCCCACCGTTGGAGCTGCTCTGCAAGAGCAAAGCGGTCCCTCTTGCATATGGCCAACAATTTTTCTGTTGAAATATTAACGCACAACATCTTTCGTTGTCATTAACGGAAAGACCAATTTTCAAACAATAACTCACTTTTATTAAATAAAACCAGTAAGTACCAAAACTACACTTGTTATAGATAAATAAAATTTCTTCAGATGAAAGTAAAATTCAAATAACTAGTTTATTTCTTAAAAAATGAGGTGTGGCCACCACACGACTTTCTTATACGTATGAAAGTGTTACTTCCGGTTCGAATTTTGAAATTTCATTTATACAAAAAACTCCAAATCCAACTTTAAATACTTTTGTACTCTTCATAAATATACCAGGTGTTCGCGCGAAGGTGCTCACTATTGCTATCTTCGTTAATATCAAACGTACGAAGTCGGTTAAATTAGCAAACTAATAGTATTTTTCCTCTGATTACAACGCTGAAAACAGAAAAACAATTACGCATCTGGTTTACGAGTTATTTATAAAAATAATGTTTTTATAAATGGAACACCCTGTATATTTTTACATCTTTGATAACTACACCAAATTTCTAGCAACAAATGTCATTATGACTTTTCCTCTAAGTTGAAAAATAAAGACTCTAGAGTCAACAATTTTTAAACAACACAGCAAGCACCTAATGTAATTTATTGAATGACAATTAACAAGTAATACAAAAAAAAAAACTAACAAAAGCTTAACCAAACAATAATGATAAAAACTGCTATTTTAAGAGGTGTTCAAAAATGTCACCATTTACCTACCTCTATACATTTTTCAGCACGCTTCTTAATGTTTCGGATAGCTTTTAGAAGCGTGCGACCATCAATATTCGTAATTACGTCAAATATTTTATTTTGTAATTCTATAATGTCTCTGCTAGAGGTAGCATACACCTTACTTTTTACATAACCCCATAAATAAAAATCTAATGGCGTTAAGTCGGGAGACCTAGGAGGCCAAGGTATCGGTCCATGAGTGCCTATCCAGTTGTCCCCAAACATATTGATCAAAGAATTCGAAACAATGTGACTATTGTGGGGAGGAGCCCCATCTTGTTGAAAGCAGATGTTGGGTAAATCCGCCAAATTAACATTTTTCGTGAAATCTGTTAAAATTTGCATAAGAAAATTTAAATATACTTCAGCGGTTAGAGTTCCACGATAGAAATGTGGTCCTACAATTCGAGATGCTATCATTCCACACCAAACATTAAGACTAAATCTTTCTTGATTGTTTGTTGTCCTTACGGCTAATGGATTTTGTCGACTCCAAAAATGATTATTTTTTCTGTTAAACATTCCATTATTTGAGAAGTTGGCTTCATCGCTCCATAAAATATTTTTAAAATTATTAGGATTCTCTCTGCAGTAATGCACATACAGTTGGCAGAATTCTAACCGGCGTTGTAGATCTCCTGGTAATAGGGTTTGGCTTAAGTTGTACTTGTATGGGTGGTATTTGTGCTTTTTTAAAATTTTTTGTATGCTTGCTAGAGACACATTTATCTCATTTGATAAATTTCTTATTGATTTACCTGGATTTATTTCAAAATAGGCTAATACGTTAGTTTCTGTTTCTTCGTCACAAACAAATCGCTTTGTTCTCTTCGTCTTAAAAGTACTTTCGTTGTTTCTTAACTGACGATGCAACCGTTTAAATATGGTTCTGTGCGGTACTCTTCTATTAGGAAATTTCTGTTCATACAGTTCTAGCGCTCTAAGGCAATTTTTTTGACAAACATAAAAAACTTCGAGCATATCAACCTTTTCCAAATGAGAAAAATTCATTTTATTAATGTTAATGCCGAAGTGACGTTACAAATTATTACTGTCAGTCAAAATAAATACTTACCATTTTTCGAGGCCTGCTATTTTTAATGTTGAATGCGTAAATCATAATAGTAGTAATAAAAGCTTCTGGACCTTTATTTTTCAACTTAGAGGAAAAGTCATAATGACATTTGTTGCTAGAAATTTGGTGTAGTTATCAAAGATGTAAAAATATACAGGGTGTTCCATTTATAAAAACATTATTTTTATAAATAACTCGTAAACCAGATGCGCAATTGTTTTTCTGTTTTCAGCGTTGTAATCAGAGGAAAAAATACTATTAGTTTGCTAATTTAACCGACTTCGTACGTTTGATATTAACGAAGATAGCAATAGTGAGCACCTTCGCGCGAACACCTGGTATATAGAATGCATAATTTACGACATATTTGCAAAAAAACGATTTTCGATAAGAGTAAAAAACCTACTTCCGGTAAAGACTTCGAAAATTTTTTTTAATAAAATTCTTCTCAAATTTAATTTTAAGTATACCGTTTGACTGAAATAAAAGTAGATATAGGGAAATACAGACACGCACACATGTGCATGCAAACATGAAATGGAGGTGTACGATAGTAGGGGAGTACAGATGAGTTCATATCGGGACACCGGGGGTACCCAGGCTTTAGTGCAAAACGTTGAAAGCTAGTATGTAGACGTTTGCTTTAAGGAATTGCTACGCTCTTTACGGCTTTTGTATAATATTTTGGTAACTGATGTATAATGTATTAACATTGAACTGAAACAAAACTCTATAAAATTTGTAACTAAAATAAAATTCTTATAAAAAATTAAATAAAATTCTCACATTTAAAACGAAACAAAATATTATACTTAATGAACTATACAAAATTTAATGTTGAAGATGTTCAAATGTCTGTCCCTCTTGCATCAAGCAGTACTCTAAACGATTATAAAACCCATTACGGAACGAATGTGTTGTCCCCGCTCTCGATCTCCCCACTATCTCCCCACACCACCGGTCTTATACATAGGTACATGTTTATGTGTGTGTATTTGAAGATGCATATTAACTTTTAACTACGACAATCTGTATATGAATTCTTAATAAATTTGTCCAAACTTAGTAGTTGACGAAATATTGGCAAAATTCGATTTTTTCACTGAAGTAAACTACTACTTCCGGTCAGCCGAATTTGCTGAAAATCTAATCAGTTCTCAAGAGGGAGATTATACACGTAAATACAAAATTTGGAATTGATATCTCCAGCGGTTTGACCGCTATCGTGGTCACAGACATTTTTTAAAAACCACTTTTTCGGTATCAGGGGACCTCAAAACGTGGACATCTGCAAAAATCTCGAGGTCGAAAATTTTCATCATCACAATACTTCCTTATACTACGTATAAGAAAGTAAAAAATGTTTCAAAGAAAAGTTGTGTGGTTGAGACTGAATTTTATTTGCGTGCTATCAAAAACATACTGGCGTGCAGATTCAACGGTATAAAAAGAATTTTTTTTTTTAATGGAATACCCTTTATATTAGGGTGGAGTGAAATAGGGCAATTTTTTTTTTTAAATATCGTTAACGCTGTATTACTAAACGTTGATATGGATAAATAGCTGCTGAAATATATAAAATTTTATTTTTTTACTTATCATCTTCAGGTGGCGCAGAAGACTTGTAAAATGGAAAAAATTGACATTTTTGAAATATTTAAATAAATAAAAATAATAAGTTTATTTTTATTATTTGAATTAAAAAATATATAGAATAACAAGATTAAAACACATTTCTATTATGTCAGCCTTCAGTCATATCATCTGCTTGCGGGGTAGCTCGTTGAATTTCGGAGAAAAACTGAGATTTTGTGTCGAATGTTGGCATTTCTTGTCTAGATTTTATTTTTGCTCGGATGTATCCATCACGTGCTGAAGTCCCACAAACAGCCAAACTGCATCAGTAACCAGTTTTATGGCTCTCTCCACAGCCTGTGTGTGACAAGGAAACTTTTCAATGCAAATATTTATATTTCACTCATTATTTTGTCCAATATTTCACTCTCACTATATTTCGAAGTGAATGGCGGCTCGAATATTTTTTCTGTTGTCCAGTCTATCAAGTCATAATAGTTGTTTGCTTCAAAGTTCAATTTCGGAACCAAAAACTCTCTTACTTTCTTTGCCTTTGTAGTTTTTCGCGCTTTAAGTATTCGTCTAAGAGCTAATTCTTTAATATGTTGCCTTTCGTCTTGCAGTATAGCCAATAAAATATTCTCGGAATGCGCGAAGAAAGAGTTCCGCTGTATTATTCGAAATGCAATTATTTTCAGATCATCCCTCAAATAAGAGCATCTTTTTATCATGGCTAGGATATGAGCTGGCCCGTATTTGCATGAGGAAACTTTTTATGCTGAACCATGTTGGCGCGTACACTTTTATCACGAACGTAACAAGCTCTACCAGACTTTCCGATGGAGATTTTGTGGCCATATATAGTCTCAATATTCTGTTTGCACAAGTAAGCCAGCGAGAGTGTGCCAGCTTTCCTGGTTGCTTATTAGCCAAGTCAGTTGACACGCTACTTTGTGTAACAGCAAGACAAATTTGAAGGAGATATTTTTGATCAGTGCTTAAAATGGTCGCGTCAATCTCCGGTAACACTGTCTCAATCTTCTCAAATTCCACCACAGGTAAGTCTTCACAGTGCTGTAGCATCTTACCTATGACTCCTGTGAACGTATTGGGTCCTGACGTACAGCCGTCCAAAGTGTTGAATAGATGACGCAGTGGTAATTCGTTGGCATGCAACAAGCATATCAACCAATGTAAGGGTCGATTTAACTGCCTCTCTATTAATGCAATTGCTCCATTCTTGGAGCCAGTGTTAACTGGAGTTCCGTCGCATCCAATAGCAACAATGGTCGATATATTCCCGAATTTCAAGTTTAGAAACTGCATTATGCTATTTTTTATAGAACTAGCGGTTCCAGAAGGAGGCGTGACGTGGCCAATGTACTGAGACTCTGGCTCTGAGACCAAAACAATATGTTCTGCTATAGTTTTTCTGTGGTACTTAACTCCACGTTTTTCTTGAACGATGGTCCTGTCTTTCCGACCGTCAAAGTATAAGCCAGTAATTTTATTGTCAGGACTCTCCAACAACGAACTCTGCAAATCTTCTAGGATTTTCTGGCGCTCTCGTCGTAATTTACTTCTATCTATTACTTTTGAAGAATCTTGCTTAGAAATCAAGCCAATATCTTGAAGAACTGCACTGGCAATGATTGACGCTGATCTGTCGGAGACACCAGTCCTGTCACAAGCAGTGGCAAGATTTTCCAGTCGATGCCTCATCTGCTTTGCTGGTATTTTTGAAGTGGAGGGCAAAGCGGCATCCAATGAAAGTGTGGTATGAAAATCTGGATCTTGTTGGTTGTCTGATAATAAGCTATGGCTATCATCTGAGGTCTCTGAACCTGCTGTAGTCAAATCCGATGGGGGGCTAAATGTTTGCTCAACAGATTGCTTTTGAAGAAATTTATTTTTCTTTTCTAGTCTTAATTGTCTGCGCTCCAATATCTTACTCGTTTCTATATCAATAGTGCCGATATACATTTTGCGGCTTCCTCTTTGATCTTGCAAGAATTCTAGTTCTTTTTTAGGTATTTTTATTGAACATTTACAGAAATCGGCACAAATGCACTAGCACACAGCAATGTCAAAGAGTTTTTTCGCGGCATCTTCGTAAAACTCAGTTTTATTTTTAGCTACTCGACATTTCTTCATATTTTTGTATTTTTGGTACCTAGTAACTGGTAAGTCTGCTTAAAATTTGTTGTCGAGATATAATAGGAATTGAGGCTTTATTCCACAGGTTTATCAAATCATTTGCAATTATTTCGCATACCTCTTTCACAGACGGATCTTTTCCATTAGATAGCCACAGCAAGTCATTTCTTACCCACAAATAACACTTTATTACATCTTTGTATGTAGGTAACACATTGTCTTTAAACTTTTCTGGGTCACCAAATACGGGACACGATGAATCCTTTCTCGTTTTAGGCATTTCACTGAGTGATCAAAACGAAGTCGCGCGATTTTTTCAACAAATGTGCGTGCGTGCGCTCCGTCCTAATGTGACTAATAATTGACTGACTGCAGTGAAGTGGAAGGAGGCAGAACAGTCTCTGAGGGGAGCGTGGGAGGTGGGGATGTGTTTCCGATGTTAAAACTAGATAGCGAGAGGTGTTTGCCTACATGCAATATCCGACAAAAAAATCACTTATTTGCAAAACTTTGGGTTCAGTGCGCCACCTGAAGATAATGTTAGAATTTGATGGTATTTTGTGAACTTTACAATGTACCACCAAGGCATCGATTGGTAACCCAGCAAATTCTAAATTCGAAAAAAAATTTTTTCACTCCACCCTACTGTATATTATTAAATTTTTATAATGGTCTGATTTCAAAAATATACCATATGATACCGGTATCTTAAACCGTTTTCGAGTTATTAAATGTCGAATATCGTGGTTACAGTACCATGGGAAAGTTAACATTATTAAAGTAAGCTATGAAAATGACAATTATTGTGTTTGATAAATGACATTTCCTTAATAAAATAGTCAAATTGGAAATGTCATTTATCAAACACAATAATTGTCATTTTCATAGCTTACTTTAATAATGTTAACTTTTTCATAGTACAGTAACTACGATATTCGACATTTAGTAACTCGAATAACATATGGTAACATTTTTGAAATCAGGAAAAAGACCATTATAAAAATGGAATAATATACAGGGTATTCCATTAAAAACACATTATTTTCTTTTTATACCGTTGTATATACACGCCACTGTGTTTTTGACAGCATGCAAATAAAATGCAGTCCCAGCCACACAACTTTTATTTAAAACATTTTTTTGTATATGCAATAATAACGATGATAAAGGGTGGATAATTTATAATGAATAACCCTGTTCATACACGTAATATACGAACTCGGAAATGAAGGGATGTATTGTATGAAGCCGGTTTATTTATTTCTTCTTTCTCTCTTTCTTTCTAATATTTGAATAAAGAACTTCAACTTTTCTTTTTTCTGCATTTAAAAAAATGTAATAAAATGCTGTACAAAAATATTCAGTAAGAATAACATAGCACATAAAAGGATACTTAACATACAACATACAACATATATGTACCTTGAATGTAACATCTTTAATTATTTTTCTATAAATATACTGAGAAGCGTTTTAAAATAGTTTTAACATTATGTTACAGCTTTATTTCTTATGTTTATAATAAAACCCAGTAATTTCAAAGTATGCCAAAAACTATAAATAATGTAAAAAAAATTGTTACTAGATTCATTTAACGTGAATTTGACAAACAAAGAATATGTTTACTGTCAGTGAATGAATTAGGTAGTAATTGTAGAGGTACGGTTATACTATATTTTTTGTTATCTCGGACAAAAAATGCCAAATACTATTATGAATTCCTTATAAAATTTCTTTGGAATAATGTGCCACACATACTTTGACGCCATTTAAAATATGAAAGTGTTGTAACGGCATAATGAAAAGCCACATTATATTTACCTCAAATATGTTGCTGTCAATATTTTTTGATGTATCTGGACGATTTTTTGTGGCAGATTATATTAAAAATAATTTAATGGAAGTTCTTATCTTTATACGATAAATTTTTAAACACCAAAACTTTTGCCGCTTACAGAGTTAGTGACGTCAAATTTTAACAATGTAATGTAGATGAAGCTAAGAGGCGCATGAAAAATTAACACAGAATTATCAGACAAAAGCAAAAGAATATAGACGGTTAAACAAATGTGTTTTAGCATGAATGATGCTACTAAATCGTAAATAAAATGCAGTACTTAAGAGTAAAAACATACTCTAGCACGGTTGCGCAAATTTAACAGGAAGAACGTTTATTTAAAAGAGTAATAACAGAGGCAAAGGGTAATAAATCGGTACCAATTCTATTCTCCAAAATATATAAGAAGCAGTGGCGTAGGTAAGGCGCCCGCAGAACCCGCAGGGGGGGGGGGCAAAAATTCAGGGCCCCGCACTAGTAATGAAATTTACAAAACTATTTCTGTTTTATCCTTCATGTATAAAAAATGTGTATGTTATTTTATATGTACTTGTTTTCTAGTATTAAAAATTATAACAGTACGTGTATTTGTATTTTTTACTCTGATAACGTTCGTCCACTTTTATTTTTTTATTGTTCGTATTTCTCTTTCAGTTCCAAGAACCCACAGTATGACTACATATTCTGCCATAACACAGGTCCATATAAAAAAAGGTTCATGTTTTTACCTAACTTTTGGCCTGCACAGTCTTACAGTTTTACAAGAGATGTCACAAATGCTTTCTAACAAGTAGGTAATATATAGTCCGTATAAAATACCATGCTTTTATGAGCTAAAAAAAATTGCAAATTCATTAGTGACAGACAACGATAATAATTTTGCATTTTACATGTACTATGAAGTTATATGACTATGTTATGCATATAGATTGTAGGTACATAAAACTTGAAATTACGAAATTATGAAAAGGCACGTTTATTTCATAAAACTGCATTTGCACATTTGGTTTAATGACCTAGTTGTAAAAAAATATTTAACTGAATAAATACGAAAAATTATTTCCATTCCTTCAGTTTTATTTTAACAGCGAGTTTGTTCGAATTGTGAAAATAAATTCTATTTGTATTAGTGCATTAACTTTTGTGACGAATTAGTGATTAGCATATGTACGTATACTAATTTAATTTTATCAAAATTTAACTAAGTAAATTGACGTGTACCAAAGTGTATAGTTCGAGGTATTAAAAATAAGATGAGCGGAAGAAAATATATGAGTGGTGCACAAAAACGAAAATTGAAACAAGAAAATGTTGTAAAATTGCGTAAATTACCGAAGATTAGCAGTTTTTTTGAAAGTGCTTCAAGAGCTAGTACATCTGCATCAGATGAAAATGTTGAACCATACGAAAATGTTATAATCGAACAAAAATTAGATATAGTTCTGGAAAAAAATTAAATCGATTGCAATCAGGAGGATTCAACATATTTTAACACCGACAGAGCCTTATTTTCGGAATCACTTTCCGACGAATTAAAAAGAAAAATTATTACTGCAGGGCCAAATAAGCCTATGGGACCGTTTCCAAGGAATAAAGACGATAATAGAGCGTTCAGTAGTGATTATTATACCATTAAAACTAAAACTGGTCAAAAAATCTATCACTTTTGGTTATGTTATTCCCAAAAGTTGAATAGTGTTTACTGTCAACCGTGTTGGATGTTCTCTAGTAATGAAGCATCAGTAAATTGGTGTAAGGGCACAATTAATGACTGGAAGAGTTTAAGTAAAAAAATTAAAATCCACGAGGGAAGTGATGCTCATTTGCAAGCATGCATAGTTTATAGTACTTGGGAAAAAAACAAAACCATTGATAGTCAAATAAGTGGTCATGAAAAAATTAAAGAAGTTTTAATAAGAATATGTGATGTGATAAGAACATTATCAATTTGCAATATGTCATTACGAGGACATCGAGAAAATGTTAAAGAAATTGGAGCAACTAGTGGTAATTGATTGGATTTTTGCGTTTCTGTACTAATTGTTTTAACATTCTGTTGACATTCTTGATCGCAATTATCTTGACTACCTGGGAAGAAATCTACTGCTTCCATCAAATTTTCGGTGTCGTAGATAGGAGTTAAGTTGATATCAATCTCATCTAATGTTTTTCCCCTATACTTTTCAGCCCCACCTTCCATCATTATAAGCAATAGTTTAGAGACCTTTGCTGTCTGATATATTTTATCAGGCATTCGATAAACATTGCAGTGAGTTTTTAGGCTATGGCCCATGAACTTACTTAACTGTTCCATATCATTATTTGAAAATTGTAGGAGTTGTGTAATTGTCGCCAAATGTTTTCTTAGTCTTGTAGCTGTTATACTACCAGGTCTCTCTAGTTTGCATTTATGGACAAAGGTGTGAAGTACTTTGGTTCCATCAATAAAATCTTTACCACTTGTATGGAATACAAAATCGTTATCAGATACAAAATTATTTCGTATATCTATTAGATGATCAAAATGAGTTTTCATTTCAGGTGACAGTAGGACTGGGACACCTCTTCCATGTTTCCCTCTGATAATAAACCGGCTATAAGTTCCAAGTAATATTTTTTCTGTCTCGGTTAAACAATTTTCAAATTCATTGCGTTGGTCGTTTTCGAGATTAACAGACTTAAATGTTTCAACTTTTAACTGTGCGACTTCAGCTGGCCGTCTTCTATTGAGAAGAATTATCTGCGTATACAACACCTCTTTTAAAGTATTGTAAGCAAATCAGTAGGGTACTTAGGCCGATTCTGGAGCCTCCTACCCCTCTCACCCAGCCCCCCCTCACCCCCCTCGCCCTAGTGGCGCCCTCTACCAACCCAACTGATGTGGCGCCCCCTCGCGGTCGCCAACCCAACTAATGTGGGCCCCCCTCACCCCCCTCGCCCTAGTGGAGCCCTCTGCCAACCCAACTAATGTGGGCCCCCTCACCCCCCTCGCCCTAGTGGCGCCCTCTGCCAACCCAACTAATGTGGGGCCCCTCACCCCCCTCGCCCTAGTGGCGCCCTCTGCCAACCCAACTAATGTGGGGCCCTCTCACGGCCACTAGCCAAACTAAAAAATGGCATCTCATGATTACCAACCCAACTAATGTAGCGTCCTCTGACAGCCACTAGCCAAACTAAGAAATGACATCTCTCATCATCACCAACCCAAATACCCTGACGCCCTCTGACAGCCACTAACCCAACTAAGGTGACGTCAGACAAAATGGCGGACCATCAAGATGGTCTTTGCTAATAGAGAATTCCTGAATAAATTGCCCAGCTTGCTATCGCGCTTCTCAATGTACTTCCAACAGGTCTAAACATGTTTCCAGCGGAAACCGCATCGGCTGTCTGCTTCGGTGATAACCCCATACTTGAAATGCATAAAAGCGCCCCCTGATGGATACTACACCAACTAAATGTTAAATATATAAGAATTTTGGGAATAATATCACTCAGTATCAATAGTAAAGTGGTATAGCACCTTCTATATAGTGAAAATAAATATACATTATTAAATAAAGAGATATGACATCCAATATTTTTTCTTACTTTATACCGCCGCATATGTATATCGGTAATTTAAAAAACCCTCTCATATATATGTATGTATACGAAGCTGGATATTTCAGGAATATACATAAATTCAAAAAATCAATCTATCTCTCCTATATTATTAAAAAAAGGGTGAAGAAAGAAAGCATGCTAAGTCTAACAACAGATAAGATATTAAATATACTACAGTAGTACCCTGTTATACGCTGACTCCGTATCAGCAGTTTCAGGCATCCGCGATCTACCTATGATGAGCAGAAAACGTGTTATATCAATAAATATAATAATAATAATTGTCTTTATTATCCAACAGATTACTCCATTAACAGGACAATATAATACAATGATATTGTACAGTGTTAAAAATAATATATAAATGATAATAAAATAAATATATTAATGCTATGGCAAAACAGAAACAAATAGCTAACAAACAGTTCTTGCGTACAACCCTGTATAAATTGGAAATTCAATGAAGACTAGGACTAGGAAGAGTGGAAGGGGGGATCTGGGAAGATTTTATTCGCATTTCTGCTCATGTGGGCAATCGGTGCTTTAGCAAGGATATTTGTTCTGGCTCTGGGCTCAACAAATGTCTCCCTTGATCTTGTACCATACTTTGGCACCGCTATATCCACTTCTGTGAGCAAGTTGGGGGCATCTATGCCATTATTGATTAATTTAATCATAAAGTTAGCACTGGCCATCTCTCTGCGATATGAAAGTGAGGTGAAGTTGTGCCTCAGAAGGAGCTCATCGTAGTCGACGCCCCTGGCTGGATAGTTACCAGATGATTTATAAATTAAATATTTTAAAAATCTTCTGTGCACTCTCTCAATCAGTAAGTTCTGGTAAACATAGTAAGGGTACCAAATTATTGAAGCATATTCGAGTTTCGGACGCACCAGTGTATAATAGAGAGTTTTTAGCGTATTTAAATTTGAAAATTTTCGGCAGGATCGAATTACGAAGCTGAGTGAGCGTGAAGCGGAATTGTAAACGGAGTAGATGTGGTCAGTAAACTGCAGGCGATGATCAAACAAAACACCTAAGAGTAGGGGACTTGTGCCGATTCTGGAACACCTCCCCCTCTCACCCAGCTCCCCCTCACCCCCCTCGCCCTAGTGGCGCCCTCTGCCAACCCAACTGATGTGGCGCCCCCTCGCGGTCGCCAACCCAACTAAAAATTGCAGATTTCATCATTACCAACCCAACTAAAAATTGCAGATTTCATCATTACCAACCCAACTGATGTGGCGCCCCCTCGCGGTCGCCAGACCAAAACGGCAGATTTCATCATTACCAACCCAACTAAAAATTGCAGATTTCATCATTACCAACCCAACTAAAAATTGCAGATTTCATCATTACCAACCCAACTAAAAATTGCAGATTTCATCATTACCAACCCAACTGATGTGGCGCCCCCTCGTGGTCGCCAGCCCAAAATGGCAGATTTCATCATTACCAACCCAACTGATGTGGTGCCCTCTGACGGCCACTAACCAAACTAAGAAATGGTATCTCCCATCATTACCAACCCAACTGATGTGGTGCCCTCTGACGGCCACTAACTAAGAAATGGCATCTCCCATCACTACCAACCTAACTAATGCAGCATCCTCTCACGGTCACTAGCCAAACTAAGGCGACGTCAGACAAATGGCGGACCATCAAGATGGTCTTTGCTTCTAGAGAATTCCTGAATAAATTACCAGGCTTGCTATCGCGCTTCTCAATGTACTTCAAACAGGTCTAAACATGTTTCCAGCGGAAACCACAACGGCTGTCTGCTTCTGTGATAGCCGCATGCATGAAATGTATATCTTACTTATAAAATAAAATAAAACAAACAATATATCTTTTTAAGAAAAACAATTTATTTATTATTATTTATAAATTAACAATATTATTTTAAATTAACAATATCTCCAAGCTTCATACCATCAAGATGGTCGATAAAAATATAAACTTTACATCTAAGATCGGCATACCATTTCAAAATTATAAAATAAATATACAGTATGCTACTGGACGAGATAGCAACCAAGTATGAATATACAGGACGTTTCAAAGGTAGGGATTTTTAGAAAAGCAAGATGGCGAATCCAAGATGGCTGCCAAAAATGGTCTAAACATGTTTCCAGCGGAAACCGAGTTCTGTACCGGTTCAGAACCTAGAACCACTTGAGAACCGGTACAGAACCACTTCAGAACCGGTTCTGAACCGGTTCTGAACTGAACCGATTGTGCTAGAACCACTTCAGAACCGGTACAGAACCACTTCAGAACCGGTACAGAGCCACTTCAGAACCGGTTCTGAACCGGTTCTGAACTGAACCGGTTGTGCTAGAACCACTTCAGAACCGGTACAGAACCACTTCAGAACCGGTACAGAACCACTTCAGAACCGGTACAGAACCACTTCAGAACCGGTACAGAACCACTTCAGAACCGGTACAGAACCACTTCAGAACCGGTACAGAACCACTTCAGAACCGGTACAGAACCACTTCAGAGCCGGTATAGAACCACTTCAGAACCGGTTCAAAACCGGTTCTGCATGTTAGAATATTGGAAGCCAAATATGACCCAACTTAAAAAGTGATACATTTATAGTGAGTATGAATATACCTGCTTCTATGATAGCCGCATGCTTGAAATGCATATCTTACTTATAAAATAAAACAAACAATATTTTTTAAGAAAAACAATGTATTAATTAACAATATGACCAAGTTTCATACCATCGAGATGGTCGATAAAAATATAAACCTTACATCTAAGATCGGCATACCATTTCAAAAATATAAAATAAATATACAGTATGCTACTGGACGAGATAGCAGCCAAGTATGAATATACAGGACGTTTTCAAAGGTAGGGATTTTTAGAAAAGCAAGATGGCGAATCCAAGATGGCCGCCAAAAATCTAATAAACTAATGCCACGTCAAGCATCCAATATATCAAAACCATGCACTCGAACTCCTATGAAACATCATCTCAAAACCATCGCTAGAATCAGCTCACAACCGGGTCATGAAGCGATTCTGAAACCCCTATATTAAAACCACACATTCAAACCACTATCAAATCCCTCTTTTCTCAAAAAACTATCCAACCATCCATCCGTCCATCCATCCATCCATCTGGATAACAGCAACCAAATATTAATATACAGGACGCTTCAAAAGTAGGGATTTTTTAGAAAAGCAAGATGGAGAATCCAAGATGGCCGCCAAAAATCTAATAAACTAAGGTGACATCAGGCATCAATCTATTAAAACCACTATCAAATCATTCTCTTAAAAACCATCATCCCAAACAATACATTCAAATCATACATTCAGTGATAGATGCATAAATGAAATGTATTTGTGCAGCCTAACAGTTCAAAAAGCTTGATATCGAGCTTACCAGTATATTTCTAACAGATCTAAACACGTTTCTAATGGAAACCACAACGTTTGATCACTATCAACACCTCTATGATAGTCACATTATTTAATATATCTATATCATAAAATAAAAAGGAATAACATATTTTAAGAAAAAACAATTTATTAAAAATAAAACAACTACACACATCAAACAAACCTCAACCATACTTTCAATTTCACAAATATCAAAATTTAAACAAAACAATCAAATGCAAAGGCAAGGAATGTTCTCGAGATGACCCATATAGTGCAATATAACAATGCAGTAAAACGATAGAGGTGAGATACATGGTCTATCAAAAATTTTTATTACCCACTTTTTTCAGCAATCAAAACTTTTTTGACAAAACACTATACATATGAAAAATAGACATAGCATTAAATATTTCCATTTTAGAGATACCCCAGTTTAATCCCAATTTTAAATAACATAAATTCTTAAATTGATTTAGTTAACTTTCTTATAAAAAAAGGTTGAAAAAGAAAACATACTAAGTCCCACAACAGATAAAATATGTACTATCTTTTTACACTTCATGTTTAGTACTATCATTAGAAGAAATATGCCTGAGGTACAGCTTTTAATATGAAATTTAGAGGTTTTTATGCAAAAACATAGTTTATGCCTAATAAAAACTAATTTTGAAACACATTGTCCACATAGCAAATACCACTTCCTATACATTTTAAAAAATAGCAATTTTTATATATCATAAAAGAACCAAACAAAAAACCAATATAAAGGCAGCATTAACGTTCTAACCAAAAGATTTGCAAAAATATTAAATATATACTTGTTCTAAAAATGCTTCTATCTCTCTTTTTACAGTTTATGTTTTGTACAGCAGCGAATGTATTACATTTCTCTTAAAAGCATTTTATAATTTGAGAAAAAAAATGGTGAAATGTATCTCGAAACATTATTATAAATACATTTTAAAACATGGAATTCTATTTTATTTGGATGACATTGTATTTACAAATAGTTTTTATATTATATCATTACAAGAAATATGTTTTACATTAAATTTTACGCACGGGACAACAGTAGTATACACACACCAAACTGCACGCAAGAACTAGTATAAAGACCGCATTAACGCTATAACCAAAAAGAATTGAAGTCATATTAAATTATGGACGCAAAAACTAGTATAAAGGCCGCATTAACGCTATAACCAAAAAGAATTGAGGTCATATTAAATTATGGAGGAAAATAATAAATACTCGCTCTCAATTATTTAATATTGAAATTACATAAAAATCCATGCAATACACTTAAAACATTTGAAAAATCATGTTCGGTAAGCCCACTATATATCAATATTTAAGACAAAAAATTATTAATTTTCCATCTACAGATACCCCTGCTTAATATCAATTTGAATTAACATAAATTCATAAAATGAGTCTATATTTTACAGTTCGTGTGTTGTACTATCATTAGAAGAAATATGCTTGACGAGCGGCTTTTAATATGAAATTTAGAGGTTTTTACACAAAAACATAGTTTATGCCTAATAAAAACTAATTTTGAAACACATTGTACACATAGCAAATACCACTTCCTATACATTTAAAAAATTACAATTTTGATACATCATAAAAGAACGAAACAAAAAAACTAATATAAAGACAGCAATAACGTTCTAACCAAAAGATTTGAGAATCAGCTCACAACCGGGTCATGAAGCGGTTCTGAAACCCCTCTATCAAAAACATGCATTCAAGTCAATGAAATTACATAAAAATCTAAGAAATAGTAGCACTTAAAACGTTTGAAAAATCATGTTTGGTAAGCCTACTATTTAAGACAAAAATTATTATTTATTTCCATTTACAACAGATAGCCCACTATTTATCAATATTTAAGGCAAAAAATTATTATTAATTTCCCCATTTACAACAGATTTCCTTGTTAAATCTCAATTTTTAAATAACATAAATTCTTAAATTGATTTAGTTAACTTTCTTGTAATATTTAAAAAGGGTGAGAAAGAAAACATACTAAGTCTCACAACAGATAAAATATATACTATCTTTTTACAGTTCATGTTTTTTGTACTATCATTAGAAGAAATATGCTTGACGAGCGGCTTTTAATATGAAATTTAGAGGTTTTTACACAAAAACATAGTTTATGCCTATAAAAACTAATTTTGAAACACATTGTACACATAGCAAATACCACTTCCTATACATTTAAAAAATAGCAATGTTTATACATCATAAAAGAACTAAACAAAAAAAGCTAATATAAAGACAGCATTAACGCTCTAACCAAAAGATTTGAGAATCAGCTCACAACCTGGTCATGAAGCGGTTCTGAAACCCCTCTATTAAAAACATACACTCAAGTCAATGAAATTACCTAAAAATCTAAGAAATAGTATCACTTAAAACATTTGAAAAATCATGTTTGGTAAGCCTACTATTTAAGACAAAAATTATTATTAATTTCCATTTACAACAGATAGCCCACTATTTATCAATATTTAAGGGCAAAAAAATTATTATTAATTCCCTCATTTACAACAGATTTCCTTGTTTAATCTCAATTTTTAAATAACATAAATTCTTAAATTGATTTAGTTAACTTTCTTATAATATTAAAAAAGGGTAAGAAAAAAAACATGGTAAGTCTCACAACAGATAAATATTAAAAGTAAAATAAATATATACTATTTCAAAATGTTTCTACCTTTTATAGCTGTGTTTTGTTATACACAATCCAAACCATTTTGCATGTTAATATCAGTCACCATTCCGACATGCTTCTGAACTAACCCCATCAGGTTAACTGAAAGAAGAAACACAATCCTATCAAGAATTTTATCTTATATGGTATATGTTTGAATATCTTTTTCGACCACAATTATAGGAATACAATTAGTTTCACATACCTAATGCGGGTGACAGATTGGGCAAAGTATCGGGGGGATCACCAAACTAATCCTTTCAGAACATCGCTCGCATCTGATTATTTCATATTCTTAAAAAAATATATACTGTATAATATTTTACATCTCTTTTTTTTTTCCATAAAACTCACCCATCATGAGTAAATTAAGCACAAAATGGCTCAGCACCCTGTGTCGATATATTTCCCGCAGAGGTGCAGAATAATAGCACATCGTGCATAATATATCATCACCCCCTTCATGCAATCGCACGAAGCCAGCAGCAATCACGCACATATTATTAATAGGTATCAATTGATGACGTCCATATCCGTCATCTCGGTACACATCAACCACAATGTCACCCGAACCACGAGATTCATAACCATTGTCTGTATCAACAGACGGCAAAGTTAATGTTGAATCTGAATTTTGATCATCCATCACCTTAAACAAAAATTAATCAATATTAAATTCGACACCCCCAACCATCTTTAAACATCAACAAAAATTATTTGATATTAAACAGGGATGGGCACGTAAATTACATCATGTAATTTACACCGCAGTTTACGCGTAAACTAAGGCCTTAGTTTACATGTGTTATTGTTTGACTCTTTACAGTAAAAAACGAAATTAATGTAAACTTTATTTATTTAAAAAAAATACAAAAAACTGGATTTAAGAAGCATTTAAAAACAAACTTGATTATTCTTCTTCTATATCTTCGTTTTCTAGAAATTCGATATCCCCAATTCTTAATGAATAATATAAGTGGGTAAGCTTTTTAGATCTTTGAAAATCTAATCGATTTCGATTAGACGAATGTACAAATCCCCAACTTGAAAAAACGCGTTCTATTTGAGCTGATGCTGCAGGTATTCTTAACAGTTTAAGGGCCAGAGCTGATAACTTAGGGCAGTCTGCTTCTGCCAAGTTCCAAAACGTGAGTGGATTTTTGATCTTTTTTGCAAAACAGAGTTGAAATATTCCTGACTTATTTTGAAATTTTTCAAGTTCATCTAAATCTGCACTATCAAGGTGTTTCAGAAAAAATCTGTTAATTCTTTGTTTATGTTCTTGTGTCAGAAATGCTTTTTCATAATTAGGATGCAAGTAATAAGCAACCAGTGCGTACGTATTTAAGGCCATTTTTTGACGTTTTTCCAAACAGTCTAAAACTTGTTTTTTTGTCTCAGGGAGTCGTAATTGAAGCCAAAAATTCGCAGCATCTGCTATAGAAGCTTTTTTGTTTTGACATATGTTAATAATTTCAGACAGGATTAAGTAGTTCTAAGTTTTGTTTCACTTGCTCAATAAATTTTGTGTTGTATAAAAGAGTAACTACATTTTCTTTCATTTTTTTAGTTTTCTCCTCGGCCGCTACAGATTTCATAAAGCTTAAATTTTCGATTAAATTGAGAAGTGAATTTCTATACGAGCACCAACGAACTTCACAAGGCAACTTAATTCTTTTTCCCCCTTTTTGCACTAATAGTGTTTCATAGTTAGAATGTTTAAATTCTTTTAAAATATTTGTAACCATCTCTATAACTTTTTTGTCTAATATATCTTTACACAGAAGATTTGCAGTGTGGCTGCTGCAAGTAGAATGCCATATTAGATGACTGCCCAATTCGCCCATTTTAACCATTGGGCTCGCATTGTCTGACACTACAGCATATACGCTTGTATTAAATAAGTCTTTGCTAAGTTTAATAGATTCTTGAACAATTTCCAGAAGTCTTTCTCCAGTTTCAGATTCCAATGACAAATCCCAAGCATTAAGAAAAGCTTGGGTACCATCAGCACAGTGCAGCATGGTAACCACTGTCTTAACATTACACGCAGTATTTTTCCAACCGTCAATAATTAATACAGAATTTGACTGTATATTAGGTACGGTAAGATCAATGCATTTATTATAACATTGCTCTAACAGCGACGTTGCTAAAGTTTTTCTTGAAGGAATTTTTTCTTTATATGCAGGTCGTATACGTGAAACAAAATTTTGAAAATATTTCGATTCAATTACTTGAAAAGGAATATTGCATCCAAAAAAAAATATTGCTAACGCTTCATTAATACTAGAGAGATCTTCATTTTCTAAAGTGTCAACATATTTTGTAATTTTATTTTTTGTTTTGTCAATTCGTTGAGATTTTGTGTTCGTTTTTTTTGTAGTCTTCTTCGTTCCGTCAGTGTCAGTATCGTCAGTCGATTGTAGTCGTAAAACAAAACTGTCAAGCTCAGATTTTTTTGTTGAAAAACTTGAGGTACTTGGACTTGGCAGTGGAACTTCAGAAGAAGAATAAATGAAACTTTCAGATACTGTATTTAAAATACCATTTTCATCAGCCTCCAGTTCGGTTATTACAGTTGGAGTAGTTGCTAAGCCTTCCTACAATCAAAACGTACGCTCAAAATTAATTTCAACAAGTAAAACAATTTTTTTTACATCGACATTGCTTGTTTGCGAGGATGATAATAGGCGTTTCTGTTCAGTTTTTCGTAAATATTTTTCTCTCAATGTTCCTAAAGCAATACTATCACTAGAACTGTCGGAAGCTGAACGACTTCTCTGTCTCTGACCTTGTTCTTGCTGTTTTAGGGCACATACGTTTCTAACAACATCACAAAAAAAATTAATTTGTTTATTTTAAAAGATTAAAAAATGAACTTACCTATGAGATTTTAGTCGACTCTCTGCAGAATTCATCAGAATTTTATCACACTGCAAACACAACACATGATATTTGCCGTTTTCTTTAATCAGTTTGAATCCCAGGCTATCAAAACACTTACTTCTGGGTCGCGGAGGTGTCATTTTCAACATCAACAAACAATTTTTACAATAATTAACACCAGTAAAGACATCAATAGTGCTCGGTATCAAGCATTCATACTTGTTGTTTCTTGTTTGGTTAGAAAACCCAACCTCAAAAATATGTTTACATGTATTTTACATTCTTTACATTCTTTACATTATTTACATGTGTTTACATGTAAACGTAAACTTATGAAATTTACGTGTAAAGTCCCATCCCTGATATTAAAATACCACTCACAAAAATAAGCAAACTAAACACAATTAATAGCCAACAATAAAAGATGCAGGGGAAAAACAAAATCTACTTCGAGGCACACTATAAAACAAATTTAGTTTCACCAATTATAGGAACCCCATACATATCAGTCGGCAAATTAACAAAAAGATTGATTTAACCAATTCCAACGTTCTAACAAAGAAACGCACTCTATGTATCTGGAAATGTCTTCAACATAATTGAAATTCCACTTAGTCCGAGCAGAAGACAACCCCATCATACCGACAAAGGAATGAATAATTCGAACAGATACCAATAAACATGTCACAGTCAACAAATCTATTAGAAAACGACACAACCTCCCAGCAGCTGTAAATTAAATGCTAATGATGTAAAAATACCTAAAAATATTTCGTAAAACAAGAGTATTTTAGTTAAATATACAATAAATATTATTTAGTATTGGAATACACAATGAATAACACAAATTTGAGTAGAGAAAGATAAATATTTCTAATTGCACATGTGTGAATTTGAATTTACATCACCTGCCCGAATAGAGTGTCTTATATATGGATAGTAAAGTCGTCGCGTCCATTCATATACATGTGTGAAAGGCATTTCTCACATACGTATATAGTCACCGCGCTTATGTGCGAACTACTACGGTGGATGCAGCCCTCCGCATACATACGTAGGGTAGACAGGTGGTCATTTGCTGACCGTCATTATTTTTATGAGTCCCATCGCTTTGTATACATAATGCTTCATTATTAGAGGTTCCTAATAGATGAATTTTATTTATAAATATGTGGATGTTTAAAATGAAAAATAGGAAGTATACATATTCTCTTTATTTATAAAGTGTACAGCTAATTATATAATTATATATTTTTCTATAGTTTTATTTAGCCATAGGCGTATACTTATATGGTTATATAAAGTGGGAAAATAGGATATGCACATTTTTTAATTAATAATAACAATGTACATTACATATATTTATTCATAAAATTATATACAGTGTAATACGAATTTCCTAATCATATTTTTTTTGTCTTTTTTTTATAGTATACATTTTTATATATTTATTTTAGCAATATTTATCACCAACGCATACATATCTAAATCGGACTTGATTTTTTCAATTTCGGATATAAACCTCATAATTCTAATGTTCAACAAGTCTTTCTTCTGTCTAAGAGCCCTCCGCCTGTTTTCGGAAATTGCCGCAAATGCCAACAAATTGACGAACAGCATCATATTTTTTTATTTATACGTACATATATTGTGAATTATTACAGTAATTATAAAACAAATTTAGTTATAGATAGACAAACATTATACAGGTATATTGCAAACATGTAATGCTAAGATAATCAGAGTGATATATACATACATGTAAAGAAATTTATAGTTTATTCAATCTCTTATTAAAAGAGTTATTAATATCTTTCAAATGAATACCTGACAGTGGTGGAAAAACTGTTGAAATTTGGATAGATTAATAGTTACATATGCGAGCTTCAGAATAGCTTCTGAACATGTTGGGGAGAGGTTTAAACTGCTTTCTATTCAACTTGAACTCCGGTGAACTTGTTAAAAAAAATCGGTTCTGAACTGAACCGGTTGTGCTAGAACCAGTTCAGAACCGGTACAGAACCGGTTCTAACTGGAATTAATTTTGACAGGAGCGGCTTTTAGAATACTAAGCCGGACGGCAAAAAGGTACCAATAAACTTGTCACAGTCAACAAATCTATTAGAAAACCCCACAACTTCCCCCAGCAGCTGTAAATTAAATGCTACTAATGTAAAAATGCCTCAAATATTTCGTAAAACAAGAGTATTTTAGTTAAATATACGGAGATTCATATGAAAAACTATGAAAGTTAGTGTTGAACACTTGTGAATATTAAATAATTTAATTAAATGAAAACACATCGTTTCACAAAAATTATGTTTTATTAAACACTAGATGTACACTTCATTTACCATGCAAATATCATCAGTAGCCTAAATTTATTACAATTTTCACACAAATATATATCTACAAACTTCTAATAGTACCTATAAAGACATTAAATTACAATTATTATTTTTCACAAAATGACATTAAACATAACAGTACATTATAAACCTAACTATGTGGGAAATTTACGAATTACCTAGCTCCGGAATGAATTCCAAGAAACTGTTATTGAGTGGTGACGAGTCATTCTTAAGCAATTTATCCTTATATTTCTTCATAAAAATCTTTTCCCACATATCTAGATTTTTACATCGAGTTCTTTTTACTAATTTTACATCATCTATTGTAAATTTATGGCCTGTGGCTACAAAATGAAGTGCTAAAGCTGATTTATCTACGTTATGATTTTTTAAATGATATAAATGTTCCTATGCTCTTTTTAATACATTTCTTTTTGTCTGTCCGATATACAAATTATCGCATTTGCTACAACTGATTTTGTAAATACCAGAGTATAATAAAGGTTCTGTCTTCTCGATTTTTGTATAGGTAAATTATACATAATATCTATCACAACCATCATAGTAGAGGGTCTCAGCCGATTCTGGTACCTCCTCATTGACCTTGATCATGCACAGGGCATAGATCAAGGTCAATGAGGAGGTACCAGAATCGGCTGAGACAGTCAAGGTCAAGTCAAGGTCAAATCAAGGTCAAGTCAAGGTCAAGTCAAGGTCAAGTCAAGGTCACGTCAAGGTCACGTCAAGGTCACGTCAAGGTCACGTCAAGGTCACGTCAAGGTCACGTCAAGGTCAAGTCAAGGTCAAGTCAAGGTCAAGTCAAGGTCAAGTCAAGGTCAAGTCAAGGTTAAGGCAAGGTCAAGTCAAGGTTAAGTCAAGGTTAAGTCAAGGTTAAGTCAAGGTTAAGTCAAGGTTAAGACAAGGTCAAGTCAAGGTCACGTCAAAGTCACATCAAGGTCAAGTCAAGGTCACGCCAAGGTCACGCCAAGGTCAAGGTCACGGTCTAGACAAGTCAATGTAACTATAAGGTTGTCAGAAGGGTATTACTTTTCTCTCGCTGAAGGGGGGTTTAGCGACTATATATTTGTGATTTTTTTCTTAAACGTTATAGTTAACGATTTCAATTGTGTGAGATAATATAAGTGAATATGTGCATCGCATTTACAAAAGATTTAAATGAAATAGATTTATTATCACCAATGATAAATGAAACTATTGATATGTTATTATCTGATGGATATGACACAGAAAATGGGGAAGAGGAGAGCGAAGAAGAGGATACGGAGGAAGAGGAGGAAGAAGAGGAAAAGGAATATATTGAATATATAGACGATATAGAGAAGATAGAACAAGATATCTTTGATAGAGAGACAGTAATCTTACTGGACGATTTCTTTTGCAATTTTGAAGATTTTAATTAATGTCAGATATATACTTTGTCAAGATGTATATAAGTAAGATATATAAGTAAAATGTAAATAAGTTCATGAAATTCATAGGTGGGGAGAATCTCAATATGTGACCTTCGATGGGAGGTTTATAAGGAGACCGTTCTTTCATCGGAATAATAGTTCACGTCTGTACATATTAAAGTGTTGTTTTGTTTATACGTATAGTTCGTGGATAGTAACTTAAAATGTTTGAATGTGACTATTGTTGTAAAAAGTTTTCTCGAGCCGATAATAGAAATCGTCATATGTCAAGTGCATGTAAAGGAAAGAGAAGAAGAATTGATGATGGTGATAATAAATCAGATTTAATGAAATGTGAAATATGTGACATATATGTAGATAAAAATTGTTACACTGCACATATTCGTAGTGCTATACATCGAAGTAAGGCTTTTATAATAATTGATGATGGAGTAAAGAAAAGTGTTGGAACATTCGGAGACAGAATCGTAAGTTATCAAATATCTGATAACCCTAACATATATATCGACGTTGAAGAATTTGCAAATAATATCAGAGAGAAAGTAGTGGCACTTTTGGATAGTATTCTATACATACATACTTCTATAAAGGTGAATTTTGAATTGTATGGTTTATACTACTTAGTAAGTAAGGAAAATGTTGAAATAAAATCTTTTAATACTCGGAATAAAATCATAACACAAGGAAATAATTTATATGACTTGTATATCGATTATATTGATGAGATTATGAATCAAATGAGCGAATTTCAGGAACGTGATTCAGGTAAACTTATATATTAATTTTAAAATCTTATTTTCATATTAATTTTTATTAACATTTTAGGATGGACATTAAGCAACATTTTGTATTTGGAAGTAAATATGAACAAATACAATCCAATGAGAGGTTCAAGATATATAGATTTACCACCATCGATAAAGAAAAAGAAAGCCGTTATAAATATTCAAAATTTTGACAATTATTGCTTTGCTTGGGCCATAACTTCAGCTTTAAGAGAACCAGTAGGTCTCCCACAACGAATTTCTTCATATCCACATTATGATACAGTTGCTGATTTTACCGATTTAACTTTTCCTGTAAATTTAAAAGACATTATAAAATTTGAAGAGAGAAATAATATATCTATCAATGTATACGGTGTAGAGGAATGTTTCAAAAATAATATTAAAATACATGAGGTAGTAGGCCCTCTACATTTTACAAAGCAGAGAAGAATAGCCCATATTAATTTATTACTTGTAACCGATAATGATAATTTACATTACTGCTGGATTAAGAATTTTTCACGACTAATTTCATCTCAGAAATCACTATCTGGACATCAGAAATTTATTTGTGAAGGGTGTTTAACTTTTTTCACAAGTGAAGACAAATTGCGTAGACATGAAAATGAAGACTGTAAGCAGGTGAAAGCAGTGTTTCCGGGAACAGATATAAAAATTAATAAGTATGGTGAACAATTACCAGAAAATATATTAAAATTTGATAAACTTGAGAGACAGTTAAGAATTCCATTTGTTGTGTATGCTGATTTTGAGGCTATATTAAAACCTATTGACATGTCACAGCCAGATCCATCTAAACCTTTCACTGTAAAGTGTTTCGAACATGAACCATATTCTTTTTCATATTATGTGAAATGTAGTTTTGATGATAGTCTCAGTAAATTGCGTTTATATCGTGGGGGAAATGCAGCCAGGACTTTTATCAGGGAGTTGGAAGCTGACGTAACTTTTTTATATAAAAATTATTTAAGTAAAGAGGTACAAATGATACCCTTAACTACCGAAGAGCGTATCAATTATGAACTGGCAAGAGTGTGTCATATTTGTGAAAAAGAAATACAGGTAAGCGAAGAAAAAGTTCGTGACCATGATCATATGAGTGGATTCTATCGTGGTGCAGCACATATGGTGTGTAATATAAATTATAAAGAACCTCGATATATACCTATCATATTTCATAATTTATCGAATTATGACACACATTTGTTTGTAAAAGTTTTAGCATTGGATAAAGAAGAAGTAGATGTTATTGCACAAAATAAAGAGAAATATATATCGTTTTCGAAAAGAATACATGTAGGAGACACAATTGATTGTAATGGTAAGAAAAGAAAAGTGTTCTTCAAATTGAGGTTTATAGACTCATTTCGATTTATGAATTCCTCTTTAGCGAAACTGTCATCTTATTTAGATGATGAACAATGTAAAGAAGTTAGAAGATATTATTTGGATGAAAAATTTGAATTAATACGACAGAAGGGTGTGTTCCCATATAACTACGTTAATTCTCAGGAAAGTCTCTCATTTCCAGAATTACCTAGCAAGGAATGCTTTTATGATATATTATCCGACAGTGAGATAAGTGATGAAGATTATCGTAGGGCTTTAAGAGTGTGGGATGTATTCGAATGTAAATCACTGGGGCAATATAGCGATCTATACATACAATCAGATGTATTACTACTTGCCGACGTTTTCGAAAATTTTCGAAACATTTGCATGAGCAATTACAAGTTGGATCCAGCACATTATTTTACTTCACCTGGCTTAAGCTGGGACGCCATGCTACGTATGACGGGTATAAGTTTGGAATTATTAACCGATATAGATATGTTTAATTTTTTTAAAAGGGGTATACGTGGGGGTGTAAGTATGTGCTGTAAAAGAAAAGAAATTGCAAATAATCGATACTTACCAGAATTTGATTTATCCGAAAGCAAAAAATATATATTATACCTGGATGCAACAAATTTATATGGTTACGCTATGACGTTCAGTTTGCCTATTGGTGATTTTCAATGGTTAACAAACGAAGAGCTTAGGGCAGTTGACGTACTAGACTTGGAAGACGATGCGGATATTGGATATGTATTCGAAGTCGATTTAGAATATCCTGAATCCCTCCACGATGTACACAATGACTTACCTTTTTGTCCAGAACACGTTACTCCACCTAATTCGAAATACAGTAAATTGATACCAAACCTTTCCGATAAATCGAATTATATTATACATTCTCTGATGTTGAAACAATGTATAAATAATGGTTTGAAATTATGTGGAATACGTCGTGGAATTAGATTTAAACAGAGTAATTGGTTAAAAAAATATATTGATTTTAATACAGCAAAACGAAATGAATCCACTAATGAATTTTTCAAGCAGTTCTATAAATTAATGGTAAATAGCGTATTCGGGAAAACCATGGAAAATGTGGAAAATCGTGTTAATATAAAATTGGTGTCACATTGGGAAACTATTCATAAAAAGCTTGGAGCGGAGGCGTATATCGCTAAACCTAATTTTAAATCTTGTAGGGTATTTTGCGAATCTTTAACAGCCATTGAATTGGGGCATGTGCGAGTAGAATATGTGAAACCCATATATGTAGGATTTACAATTTTGGAATTAGCCAAGAGGGTGATGTATGATTTTTTCTACAGCTTTCTAAAACCTTTATATGGCCCAGAGGTTTCTTTACTATACACAGATACTGATTCACTCATTATAAGTGTAGAAAATTATAATGTATACGATGATATAAATCATCATTTAAATATGTTTGATACATCGAATTACGCTGAAGGTAATATTCATGGAATACCTCCCTCTTTACCAATGTTAGGAAAAATGAAGGATGAATTTGCTGGTAGCATTATCGAATGTTTTTACGGAACGGGTGCTAAAGCTTATTGTGTTAAATTACTAGATAAGACAATAAAAACTGCTAAGGGTGTGAAGAAATATGTTATACAGAAAAATTTATCAGTTACTGATTATAAGAATGTGGTAGAAGGTGACGCGAATATTTTGAGGAAGATGTATGTATTCCGATCTGAGTTACATACGATGTATACTGAATTAAAAAATAAAGTTGCTCTATCATCCAAGGATGATAAGCGATACATTCTCCCTGATAAAAGTAATACTTTAGCGTGGGGCCATTATAAAATAAATGAAATTATGAGGGCGCAAAACTTAGAAAATTTAGTATTAGAAATCAGTTCTTTGAAATAATTATTTTTAAGTAAGTGTAATTTTTTGTATGTGTTTATTTATTTTTTTACATTTGTTTACTTGTATGTTTCTTGACAGTGTATAATAATGTATTAAATAAAAATCATTGTTTGAATTTTTTGTTTTTTTATTTTAAACAATATATCACAACTATTTTAAAGTACATTATCTTTGGATATCCACGAGTTATGTGAGGAAGGCATACCTAGCCATTTTACGAGGACTTTATTCTTTTGTCTACGTATAATTTTCTCAACCAGATAGACATCAGGATGCTTTACTTTCAACAATTCTGGTTCATAAAACCCACCTAGAATATTTTGTTTTTGTGAATCCTGCAACACATACGTTCTAGGATTTGTATTTTGAACCTTTATTACTGTGAATATTTCGTTTGACCAATTAGGTGTGTACATTTTTGCGAATACGTGTCTATGTTTACTGATGCGAACAGGTTCTCCAATTTTAAATTTTGGAATTCTTACGTCGGCAACTTTAATATTACTATAGGCCATTTTTAAAATTTTTTTTTCATTTTTTTGATTAACTGCAGTAGGTTTATACCCCGTGGTACTATGTACAGTATTATTATAATCTTGAACTAATTTTTCCAACATATCGATCCAGCGATAGTTCCCATTGAAACTGAATTCCTTCCACATCTTATTCTTAAGTGTTCTATTAAAACGTTCCACAATGGAACTTTTTAAATTAGAATAGGTACTGTAGTGATTAATATCATACTTAGTCATGAGTTTCCTAAAATATGTATTATAAAATTCCTTCCCATTATCGCTTTGCAGATTTTTCGGAATATTTTTCTTCCCTTTCAAAAGTATGGATTCCATGGCTTGTGTCACTTCATTCGACGTTTTATTTTTTATTGGAATAGCCCAGGCAAACTTTGAGAATGTATCAATACATACGAAAATATATTTAAAATTATCATTTTCTTTCGCATATGGTATCATTTCAACCAGATCGATTTGAAATAAATCTCGCAATCCTTTTATTATGACTCGTCTTCGTGAAAACTTCCTCCGTGCAGCACTATGTATTTCGTTTACGACATCTCTTTTAATTGTTGACATATCCTTCGATTACTACTTCTGCAAAAACGGCTTCTGTTTGTTTCGGTGAAGGTTTGGTGCCCATATACTTCAAACTTAACTTTGTTCCCTCTGTCAGTGTGGTTGGTTTAGTGGAATCAAATTTTTTACTATCAATGTATAGTTGTGCTAATTTTCCGTTGGAATAATGAACATTAATGATCTTCCCACTATATAATTTGTTAATATATAAATAAATATCTTTTGAAAGTGATGTCTTTTTATAGAAACCCACGGGGCTAATAGAACCATCACTATGTATATGAAGAATATACTTTATCGGTGTGCTTGAGGTAGGAGCAGAAATCCTCTTAGTACACATTTTCAAAACCTCTTTAACTTTAGGGTGACCGAGAAAGTCTGTCACTACATCTCTTTCCATTAAATGTCTTTTGACGATGTGTTTATGAATATGTCTACCAAATTTATCGATTGTCATCGTTACGTATCATCAGCGTCGATATGTTAACTAGTAGAAAACCAAGATTTGTAAGGCATTTATTCAGATTCACACCGACATAACTATTTAATTATTTTTGACTCCTTCAGTTCCTGAAGTATTTCTAGTATCTCGTTGCCATGCCCCGTATGTCCCGCCTCCTTCGATGCTACCAGTAACTTTAATCTATTACACAATTCATTTACATCATCCCAGTACTTATATTCTATTTTACTCTTAGGTATAACGGTCTTTCGATTAGGAATTTTTTTTGATAAACCTAAACCAGTCTTCCAAGTTCGAGTCCACCATACTTCAGGCGCTCTTCCTTGTATTATAGGTTTTATAATAGTTGTATATTTAGAACCTTTACTAGCTGCATATTTTTTTTGAGGATCGTAATCAACTCGATGAGCACTGGTATCATTAAGGATGAATTTATAGTTTTTCGCATCTGTATATAAAAATTTTCCTGGCTTCTTTTTAAAAAGTAATTCTAGTAATCCCTTCGTAGCTTTGTAAGTAAATTTACCGATTATGATGTTCTCTTTGTCAAATCTAACATCAGCAGTTCCTAATTTTAAATTACCATCAGTTTCGTGAACGCCATACTTTTCATCGAATTCATCCTTTTCATCTATCATTAAACCGATAAGGTATGGGCGTATATTATGATGATAATCTTTCAACGATTCCTTCACAACATCTGTTTCTAAGAGTGTTTTGTTCATTGATTTGTTCCCAATTATTGACTTGCCTGGTTGTGTTTGTAACAGCGATATAGCATGAGCCATGGATTTATCTAAATTTAAACTTTCATTCGAATCCATTTCATCCTCTTCACTGCTTTTTTCTTCTTCTACTATTCTATCCATACCACGTGGAGTGTCAGGTAAAAGCTCACCTATGTACTCATCTTCTAGAAAAGTAGGTTGATTGAATGATGTTGACAACCGAGGTTGAGGTTCAGACTCCACCCTTGTTCTTTTTTCCTTGCTCTTGGTAGGAGAAGAATGAGTTGATGGACTAAACCATGACACATGTTTCCGGGAAGCTTTAGGGGTGCCTTGTCGTATAATTGATGTTCCGGGAATAGCAGCGTACGATTTCTCCGGATAAATATCCGACCATGATTCTTCTATAGACTCAGACATGTTTTTCAATCGCGATGTACCTCCCCTAGTGTCACTCCCATCTAATTTCATAGCAATTTCTTGCAGAGGTTTTGATATTGGGGCATACTTAATATCTATTGCTCTTTGAGAACTAGCGATATCAGCCTTTAATGTTCGTAATTTTTGTTTTAAAGCTTCGCGAGCTTTTATTAAATTATTTACTAGTTTATCATCCATATTTTACATGTATCTATGCTCTCAAATAATTACATACTAATGGTAAAACAAAAAATGATCTTATATATACACAACTCATTATAAATATATATACGTATCAAAACCAATACGATATCGCCCTTCGTTGAACTTGCAGTCAGTATCGATAAACAGTATGTCAAATTGTTTCTTCCAACACATTCTACAAACGTCTAAAAACTGTTCATATTTTAAATCATGAATATGATCATTAAATATGTGTTTCAAATTAGTACCATCTTGTCGAAATAAAATTAAAAGATTTGTATTATCCCTTAATAATTGCTTAGGGACTGCACTGTATGTTTGAATCAGATAAAAGCAATCTAAATTGCGATGTCTACCGAAAGAAAAATATTGTTTTACAATATTTAAATCAATAGTAGGTATGTCATCAAATATAACGACTGAATAATCAGAAACTTCATCAGGTTTAACCATATTATTGACATCCGTATATTCATAATAACCTATCTCTGGTACACCGAGTAATAAATTTCTTAAATACTCATATTTTTGTTGATGGAGAGATCTACAGCAGATGTAAATATTTTTGAAGCGAAATCCATTGGGGTGCAGTAATAATGTAAGAAGAGCGTTCGTTTTACCACATCCTGAAGGTCCTACTATTAGTACTCTCTTACATGTACCACTAAAAAGATTACTGTGACGTGTAAAACTTTCCTCACTAACTACAGCATCGTAGTTATAGACAGGTAATGATAATTTAGACGTTTTTAAATGCATACTGCACATTATCACTTCAGGATATAGACTGAGAAATATGTATGTATATTTACTTAAAATACTACTTTTGAAGGTTCTGAAGTTATGATATATAAAAATAAAGCTTTATGTATTTGTTTTATGTATTTGTTTTATGTATTTTTTTTATTTTTATAATTTAGGGTTTTAAACATACCATGAGATGTATGAGGAGTGTAAAATAAAAGAAGTATATGGTTTATTTTTTTTTTATTTTCTGTTTTTTTTATTTTTTTATTTTTTTTTATTAGGGAGGCAGCAGCTGTCATCACCACTCTTCCTCCTCCTCCTCCGCTGGCACTGCCGGCTCCGCTGGCACCGCCGGCTCCGCTGGCACCGCCGGCTCCGCTGGCACCGCCGGCTCCGCTGGCACCGCCGGCGCCCTGTGCGCCAGCATTATTTTCATTAGCTCCTTGTTTGAGAGCGTTTTCCTCGGAGCCGACGGTGTCGACTTGGGTACTGGAGCCAACGGTGTTGACGGACTCCAGGACGCGCTTGGTGACGGCGGGGTAGTAGGTTGCTGTTGTTGTTGGTGGTGTTGCTGTTGTTGTTGTTGGTGGTGGTGTTGTTGTTGGTGGTGGTGTTGTTGTTGGTGGTGGTGGTGGTGGCTGTTGTGGTGGTGTTGCTGTTGGTGGTGGTGTTGTTGCTGCTGTGGTGGTGGTGGCTGTTGTGGTGGGGCCACCGTCCCCAGTTCTAATTTATTATTATATTCAATAAAAATATTTATGTTTGCCTGCAAAAATAACAAAGTTAGAAAAAACTTGGAACTCTACATAAACACTTGGATGAATGAATGAAATTATCAGGTCCTGATGGGCGAATAGTTATCATACCTTGATGGATATATTTTGTACTTTATCAATGGATACATTTTGTACTTTATCACTTCATAGTATAGTAGGAAAATGATCAGCTTTATGTTTCCATATCAATTTTTCCGTATTTTCAGGATGTATCCCTAACTCCTAACCCCTTCCATATCTTCTACTACCACGCCCAATTCAAATAGAGGGAACACGTTCCGATTTTTTGTCAAGTGCAGAAATATCCTAACCAAGATAAAAATTCAGGAATTTCTGAACTTATCGATAGCTTCGGATATTTCTGCACTTGACAAAGCTGTCCGAATGGTTTCTAAAGCATTCCTCTTCTCTACGAGGGGTTCAACTTCCTCATTAGTAATAACACCACCGGAAATGTTATTACTAATGGCACTTTTCAAGAGAAGAAGATAGATGTCGAAGTGTGCAACAGCCGTCTGTATCTCTTCTTTTATACTGATTATTTTCTGGACAACATCACTAACATCACCCGACGAATTCCCCTCTAAGTGCGACTTGAACATGTCAGTAAGTTGTACAATTCGTGCAGGTAGGTTAAGTATGTTGCTTCGGTCTGGGACTGCAGGTATTAAACTTGGACTAGGGTTTGGTCGTTGTTGGTAAGGAGTTAGATAATATGACTGCGATGAATTGGAAATAGGAGATGAATTGGAAATAGGAGATGAAACAGGTAGGTATTCATGTTGTGAAGCCACAGGTGTAGAGGAGACGGGTAGTTGAGGTTGAGAGTCTTGAGGTTGAGAGTCTTGAGGTTGAGTGTCTTGGGGTCTCTGAGGTTGAGGTGGTAGAAAAGGTAAGAAAGTTAGTTGAGGTTGAGGGTCTTGAGGTTGAGGGTCTTGAGGTACATTATGAAGTGGTAAGAAAGATGTGGAAGGCACGTTTGACTGTGGTGGGGGTTGTGTGAATGTGAACAAGGATAGGTTTGGATCGGAAGGATCGGGATTGGAAGGATCGGGATTGGAAGGATCGGGATTGGAAGGATCGGGATTGGAAGGATCGGGATTGGAAGGATCGGGATTGGAAGGATCAGCTAAATGAGTAGATACAAAAATAACTGACCTATCAGCTGGTGCCACCACAGATGCTTGCTCTGATAGATCAATTACCGGTGGTTGCACTGTAGCCTCTACAATTCCACTACCAGAAATTACCCGCTTACCAAGTAGTAGTGTACGGAGTGTGCTTGAAGTATCGGTAGGTAGAAGTGGTGTGTATTGTCGTTGTCGTTTTTGTTGTTTATTATGTCGTTTTTGTTGTTTATTATGTCGTTTGTGTTGCTTGTTTTGTCGCACTACTTGTCTAACTCGTTTAACACCCAGTTGTGGAATAGTAGTCAACTGAGATGATGCTGCAGTAGTCGAAACATGAATTATGTCGGCAGCTGTTGCAGATGCAGATGCAACGACAGTAGTCGTAACAGCTGTCGTAGCTGGACTAGCTGTCGTCGTAATTGCCGCAACAGCTGCCGTTGTAATTGTTGCTATGTTAACGTCATCAATACCTGGCATAGGTATTGATGCGAATATCTCGTCTAATGCAGCATCATCAAGAAATATGTTTCTAATTTCTGAATTGGAAATGGTGTTCCCTCTTTCTAAATTGGGAGTGGTAACATTAGACATTACTTGTGAAGGGGTAGGTGTAGATAATTGTTCTTGATCCTGAAATTATTACATGTGAGCTGTAAAGTACAAGCACTGACAATTGCATGTGTATACAATTTAAAATAAACACACGAGCATACAATAAATATGTTAACATACATAAATACACAGTGTATTTATTAAAATAAAAAAAATAAATATTGATTGAAGAAAATCCATTGTATAAGGCAAATATAGACCAAATTTACAAGTGAAGTTATCTCGCAAAATAATTTAAGATCATCAACATAGAGTAAGTTCTGTGACACTAAGTTATTGGTGATATATATTGTTAATCAAGACAATGAAAATCGTACACAAGTAATGACAAAATAAATATACTTCCATTATTAATTGTCGTGATAAAGTGTCAAAACGAATTACACACTCAATATATGACCATTAATACAATAAGCAGTAACTTAAAGTGTTTAATATAATAAAATAAATGCATAATGCTGTCGGTTATTAGTTAAACATGTTCTAGAGTAAATAATAAGGATGCAAGAGGATATACTGTTTTTATTTTATTATAATAAATATTGAAACAATTAATGTACGAGAATAGTTTAATATTATGAAGTGAACTTACCATGTTTAGTGCTTCTGTTGAACTATAATTCGTTAAGCAAATCCATGGGGAATATATACCAAACCACCGACGTAAAAAATTGACCTATACCTTGTTTTTTGGATATTGTAAATTTGCATGAAAACTAGTAATCCATGCATTTATCACGCGGACAACGTACGGTTGTCCACGTGGTAAATATGTTTTCATCGTCTATTAACACCTGTGTGCATTTTAATAGATGCAATTTTTTATAAGTCTGGTGAATTTTATATTACATAATAGATATCCGGGACAACATTCATTGCCAAATTTTAGTTTTCATTTCTTGTGCATTGTGCAGCAAGATAAGTTGTACTCTGGTACTTACTTATAAATTTTAAAATAATTAGATATTTAATTATTGTGAGTAAATATTATTGTGTAAAAATGTGTAAGTACTGCACCATATTTCATCAATTATTTTGAATTTGACCAATTAAATGAATTAGATTGTTTATTTGTTGAATCTGTTCTTATTGTATTGCTTTTCTATATGTACCGTCTCTTTAAAATGTCGTTTACTTGTTATATTTATTTTTGAATAACTTGTAATATATCCGGTATGATTGATTATGTATTCAGTGGCGTAACATACATATTTCAGGCATGTTTTTCTTAATATTCTCTTTAACACAGTTAGAATAATTGTTACTGTAATAAAAAAAAAGATTCGAAATTATATCGTATAGCTATGTTTTTTTAATAACTTGTCATATATCCGATATGATTGATTATGTGTTCAGTGGCGTAACATACATATTCCAGGCATGTTTTTTCTTAATATTCTCTTTAACACAGTTAGAATAAATATTACTATAATAAAAAAGATTCGAAAGTATATATATTAATAGCTATGTTTTTAAATATTGTCATATATCCGGTATGACTGATTATGTGTTCAGTGGCGTAACATACATAAACTAGGCATGTTTTTTCTTAATGTTCTCTTTAACACAGTTAGAATAAATGTTACTATAATAAAAAAGATTTGAAATCATATATTAATACCTATGTTTTTTAAAGTATTTGTGTTTGACATTGAATTTTGATGTACAGGGAATACCAAATTTTTTTTTGATGTTTGGTGACGTTCGGGGTGACCTTCAAAGTCTGAAAAACGAAATTATCAAGGTATGTGTGGGGGGGTGGGTAGGGGGTGGGGGGTGAGGGGTGTTTTTTCCCCCATTTTGGGGAATGGGAGGGCCGTAGCAACCTTGACGGGGGAGGGAGGGAGGGTGCAGGGAGGGGGGTGGGCCACTCTTTTTGCTCCAGCTCCATTACTTAACATAGAACGATTTTCAAAAAGTGTCAATATTACTAATATAATCCAACTAACTACATTTTCTACTCAACATTATCCACCTGCAACCGAACAACAACCTATACACTGTCTATTCTTCGATATCACCCTCCTACCCTCAAGAATCGATTTATATAAGTATATTTTTTTTTCACTAATATTCTTATTTATTATCTTAATATAATCAATTTACAACGAGATAACTATTTCCCATCACCTCCCAATCCTTCAAAACAACCAACTACCCTCTAGATTCAATTTATATAAATGTATTTTTTTTACTAATTTTCTTATTTATCATCTCAATTTGATCAACCTACAACGAAATAACTACTTCAGATATTCTTCCTATCCGTCGATACCCTCGAACTACCCTAGAAAATTAATTTATATATCTAAATATTTCTTCACTAATAATGTACATACTCATCTCACTGCACGTTCTATTTTAATATCTACGTATGTATCTAACTAATAATAATCCGGTGCGAGAACCGAACTCTTGCTTGACCGACTTTACTGGTTGAAAATCATACATGAGAGACGGTAAATTATACAAATTTCAAATACTCATATCTCCGAAACCGCACAGTCGATTTCGACCAGATTTGAACAGCCAAACCAACAAAAAATATAATACCAAATACTAAAACTAACTATAATATATATAATACCAAACAATTTTAAATCATATATTTATTTACTCAAAACATCAACATCACACATTACAATATATTACAAAATTATTTTCTTAAGAAAACATATTTACACATTGAACAATCTCTTCTGCGAATACACCCTTCTACAGTATCTCCACTCCTTACATAATGATCCAAACATGGTCTACATCCTATTAAATCTACATCTACTTGATAAAACATTGGTAATCGAAACCACACCAATTCTAAATCAACAGTCCTTACTCTCCTCATTAAATATGATTTTGGAATAAACCTTAATTGTGCATCTTCTATTTCTACAATCGAACCTCCATCTTCATATTGTTGTAACACATCTCCAACCCTCTGCACGACATAACTAATAATGTGACTCCAAACACATCCCATTTCTAACTACTATATATATATATATATATATATATAACAACCAATCATTAAATATAATAAATTTTATTCTCATTAAATCTCATATCCACTAAATAATTATATAAACCTTCCACATTAGACAAAGCACAAACAACATCATTTCCAACATGAAAACTACAACTAGGTTTTCCGCTCTTAATTCTGTCAGCATCCACTAAATCTATTATTCGTTTGTCTGTAATGCACTTCAAATAATCCAACTTTTCTCGCCCCTTCACAAATACCAAATCCACACCAATACACAACCGCTTAATTATCTCATCAAACTCACCAACAGCTACATAACCGTCTTCCCATTTCAAACCGTGATAATAACTAAAAACGTATCTTGCAACTCGTTGATCTTCTCTTGCTAATGAACCAAAACTAAAAAACGGTTTAAATAGAAAGTGACTCTTCCTAAATTCATCATCACAAGTAGCCAACTCCTTTGGAATCACATTACTATTAAATCGATACCATTGAAAATCAATAACTATAAATTTCTTTCCACCTAAACTTATCATCGTCTATCCAATAAACCGTTTACTTCCATAGAATTACATCCAACAACTAAACTTAAACACAATTCTTCTTCAATCTTGTTCATATCCAAATACTGCTTGAACTACCTCTCATACTACAACCAAAGTATTATATAACTAATACTTTCGCTGTACTACCTTATTAAATGGTGAATATTGATATAATTTATTATGTAAAATCACACAATATAAAACCGTATCTTTTGGTACATTATTTTTAGCAGTAAATTCAATTCTAACCTCTACACCACTTCTATGTAAAACATCTTCCTGATGTGAACAATCTATACCAACTAATGGACACAACTTAAACTGATTCAACTTTAACATCGGCTCACTATAATCATGTCCATAATAATTCTGTTGAAATCTAGCATACATATTATATAAAATAGCTACTCTATTATCATCAAAATCAACTCGAACATTTTCATATGGATATCTCTTGCCATTTAAATAAACTGTTACATCAGTTAAATTTATTGCATCAAATTTACTCATATTTTGATTTAACTTCCCTTTCTTCCCTGTCTGAAAACCCAAAATAATATACCTCGGTGTCTCTAATTGTGGAGCAGTTTTAATAGCCCAACTGTGTTTAGTTGTTTCTGGAATTCCTGGATTCTCGTGAATTTCCCACCCTCTAAAAAACATTTCCATCAAAGTATTCTTCGTCGTTAATTTCGTTAATGCTAAATCCTGACTCATACCAACTTTAATATGTGGTACTCGCCACACTACACAATCAATTGTTAACTTCATTTCCTCAGTTGTGACAGAATTATATATCACATCACTATCATCAGCACACCTCTTCAATACCAATTCTTGCGACACATTCATAACCACTTGCTTAAAATCTTCTGCAAAGCCCATCAGCATCTTCAAGGGAATACAAATACTAAAATTACCATTATTATCTAAAACCGGCGCCTTTCCTGTTGAAAATTCCCATCCACAATTCTCTAATTTGTTTATATAACTTGGACTATAAGAAAAATATCCCTTCATAGTTGATGTAATACCCACATTCCTAACTTCATCAACCTCTACTCCACTAATTATATATCTAATGTTACTAAACATAAATGCTGCCGCATTATGAACTAAGTATGCTGTAGCACTTGTAGCATCATTAGCTAATCGCAACCTTCCTTCAATAAGCAACTCTGACTCCGACGGTAAAGTATATTTATCTATTTCTGGAACTACAATCCTAATTTCATCATTATTTCCATACTTCGGTGAACCAAACGGTACGTGATTATGAAATTCCATCTCAGTAATAGAATTATCTACTCGAACCTTACTTAAAACATTCAACATTTCCATGCTTGAAAATCGTAACTAAAAGCACAATCAACTTTACCTAAACAATTTTCTTCTTAGACTAAACTATAATCCTCTTCTCACCACTTCTTATTAACCTCAAATACTTATTATAAATCAATACTTCTATCTTACACCAACACTCGATAACCCAAACTCTTCAAAAACTTTCTATTTTCTCTAGTTAAAAAATTCCGTATCATCCCTCCACCAATCACTCTCCACAACTTATTCGATAATCTCCGTGTACATTTTCTCGTCTTCGTTCCCTTCCACAACTTATTTACACTATTACTCCGCATATTTTTACAACAATTTTTTTATTTGCGAAACTAAGCTCACTCCTTTCTTCTTCGAATTCGTAAGTATATTGTCAACTCTTCACCTCTCAAATTAATTAACCGTCCTGTCTGATCGACTGCTCGAATAATAATGTCAGTTAACATGTTAGTATTTACCGGCATATAAATTTTCTCTTCGGGAACTTCTATTATCTTAAACCCTGGTGGAACATTCGGATAAAAATGATATAAAACATGTGATAATTCTCCATTAATATATGAACCATCCACTATATTACACATTATGTCAATAGCACTGACTTTATTTATATCAACTATTTCATCACTATAAACCGGTATATTACCTCCTATTATCTTCTTGTGAAAACCAAACATAGAACCAATCGAATTTTCTATTCCAAAATCAACATCTACTGATGCCTTCATAAACACCTTCATAGTATTACTATTACCAGACAAAATAAAATACTGTTGCTCATCCTCGTCAACTTTCAATTTTTCATCAATATACTTCTCTAAATCATGTATATCATAAGTTCCCTCTGGAACATTTATATCTTTCCAAGCATTTTGTTTATTAGGTGACATAGAATAATATCGAAATACATTATTAGCAGACGTAACATTTGGAATAGAATTATAAGTTTGTAAACTCACCATACACATTTCATAATCACCATTTAAATATAAAGGCGGATTCAATATACATCCAACCTCTGACCCCTTTCCAGTTAACACAAAAGTTAAATTATCCATATCTTATTTAATCAATCCTTTTAAAAACATCAAACATAAATGACCGCAATTCACAGTGTTCACATCTTGATATCTCTGATAGTTATATTGAATAACCCCTCCACCATTCGATAATAAATACTCTTCAACCTCAATCGGCGGTCTTAAATCACCATAGCTATCGAAATATCTTATTACATCATTATTTTTATTATATGCTACCCAATGAGTACCACCTCCAACATTATCATCCAAATTCACTATTCCTTTCTCCTTCACATATATTTTCCTCGGTAAAACGTCTCTACTAAATATACCCCGAAATTTTCCAATTTTCCACCTCTTCACAAACTTCCGTAAATCAATTTCTGTTAAAGGCCTTCGAGGTAATTCACTTAACCGTTTTTTGAAACAGCTCCATTTGGTAAATACACACCACAACCAGATTTATATGGTTTTATATACAATCCACTCCCAATAGATACACCACATCCTACATTATATGGTTTCACATATAAACCACTACCACTTCTTGATTCCATTGCCATATTATGTCGCTTTGCTTCCTCTAATTGATCTCTTTCAGTTTTTGCCGATGTTACAGCTTTTGCTATCGCTGCAGCACCCCCTCCTAGTGATCCTAAAGCACCCAAAGCTGCAAACAATGGAATTAACGGTAAAAATCCCCCTTTCTTTGGTATTGCTATTACTCTTGACCGTGGAAACAATATCCGTCGTCTTGGTTTCATCAAACTCTGATATGCAATTTTCACATTCTCTAAAATGCCTTTCCTCTTACCTTCATGTCTTATTGCATTCGACGCTTTCTTCATTGCACGTAAAAATGAAAGAGCACCACCCGATCGATTTCTACCACTACTTCTTCTTCTTCTATTCTTTCTTCTTGTATTATTCTTGCTACCTCCCGCTCTCACTCCTTTTCGATATTGCCCCCTCACACCCATACCTAATGTTGTTTTCCCTTTCATAGCAACTGCAACTACAGAAGCAGCTAATTTTTCTCCCACACGCGCGTCTTTACTCTTCACTCGTTCTACAGCCTTTTGATACAATTTCTTATCAGCTACGTGCCGTTCGAACAAATTATTCGACTTTGAATAAGATATATCGTGTTCTTTGCAAGCCTCGTCTAAATTATTCACTCCTTTATCACCTCTTTCTAACCGTTTTACCAATTTAGTACCCGGGCCACAGAACCTATAACCAGGTATATGTAACTCAACTGGAAGTTTATTTATTAAAGTATTTAATAATCCACCACCTTTCCTTTTCACTGTCCGATTCAAACTACCATCATACTTCACTGACCTTTCCATCTTATTAAACAATAACTGATAAGTGTATGTTGCGCAAATATCAACTCTCGAAATGTAACAAAACACTACTAACCACAATACTTATATATTTATACCCTACACTCAAATTTAATGAAACTTACTAATACAATCAATCATCTTGTGACAATAATAAAACACATTACATTTTTTTAAATCTTTTTTTATTATATGCATTATTCACAATTACAACCGATTTTTTCTCAAAAAATCTAGATCATTTAAAATTTTGGGTAACCAATACATAGCTAACTCTATTGTTATACAAACACATTCAGATACTACTCCATTACACATTTTGTTTATAGCATTATCTACTTCTCCTTCACTTACAACTACAGAATCCAAAAATCGCTTATAAAATACATCATATTTCAAATCTTGTAAAAACACTAAACGCATCGCCACTAGTTTCGTCAATCGCCACAATTCCGCTAAACTTTCGTAAGCTAAATATGCATGTTCTCCCTCTTTATCTATTTTCATTACTCTACTCACACCATCAAAACTTTCATGTGATAGCCACATATTCATACCATTAATAACAGGAATCAGACCATTACAATACTGGTAATATTTCTTCAACTTTAAACTCTCAGTTACAAACCATTCCCATTCTCCTTTATTAAAAAACACACATTGTTTTTTAATACCCACAATTTTCACCATTGGTTCAAAATCGTGATTTGGTGCTAAGCCAACACATATCCACTTAGAATGACTTTTATTTAAAAAATAAATTTTTTCTCCCACTAATGGAACATCCCATATTGGTTCCCGAACAAATTCACTTGTTGTTACTTGTCGCACTAATTTATCTGCAGTTGCACTCACTTTATTCCAAAAATTATTTGACTCATCCATTTCAGAAAAAAAATTGGTCACTGTCAGATCTATTGCATTATTCTCCTCTTCCTCAAACAGTTTATTTACATCAATACTATTATCTACCATTTCATCCACTATCAATTCACCCTCCTCCACTATCTGTGAACAATCACAATATTTTACTTCCCCAGTTAAGCAACGCTTCGACATGCTGAATTACACTAATATTTATTTTACACAGGTCTTTCTTTATATACTGTCTACCACTACCACTACCTACTACTAGTCCCTTGAAAACCTCTAACACTGTCACAACCTTGATTTGACCTTAACCTTGCTTACCTCCTCATTAACCTTGACATGACCTTGATCTGGGTTCACCTTGGCCGTGACATTTATTCACAAAAC